>OX246753.1:323579323-323906245 GCA_945910035.1 Brachypalpus laphriformis
CAGACTTAAGGACCTTAAGAAGCTATCTAACTGGACAATGTCCACTCGTAAGATCTGCCTAAAATTAAATTATCAGTTACAGATATATGCCGACCTTACGGAGAGGAAAGATAGGCGGCAGAACAGATTGCTTGTGAGGGTACAGAGGCAGTACTGAGCACAGCAGAACCTTAGAACATAGAGCATACAACTTTTTTTAAGATCCTCAATCTACCTTATCTTACAGATCGAAGGGCGCGTTTAAGGTCTTAGTATAATATCGTTATTTTCGATAAGGTTGCTCTAGAGTTATTGTCCAGAAGTTATTACCATTTTATGTAGAACTGCTGTTATCAATCTACTCTACAGATAGGCACTTTAATGAATGCTCAGTATTAGCTATTTCAAAGACATAAAGTTGCGCTTAGAAACGCAAATAAACTCAGTTTAAGGATTTAGCTTGCAACATTAAAATCACAGTCGGTGCTGAGAATATGCAGAAAATACTTCTGCAGACTGTATAACGACAACGAAAACTAGCATCCCGCTGTCAGGCCGAATGAACCATTCAATATATGTGATGATAGCCAATTTCGTCCAATTGAGCAAAGCGAAGTGAGGATAGCAATATCCAAACTAAAATCTAACAGTGCTGCTGGAGCTGGCAGCTTTTCAAGGCAGCTGGTGACGAATTGGTAGAGAGGATACACCAACTCATCTCCAAGATTTGGTCAGACGAATTTATGCCTGATTAATGGAATCTCAGCATTGTTTGCCCGATCCACACGAAAGGAGGAGGAGACTGCGTCAATTATAGAGGCATCAGTCTCCTCAACATCGTATACAAGATCTTTTCCGCGATATTGTGCGAACACCTGAAACATTTTACCAACAGCCTGATTGGACCCTATCAGTGCGGTTTCGGGCCAGGAAAGTTCACCATCGATCATATCTTTATACTTCGACAGACCCTGGAAAGACCCCAAGAAGTCCAAATCGATACTCACCATCTTTTTATCGATTTCAAGGCCGAATTTGACGGCATCTATAGACAAGAGCTATATAGAGCCATGTCTAGTTTTGACATCCTTGCCAAACTTGTCCGTCTGTGTAGGCTGACGATGAAGAATGCTCTCTGTTCCATCAAGGTCGGTAATGATTTCACCGAGACTTTTGATGTCAAAAGTGGTTTTAGACAAGGCGACGCACTGTCATGTGACTTCTTTAATATTGTACTTGAACGTATTGTGCGGAACTCACAAGCCAACACCAGACGCACAATCTATCACAAGTCTGAACAACTGCTTGCATACGCCGACAATATTGGCATATGTAATTGGAAGAACTTAGCTGGCTGTCACCGGTACGTTTGCAAGCATTGAAGCAGAAACGGTCAAAATGTATAGTATATGCTGTCAACAAGAAGGAACAATCAACACCGACGATTTGGACATAATGTCACGGTGGGCAGCTACAACTTCGGGATAGTAACGAACTTTGTCTACCTCGGCTCTGCTATCAACTCTGACAATGATACCAGCGCAGGAATCGAGCGAAGAATAACTCTTGCCAATTGGTGTTTTTTTTTATTTGGACTAATAAGGCAACTCAGCAGTGAAGCCCTATACCAAACAACTAAGGAGACTCTGTATAAGACTCTGATCATCCCAGTCCTGCATTACGGCGCTGAAACATGGGCTTTATTGAAAGGGGATGAAGATATCCTTGGTCGTTTCGAGAGAAAAATGTTTGTAAGATATTTGGTCCCGTTGACGGGTTTTGGTTTTGGAGGAGAAGATTCAATCACGAACTATACGAGCTGTACAGCGACATCGACCTGGTCAAAAATTTGCGTATTGATCTTTTGAGATGGCTAGCGCATGTAAAGCGGATGGACCTCAACGCTCCGGTCCACAAAGTCTTCGAATCCAACCCGGGGGGACGACGCAGTAGAGGGCCTCCTCGCCGTAGATGTCGCGCACAAGTTTAAGTTCACCTCGACCAACTTGGAGTGCGCAACTGGAGGCAATTAGCTAAAGACCGAGCTAAATGGAGAGGCTTGTCTGTTGAGGCCCAGGTTCACCCCGAACTGTAGCGCTACCTAAGTAAGTAAGTAATTTGCAACATTAAGGTTTGGGCACCCTTTAATTGATTTGTACTAGCAGATGCTGCGATTACCTGTGCTCCTCAACATTATCGGACTATGCCATGAGGTTCTGGCACTTTGGGTGGTTTCAATGGTCAACGGCCCATTCCTTTCATCCAAAATTACCCACCCTTTCTTTAAGAAGCGCCCATCGCCATTCTATATTTCTCTCTACTTTTAAATTCAAATCTAACCTCCTACCTCAAAGATCGTTATGTAGTAAAAATCTCTATACTTCCTAGAAGGCACACAAGATGAGCTTTTAAGTAACGTTCCGGCTCTAAAAGTGTCACAGGCACTTAACTGTGTCACCAGAGTGATTTTTTATGTGATTACATGACATAATCTAACTAATTTATGCGAACCCAAAAGCCTAACCTAGATTTTGACGTCAAAACAACAAGACGATACAAAAAACCCATCCCATTAAAAATTTTAAGTACGAAACACAAACTGAATAATCAAAATCCCATTAAAACCAATTAACATACATCAATTAGCCAAAAAGTAATTATAATTCACCAAAAATATAAAGTTCAAAAAATTCCAATCAATTCTGACCGCCCACTCCATAGAAAATGCCTGTGCGCTATTGTGTCACCAATTATGTTATGCAAATGAGCTACCGACCGACTGTCAAGTGAATGCGACAAATTCCCCCCAACAAAATTCGTTGGCGCCACAAAAAACGTCAAAAAAATCAATAATCGATTGTCACCTTCACCTAAGCCTTGACCAAGGTCAGTATCTTGTCGCTGTCAGTGTCTTATGTCAACAGGTGTGTCATGTCATCTAAACAATTTGGGAGCCAATCAAATTCTGCGGGTCTATATACTGTTTTTAGCCGAGGGCGCAATTTATATTTTTTTACAAATAAGGACTGGTAACATTTCCGTGAACTGATGTCATCATTACCGCTAAATTTTGCACGGTGTATACCCCGCCGCTATTTTGACGATCATTTAAAAAAACGCTCGTAATTTAGCGATTATGTTAATTCACAATGACTCAGTTGTTAATAATCATTGTTTTATTGTGTGCGATTTTAGGAATATTCTTATTTATGCTTAGAATCGGGGATTAGGTTTGATAGTCATCAAAAGAACGATTTTAACTGTCATCTAGTCATTTCATGACGTAATTTTCAATTCCGTTGGATTTGCTTGTAACATCTATAGGTATTGAATCGTTCACGGTAATAAAAAGTAATAAAAATGTTGTTGACCTTAAATAAATTTACATTTTAATTATTATTGTTACGGTAAAGAGATAGAGTTGGAACTGAAACATGGTCTAAGGTCAAACATTAACGAGGGGGCGGTAGGTTAGAATTATACAAAGTAGTGTATTTAGATATGATGAGTGATATGATATGAAGGCGAACCCCACAGGCGGATCAGTAGAAATGCGGTGAAGTGGGAGGGTTATGATCCCTTGTTTTCGGATCATAACCTCGCTGATAAAAGGAAGAAGAAGTGTATTTAGATATGACGAAATGTATCGCAGATGAAGATCATATTTTTATGATACGACACCAATCACTGTCAATGTTAAAACAGGTAATAATTTTGCACGGAAGTGATTGACGCCAGTGTAACTGAAGCTTAAAGTTGGTTTACACTGTAAGTTAGAACTGTTAGTAATAATATGCGACAGCAGAAATAATCGCACTTTTTGTGTTGCTACTAAACGTCAAATTTGGTGTATTGTGAAAGCAAAAAATGATAAGTTTGTGAGAAAAATGTTCTGTTGTTCTTCCTAGTACGTAGCTCATGGCGATTTTTGGCGCAATACTGAAAGAAGTTTAGTAAAATTCATCAACAGTGTTAGCTTCTGATGCAATAACCCTCACTTTTTGAGTACCTACCTTAGAAGTCTAAAATTACATTTTGATAAGGTGGAAATCTTTTTGTGTATCACTGTGTTTCTGCCATCTAAAAAAATTGTCTTACGTTACGTCTGGATTAAGTTTTAGTAAGATGGTTGTCATTTGTTGTAGTAAGACAAAACGTCAAATTCAACAATGCTTATTGTGAGCCAAATCAAATATTAGCTGTGATCTACATATCTTTTAACAGCTTATGGATTGGGATATGCAGAAGGTATTGCGAAGTTGTTCTCACTAAGAGTTTAACGAAATGCGAGAAATGCGGTACCCTTAAGTTTGACAGCTGAGTTAGAAACGAAAAAGGTCAAATCTCTTGCTTTGGTTTCCTAACATTTGTCGAAAAATTTCAGTTACTATCGACATGGTGTCTTTGATTCTGATCTTAAAAATTACTACCACCACCGGTCGAGAAGGTACATATAGGTACATATATATTATTTCCTTTGTTTCCCAACATGCATATACCTTAAGTTAAGTCGACTAATTATTATTGTAAATGATTTTCAGAATAAAGTTTGTTGCTTTTGGCTCTAAGGCTAATGAGATACTTATTTAAAGTTAAACACTGACAACAGAAATTTCCATCTCATAACAAGTTTGGATGCCTTATGTCTATCACTTCATTCTTATTTTCGCAACAATTTTAAGCATCTGCCTCGATAACCTTCATCGTTTCTGTCAATCACCTTCCCGTGCATCCATAATATTTATAATTAGATACTCACCTTTCTTGAACGGTGATCACACGAAGTGTAAACAAGAAATTCCCCATCACAGCTAATTTTGTCATCTCAATTCAAAATATTTTCCTCGAAGAAAAACCAATTTAGTATCTTTGTCAGAGTGTCATACTGTTTGCAACCTGACAAAAGCTAATGTAAACAAAGTCACCGTCGCAATAACATACCTGACATTACGACTATATTAATTCTGTCTGACAGATATGATGACAATTTAGTACTCAATAGAAAAATATCATGTTGGCTTCTGTAACACCTTTTACTCGACACAGTTCCTCAGAAAATACACAGATACAGACCACATTCGACTTTGGCCAAGTGTCAAATATTCGGACACTGTTCCACTTTCGGTTGGCATTGACAGTGACACTTTCGTTAGTGCGAATAAACTTATTGTTCTATCAGAGGCATATGTAGCTGTAGCCTGTCAGGTGTGCTAATCATTATCTTGCACGGGCCATAGTCCAGTGTTATTTTTAGTCATTGGCTCAGTATGAAGAGGACCCACCCCAGAGACTAGGAGAATGTAAAGTATTTGACTGACAAGTTGACGGCAGGCCAATGATGTAAGACGTCAAATTGAGGTGCGCTAACCAAATTTAACACAACTCTCTTGCATTTTTAGACGATGAGAGGAGGATTTTTATTTTGTTTTCACTTTCTGATTCACTTTGCGAATGTGAATCTTTAGAGAAGAATGCAAAATATTTAACCTTAGGTTGCATTTAAAATTAACATGTCGACGAGAGATACATAGAGTTTGTAAACAAAATTTTGCGATATTTTAATATGTGGCCCGTAAAATTGAGGTAAAGATACTATTTTTTGACATATGCGAGCTTAGTTCATATAATAGGAAGCTGTACACAATGGTTGACGCTACGCCCTAAGAATGTATGAGTGCTATTTACCCATAAGAGTTGCCTTGTAAAAGTTAGTGCGTCCTTAGTAAGAATATCCATGAGCATAAATATCTCTCTGTGGAAGACATGGCGTTTTAACCACCTAAGTGTCGCACATTCACAAAGAATATGATCAGATGCTCTCTAAGGCTTGGGCGGCATTCTATCTCTCTAGACAAGTTTATTTTTTTTAAGATGTTAAATCGCGTGACAATTTCCGTTAAGGAGGCCCATAGATTCCTTATGCACTCATTGCTTAGTGTATTGATTCCATTGTTGGAATACGGCTTGATTGATTGTCTAAGATTCAAAATATGTACCCATATTGTCAATCGAAGTTGTGGCCATTGACCAGCCAGCCTTAGCCAGATCATCCGCTTTCTCATTACTGAAAATATGTAAGTGACCCAGCGCTCAAACAATTTTGACTACCCAAGCAGCGCTTGACGACCTTGGAGTCCATTAAATATTGGGATGCTCAATAAGTTCTGCGGTTTTTCCTTGGTAGTGGTGCTTATCGCTTCAGAAAATCTCTATTTAGATTTTGTCTATGTACATATACCGTTATGAGCATTTTTTTCAGTAGAGAGGGTTATTCTTTAGATTGTTACAAGAATATGTTTTGATCGGACGTATTTTAAGTGCTCAATTTATTTCTTTTAAATGGAGGATAAAAAAGTGCATTCCACCCACCACAGACGATGATCAAATCTTAGCTGCAGTTAGCGTTGAAAGGCATTTGACGACACGAGAAATCGCTCACCAGTTTAACATCGCCCATATAACCGCTTCGGGGACACTGAAAAGATTTGGAATGTCGAAAAATATGGATGTTTGGATTCCTCCCGAACTCAGTGAAAGAAACATTATGAATCGCATAATGATCTGTAAATCTTTGTTGAGATGAAACTCACTTGAGACTTTTCTGAAAAGCGTGGTTACGGGAAACGAAAAATAGCTGGTACAACGTTCGGCGTAAGAGGTTATGAGGTTATTTCACCGAAAAGGTCATGTTGAGCATTTAGTGGGATTGGTGAGGTGTCCTGTAGTTCAAGTTAAAAAAAAATAAATATTTGGGGCAACAGCTCTTTAAGTGCCAGGGCCTAGCTTCTCGCAACCACTCATGTTGTGTGGGTTATATTTTTCACACGAATGGAAGGGACCTACAGTTTAGTGCCGTATCCGAAGGGCAATTTGTTTTGAGAAGCTTTTTCGAGACAACAATACTCTCGGATATTTGTCAGACGCTTCCGAGAGGTGGAACCGTGAAAAAACTTTTTGATGTTTCGACACACTAACCGCTTACGCCACGGCGCCCACAAGTTGCTTCCACGCAATCAGACAAAAAATGCCATTAAATATTGTTCTCAGCTCGATAATTTGAAGCAGGCAGTGAAAGAAAAACGGCCAGAGTTGCTGAACAGGAAGGGCGTTGTTTTCCACCATGATAACGCCAGACCACACACAGCTGTTGTGACAAAACAAAAGCTGAATTTCTTTGGCTGGGAAGTTATGCAGCACCCACCGTACTCACCAGATCTTGCGCCTTCTGACTACCATCTTCTCCGGTCTCTTCAAAACAATTTAGACAGAAGGCAATTTAATTCCGAAGATGGGATCAAAACGTACCTGGAAAAACTTTTTACCAAAAAGTCCCGTGACTTTTACAAAATAGGAATTATGTCTCTTCCAAAACGTTGGAAGAACGTAATAGACCATGATGGACAATATCGGATAGATTAAATATAAGTTTTTGTACCAAAAATGTGTTTCACTTCAACCCTAAGAAACCGCAGAGCTTATTGAACAACCCAACAGAAGGGCAATGCTTTAACTGCTGCTTGGCTGTCTGTAAATTTTCGAGTTCTAGCACCCCTAATGCCCTTTTTATTTTTGCTCAGATCTGGATCATTTGAATTTCAGCTTAAGAAATAATTGATCGTACTCCCAATGGTACCGAGTTTTCGGTGTTGGGTTTGCGATCCGTAAGATCAACCAATGATGTTCCACCATTAAACCAAGCCAATGATAGCTTCTAATGTCAACTTAAGGGCAGTTCCGCACAGAACCATGACCACGCAGTTGCTTTGATAAGGGGTTAAGTTGATACGTGGCTTCGTCTGAAATCTTTTTGAACTCAATAGACGTCTCAGGAATATTCGATTATGTAAAGATAAGATTACGAAAAATAATTCACCCCAGCGACTTAGGATTTTCAATAGGCAGATATATCAAATCTGATGACGAGGGCGGGTTCTGACATACATACACCACCAGCTTGACAAGTCAAACTAATAAAATTCTTGTTTCTTTCGATTGAAAGTAGTTTAGATCTAAGTTAAGAACTGAACAGCCTTTCTCTGTTGTATTTATACCAAAACTTCTTCTTGATTTCAAAGGTTGGTAGTCTAACTAAGCTTCGTTAAATCCAATATGTTCATATATCACTGACGACCATAAATTCAGCAGGTCAGCACTAGCACATAGATTTTATTACGGAATTCTAGATGCACTACAAATGGTTTCCCTTCACGACAAGTCAAATGCTCCCTTAAATCACATGACCCTGACCACTACCTTCGAGAGTTAAGCACTTAACACTTCTTCAATGAAACTATTTAAAGAATGTCGTGCAATTAATCTCCACAATCCCTAGAGATCGACACTCTACCCATAAATAAATGACATTTTAATTTGGATTTTAATCGTAGAATTTTGCGTAACATCACATCTCATCTATCTCATTGCGAACAAGAATTTTTTTTTCAGATCCGTGACAAGATCGGCAAGCACTAGAATTGCTTCTCTCTAGTGTGATCGCACGCATAAGTAAAGGCACTTCTAACTGATGAACGCAATGAAGACGCTGCTGCTCTCCGATTGTAAAGAATAAAAATATTTTCTGGGCTAATAATAGATATTCGGTGCTATCGTTTAGATTTTGTCGTTTTTGTTGGATTGGGTTTGTGTTAAAAATGTGGTTAATTGCGTCACAGAGTATCTGTTTTGTCTATTAATTTATGCTCGGCTAGGGCACGCTATGACATAATATGAAGACAAAATAATTTTAATAAATTTATGCAATGAAACTTTGAGCTCGAGTATACATAGTTTCGAACTGGATACTGCTTCTGGCGGTGCTGGTGTTTACGTAATTTGCGAAGTGTTGATTTATTTGTTATTAGATTCATTATTCTGCTGCGATATGTGACATCTTTTAGTACTTAGGAGTTCAGTTGTTGGTGATTGGAGCCAGAAGTTATGTTCATTTATTATTTGTACAATTAGCAAACTAAAAAAAGAAGAAATCTTTTGAGAGCATGTGATGCTAACATATTGTGGCGCATACTACTCCAAAATAAATTGACGGCAATAAAAGAAAAGGAAATGTTTTGGACGTCAGATATTACGACTTAGATACTTTGATAAGAAGGAATAATTCTCAAAAAGAAAACGTTGAAATTCTCTAATGTTATTCAAGCCATAGAGTCACTTCTACACCGGGTCAAAACTAACGACGGGCTTAGTTTTAGCCGCTCCTCTGTCTTCCAAGTCATTGTAGCGTGTTCCAGGCAGAAATAATGGCGGTTAAAGAAGTTTTATCTTGGCTAAAGGAAAATGTTATATCCGCTACAGTTACTTACTTACTTAGGTGGCGCTACAGCTCAGGGTGAACTTCTTTTAAACCGTTTTAAACCTACGTAGGTATTGTCAAGTTTCATGGAAAATTACATTTGACATGTGTTTACCATTTTTTTTTTTTTGGGTTGTTGAGTGTACTCTTCGTGCGTGTCACTCGAAATTAATTTAAAAGTGAGAGAATTGAATTTGAAATTGATGTGATTTGTATTCATTTATTTGTTTGTGTGAATGAATGCAATGCGACGTCTATCACCATCCAATTCCTGTCCAATTAACGAATATATCCGCCAAAATGCCTCTTTTTCAGTAGAAAATACTTGCGGAACTCCACTTCATCGTAATCGTCGACGCAAGCACGCTTATGCATCCGATACATTCGGCTAGGAGGAGGGTGGTTAACCATCTGCTGTTCTATCAGCTCTTCCAGAAATTCGTCTTCTGACGATGAACACATCAACATTTCATCAATTTCACGAATGAAATAAATTTTTTTTTTCTTGCTACTTTTTATATTTATCTCACATTTCCTGCCTCCTGCGAACAAAGAACCGTCAAATGTGACTCGAACAAAACGAGTCAATATTATCAAATTGTGTTTTAATCCGAGTTAAATTACTCAAACTGGTCTCCGGAGGGCAGTTTAAATTTGATCGGGTTAAACGCCAACCAGGTTTATACAACTGAATTCAAGTTCGGGTTTAACGAGTGAATATTATGGACTTAGGTTTTATTTTCGGGTTCAACTCACTTTAACCCGGATGTAAATTTTAACCCGGGTTAAGTGATTAAATAATATGGCGGTAAGTGAAATGATGGAATCAGCTCTTAACAGTTTCGGAAAATGGGCTAACGGGTGTGGACTGAACGTCAACCCAGATAAAACAGAATTGGTACTCTTCAGCAGGAAACACAAGATTCAATGGACTTCGTCACACCGTACGAAGTAATGTATCATGTTAGAGAGGATTGGCAAAGGAAGACAGTCTCTGTCCACAACGAGATTGCAATATACACAGATGTTTCTAAGTCAGCACAAAAAGAAGCTATGCTGAGTGCTCTTAGGCTACCCAAGATCTCGGACCTTAAAATCGGCAACTTTACAGGCCATTTGACGATTCTAGGTTATATTCAAAATTACCCTATTCTCAAAATCCCAGATACTATGATCAAGAAATACCGGTTCTCCAGGAAATTCAATGTGGTCATAGGTGACCGCCACACATGGAGGAATGAAGGACTTGTAGTCTTACCAAACTCTCAAACTTGGTACAGAGATGATTACAAATTGGAAAATGGTAGCACTGGCGCAGGGGTTTATGGACCCAGGTTCCAACGTGCGGCTGCGCTTGGGAAATCACCAACAAAATTTCAGGCGGAAGTCCATGCGATCGAGCTCTGTGTACGAGAATGTCTGCGTAGGAGAATCGATGGTACTCATATCTATATCCTCTTAGACAGCCAGGCAGCACTTATGGCTCTGAAATCGTACACGGTAGAATCAAAACTTGTATGGGACTGTCTAAACCTACTCGAAGATCTCGCATCGAAAAACACAGTCACTGTGGCCTGGATACCAGGACACAAAGGCTTCGAGGGCAACGAACGGGCGGACTGCTTAGCGAGAAGAGGCGCTAGTCGCCCACTAGTCGGCCCTGAACCCTATTTTGGAGTCGCACGGAGTAGCGTTAACATAAAAATAAAGAAATGGGAAGATGATCATCAGGCAGAGTACTGGACCAAACTCAATGGCCTAAGACAGGCAAAGAAGTTCATTAATCTCAACCGCTGTAAGGCTAAAAAGCTACTCGAGCTTAGGAAAGCAGACCTAGGAACCTTAACCGGCTACTTGACTGGTCATTACTCACTCAGGAACTATCTGCACAAGATAGGAGTAGCAGATACAGACGAATGCCGGCTATGTGGAGAGCAAGAAGAGATGGCAGAACATATTCTTTGTGCATGCCCCATGGCCGCAAGAAAAAGACTTCTCCTTATCGGAAGGGCTTCATTGAGTCCCTCTGACTTCTGGAATATTGAGCCTGGAGCTTTGTTGAGGTTTATCAAGAACCTTAACCAAGTTCTTAGCTAAACACCGGGCTGGCACAATAGATCTTATAGGTCGCAGTGCGTACAAGCCCCTAGTAAAGTAAAGTAAAGTAAAGTCAGTGCTAAAAATAGCGATAAGAATATACTCTAGCCATTGCCTTCTAAGGAAGCATGCTATGAGACTGGGTTTATCAAATACGGATGTTTGTAGGTACTGCAATGACATACATGTCTCGGAGGATATAACATATACACTTTGTGAATACCAAGGCATTGTTAGAACAAGGTTAAAGCACCTTGGAAGATACTTCTTCGATAACCTAGAAGTGGTAAGGTCCCGAAACCATAATAAGGACATCTTCAAATTCTGTAGGGAAATTAAGTGCGCGGGATAACTGGTTTAGGTCTTTTTGCCGTAAAGGTTCCCTAGGGATCGCGGTGGGCCCACTTTGGTGCCTAGTTTCTTATGATAGCTTCATAACCGGACTCAACCTAACCTTACCTAACCTAGGTTCAGTCTTTACCTAATAGCCTCCAGTTGCGCACTCCAAGTTGGTCGAAGTCTTTTTGAACGGCGATGAGATCATCTGCTACGTCGTACCTCCAAATGTTGAGGTCCGAAAGCGATCTTCGTGAAGTATGTTGTTAGAAAATAAAAGGGAAAAATAAAACCCAATATTTGTATCTAGTACAGAAAACGTATTTATTCTTAAAGTAAGTCTCACCTTGACGAGTAAAAGTAAAAGGAACTGAGGTGAGCTTGGCCGCAGATCGTGTACCACTCTGTCAACACAAGTGCCATCTGGGCATACCGCGAGGTCGTCTTCTACTGCACCGTCCATCCGGGATGGGTTCGAAGATTTTCCGGACAGGAACGTTGGGCTCATCCGTTCTACATGACCCAGCCATCTTCGTCGCTGCATGTGAAGTCTTCTGGATAAGTTGATGTTATTGTATAGGCCGTATATTTTGGCATTGTACCTTCTCCTTCACTCGCTGTCTATGCAGACTGGACCAAAGATCCCTCGAAGAACTTTTCTTTCAAAATTGCCAAGGGAATTCTTAACCGATTTTGATAAAGCCCATATCCTTGCGCCATACAGTGGTGCTGGGATAATTAATGTCTTATACAGAGTTACCTTAGTATTTCGAGATAGAGTTTTTTTACTCAATTGCCGTCTTAGCCTATAGAAACATCGATTGGCAAGAGTTATTCTTCGTCTGATCTTCTCACCTTATTTGCGGAGTTCACTATAGAGCCTCGGTAGACAAAGTCCTTTGCGACATCAAAATTATATCTGTTTACTGCGGCGTTCTGTCCAAGGCGCCGATATTGGGTGTCCTATTTTATAGACAGCATTTATTTTGCTTCGCTTTCATTGTCCGCTAAACCGATCTTTGGTGCCTTGAACTCAATACTCGTAAACTCCCCACTTACGACCCGCTGTCAATATCATCGGCGTAAGAGAGTAGTTGTACAAGCTTGTAAAAGATTCTACCTCCGGTGCTGGCTTGTGAGTTTTGTACAGTTCTTTCAAGTATTATTTTAAAGACAACGCATGATAACGCTTCACCTTGTCTACAACCTTTCCTGACGTTGAGCGGTTCGGTGGTGTTCTTTCCGACTTTGATGGAGCAGTGAGTGTTTTCCATCGTCATCCTGTATAGATGGACTAGCTTGGTAGAGATGCCGAGACTACACATGGATCGTTTCTATACACGCTATCATAGACAACATGATACAAACTTGTTAACCCGAAAATGAGCTTCATCGCTTAACACAATATTGGTATAAAAGAACATATCAACTTGCAACTGCTCTATACCTCATTCAGCGAAAGAAATACGCAAATTATGGTGTCGGGACTTTAATCCCTGCACCAGCTGGATCCACTACGGGTGTAAGCCAATATCTTGCGCGAAATTGTCCACGTAGTGGACGGACAGAACCGCAGTTGCTGTGATCAATGACGAATGCATAATTTTGGACGTTCTCCACACTTTCGTTTACAGCGGCGTTTCATTTCAGTACGCACATTCGTTTGAGGTGTTGGTGTTATCGCATCACAGTAGTCAGTATTTGAACACGTAATGTAACTGAAGTCCTAATACTGAGAACCAGAAAGAGAGAAAAAAATATCACTCTACAGTGCATTATTAAATTTTGAATAATTTGATAAAAATTCCACTGTCAGTGTCAAGGCAGAAAACCATCAATTTTACTTTCAATCGTTTTATTAACTCAATTGTAAAGTTCCACTTAATTGCAACGCCAATAAACTTTACGAATTATTCTCACAAATTCATCATCTCCATGCCGCGCATCAACTGTCACTTGTGAATGCCACCCGACGTACACCGGAATGCACTGTCAACAATAACGCGACGAACGATAAATCAAGTCGCAGACAATTAGTCGACTTTACAATTACACTCCGGCGCGGGCATTAATCTTGTCCGGCTCATCATCGGATCATTAGAACTGATGTACCACCGCTCACCGATCATCAATATTCACGGTGAAGTGTGAACTTCAACCGACCGAACGCGAACACATCTCGTTGTTTACACGGTCGAGCGATAATTTTTTCTTATCACCTCCATAAATCTTTCATCCGTTGAGGGTATAATTATTAGCGCTAATTGCCCATACGTCATACTGAGTACATAGTAGCGGTCATATCCTCTAAGTCTGTCTGTCTGTTTTAACATCTTCAGCTGCATGCCGATGCAGTATCTTTTAGGAACCGACACCTGTTGTAGCTGGTAGTCTCCATCATGACATTCATTGCGGTCACGTTACGTAAGTCAGAGGTTTGGTTCTAACCATAGGTAATCGATTCTAGATTATTGTGTTGTATCTGTGGTGGCTAACAAGTGCGGAATGGCCCCGCGGTTATAACCATGCGGCGCTACCCACAGTGTGTGGGTGGAACAGAGTTGTTTCCAAGTGCACACCTTGGCGGCACTTTTGTAGTAAATTACGCGTGCTAAGTGAGAGGAGAGTTAAGTTTTTATATTAACTATCTGTCAAACTGACATTTGGTTCAAGGATTGTATTCCAGAATGCCACCGCCAGGGTGTGTTCGAAAGTCGGTCTCCGAAGTATAAAATCGGTTGACCAGCACTTACTTTTCACTTTAATTTCTCTTTCCGATTACGATTTTGACCCGATTTTTGTTGTGTGCAGTAATGAACGCATAAATATTCTGCAAATGTACTTGTCACTTTACGATGACATCTGGTGAAACTGTTTTGCGGACGCGCAAATTACGCAAAGAAAACGTTTTGAATGCTTGCGCTTGCTTGTATCTGTACTCTCCAAGGGTGAATAACATCGTACTGTTAGAAGACTTTTCATTTCGAATTCATGCTGTTCCGTGTGTAATATGAGTGCGCAATCTTGTTGGACATGTTTTTGCAATCGGAGCTATCATTGTGAGAGATTTCTATATCCATCACTACGAACAGTGATCTACATCTCAGCTTTGACCTGTAAAACCGTGATTTACCTGAGGTGGCGGGTTGAAAGTAAAAGTTTGCAAACGTGTTAAGTTTACGACTTCAGTTTGTGGGGCAAAAGTAGGTACTCGTGATGTAGATAAATTGAAGCAGATATGTGAATTATCCAAATGAGGAAAGCAGGCATAAAATAGTTTTATGGCATTGTTTGTTCTAACAAACTCTGCAAGATGAAGTAATGCGCCCATTTGGAGAACGATTCTGATTCCGTGAAAATAAATGGCACAGTGAAGAAAGTTGTTATTCCTTCGGATTGCGATTACCCAAATGAATTTTGGCTTTTAATTTTGTCATTTATATTCAGAAGATACATGTGCTTTCTCAGAAATGTTCGCGATTGCTTACTGTGATTTTTCAATTTTTTTTTCTTTGAAAAAGTCCAGAAAATAATCAAGGGATTTTGAGTCTTTTTAGGTTAGGTTAGGGTGGCTGTCAGTACCAAAATTCAGACACTTACTTACTTAGGTGGCGCTACAGTTCGGGGTGAACCTGGGTCTCAACCAACAAGCCTCTCCATTTAGCTCGGTCTTTAGCTAATTGCCTCCAGTTGCGCACTCCAAGTTGGTCGAGGTCCCCTTAAACTTGTGCGCGCCACCTACGGCGATGATTCCCTCTATTGCGTCGTCCCTCCGGGTTAGATTCGAAGACTCTGCGGGCCGGAGCGTTGGTGTCCATTCGCTCTACATGTCCTAGCCATCTCAGACGTCCAATACGCAGTTTTTTGACTAGGTCGATGTCGCTGTACAGCTCGTATAGTTCGTGATCGAATCTTCTCCTCCAAATCCCGTCAACACAAACGGGACCGAAAATCTTACGAAGAATTTTTCTCTCGAAGCAACCAAGCATATCTTCATCCTCTTTTAATAAAGTCGATGTTTCAGCGCCGTAAAGCAGGACTGGGATGATCAAGGTCTTATATAGAGTCTCCTTAGTTGTTCGAGATAGGGCTTTACTGTTGAATTGCCATATAAGCCCAAAAAAACAGCGATTGGCAAGAGTTATTCTTCGACTGATTTCTGCGCTGATTTTGTTAGTAGAATTTATAGCAGAGCCAAGGTAGACGAAGTCCCTTACTACCTCGAAGTTATAGCTGCCCACTTTGACGTTTTGTCCAATTCGTCGGTGTTGGTTTTCCCTTCTAGTTGACAGCATATACTTGGTTTTGCCCTCGTTTATCGCTAAACCCATTCTGGCCGCTTCCGCCTCAATGCTTGCAAAAGCACCGGTGACATCCCGCTGAGATCTTCCGATAATGTCTATATCGTCGGCGTATGCAAGCAGTTGTACAGACTTGTAATAGATTGTGCCTCCGGTGTTGGCTTGTGAGTTCCGCACAATCCGTTCAAGTACAATATTGAAGAAGTCACATGACAGCGCGTCACCTTGTCTAAAGCCTTTTTGACATCAAAGGTCTCGGTGAGGTCATTACCAACCTTGATGGAGCAGCGAGCGTTCTCCATCGTCAGCCTGCACAGACGGACAAGTTTGGCAGGGATGTCAAAACTAGACATGGCTCTATAAAGCTCTTCTCTATAGATGCTGTCATAGGCGGCCTTGAAATCGATAAAGAGGTGGTGAGTATCGATTTGGAATTCTTGGGTTTTCTCCAGGATCTGCCGAAGTGTGAAGATTTGATCGATGGTGGACTTTCCTGGCCTGAAACCGCACTGATAGGGTCCAATCAGGCTGTTGATAAAGGGTTTCAGGCGTTCACACAATATCGCAGAAAAGATCTTGTATGCGATGTTGAGGAGACTGATGCCTCTATAATTGGCGCAGTTGAGGGGATCTCCTTTCTTGTGGAAATTCAGACACACTTAACCCAATATTTAACCATAATTAGCTACACATTGATTTGCTAAGAGAACCAACCGGGTCCATTTATAAAGCGAAGGATGACGTCTCCTTTCGTCAGGTCGCTAAAGTTATCAAATATAAGTACACAAGATAGAGTAGTCTTGGTTTTGAAAGGTCTTAACCGGTGCAGAGGAAAGGAAGGATGGTTTCTCCTCTTCTGTATGGGCACCGATAGTGGATCAGATATCTGATCGCTTCATCAAGATCAAACCAGTTGAGCGCTTCTGATCCAACCTAGATCTGTCTGGATGTTTGGCACTTCGTGCTATCATAGCACCCAGCTTAAGTAAAAGTTTGCTCGTAGCGAGTAACCTACGGAGAACCTGCCTATTCGGTAGAATATTACGGGTATCTGTCCAGTGTGACGAGCTCGTCAGCCTTGTAGTTACCTGGAATGTCTCTGTGGCCTGGCACCCAGCATAGGTGAATATGGAACTGCTCTCCCATCTCCGTAAGAGGCGAGCGGCAGTCTCATGTCAAAACGACTCCAGGGACTTAATAGCCGCTTGGCTGTCCGTGAAAATGATTATATCCCTGACAGATATTACATTACATTTCAGCCAGGATAGGGCTTCCTTAATTGCCATAATGTCCGTCTGAAAATTGATACAGTAATCTGGGAGACGGAATTAGATGCTCATGTTGAACATTTCGGAAAAGACATCACCACCCACCCCGCTTCCAGTTTTAGATCCATCTGTGTAGAAGTGAATCGAACTCCTCTCTATCCTGGCAACGTTTTCCCACGCAGATCGGGTAGAGAAAGTTGCACGGAAGTTCTTATCAAACCTGAGTTTGGTGGAGTGTAATCGGTGCTTTCAGATGTAAAATTCAGTAGATCTAAGATCGAGGATTGGTCAGCTTGAGGGCTAGACCACTGGGAGGAGGCCTTCAAACGAACGGCCGCACTAGCACCCATCTGTCTGCCGAAAATATTTAGGGGCAATAGGTGCTGCACAGGATCTAATGCTGCGGATGAGGTGATTCTAAGAGCATCACTGATACACAAGCAAGCAGATATTTTCACTTTTCCTAGGAAGTTGAGGTTTACAGCTTTTACAAGAGCCGACCACAAAACAATCACGCCATACATGACTCTTATTAGAAAAGTTCCAAAACAAGACTTTATATCGATGTCCATACTCAATTGTCTCATGTATCTTATGTAGATACTTTAAGCTATCGTTTAACATTCTCTTCCAGTGAATCATACTCCGGCAATTTCTTAATACCTTTTCCATGTCGGGCATCTCACTTGATTAAATAATTTCTTAGAACATTTCAAGCATGATTACACATCCATCTTCATTAAGATAATCCACTTAAGTAACATCTCTGTTGTTGGTTAAACAAATATGTTAGAATACTTGTAAAAATTATGAATACAATTTAATAAGTTAAATTAAGTTTAATCATTTGCATTGCTAATTTCAGAGATCTACGTATATCAAGGTCAATAGAATTAGTAATGGTTGGTTGTTGTTTGTTCACTTCTTCGATTCGTTAAGTGTTTGTTTGTTAAATCAGTTTGTTAAGTCATGTAGAGCGCTCTATAAAATACTCAGTTTATACGTGAATAATTAAATATTCATTAAAAAAAACATCCCTCTTGAAACGCTTGTTTATTAAGAAGTATCTTCGAAACTCATTGCGTCAGTTGATTACATAATCACAGGAGATGCGATTAATAAAGTAACATCTATTGGAAGTAACACTTCGTTAAAACTAGCAGTAAAGGCTATCTGATAAAAATTTGCATGTAGAAATGTTTGCAAATAGATTGGCAAAACTCGATATATTATACTCAAGTAATTATTCTACTTAAAGCTCATGTTAGGTGTTCTAGTTTATAGCACAAGGGAAGCAAATCTGAACTGGTTTAACCTGAATTATTATAATTTTTCTTTTTAAGAGGGCGGACTGAAAAGCTCACGGGCTACCATAGTTTTAATTCAAAATTAGTACTTTTACTCTTTTATTTCGCCGCATTCTAGGAGTGACTCTAGGCAAAGTTAAGTAGTTTTAAAAAATTGAAAAATCTAATGTCGTGCTGTTACTCGTATAAAGTACCTGTTTAGAATCTTTTTTATTTCGAAACAGATCCATGAAGGTATGTATGGTGCGAACTTAAGGGGAATCCAGCCCATCAAACGCAATGAAAGTGGATAGCCGAATTCAAACGTCAACAAGACAGTGCTGAAAACGACCCGCGCTAAGTAAAGCTATTTACCTGAGAGGAAAGCATCGAAATAATTCGTGAGTTGACCATGCGGAACCGTAAATTCAAAATAATAGAGAAATCTGAGGTATCTCGTATAAATGGACCCAAAACTTCAATGAAAACTAACTTGACATTGTCTCGCGAGTGTTTGGAGCGGTTTCAAACCGAGAATTTGTTTAGTCAGATTTGTGACGAGAGATGAGACTGGGGTCACTGTTATACCCCTGAGATCAAGCCCCAAAGAAAGCTTAAGCTATATTATCGGTGTGACACTGTATGGATAAGAAAGAATGCTTTGCCCAGAAAACATGGCTGACATTGCAAATCATTGTGGTGGTTGGGTGAGTCTGCGGGGAAAAAAAACTTAACAAAAAGGTTGACATAAAAAAAGCCTTGAAGGACGCTTGGGACCATATTGCCACCACGGTCAACCAAGAACACACCTCCTAGGTAAAGAAACTTCTCAACTTTCTCGACTTCCTATCCGGCAATGTTAAGTTGGGCGCGGGTGTTAGAAGGGCTTTTGTTTTTGCTGTGTTTATTTTCAGCCCCACTTTGTTTGCTTCAGCTTCTTGACTGTGGATCATCAAATGAAGGTCCATTATCAGATGTGAATATAGACAAACATCGTCAGCGTAATCTAGGTGTTTAAGGTAAGATGTCATAGTCCAACGAATTCCATAGCTGCCTTCCGTTAATGCTGCACGGACTACATCGCTGATAACTACCAGGAACAATAGTGGTGATAGCATGCACCCTTGACATACTCCACTTTGGACTTCAAAATCCTCCGACATCTTACCGTTGTGTAAGACGTGACACTTACCGCCCTCATACACAACCTTTATAATAGCTATAAGCTTTTCCGGGATATCTATCCTGCGCGAGGCCAACCAGTTACACAGCATCTCGAATCAAGCTGTCGAAAGCCTTCTCGAAATCGATAAACAGAAAATGTAGCGGAGACCTGTACTAGTTATCTATTATAGTTCGAAGGTTCTTATCGTTCTCAATCTTCTAACCAAATTGTTATTATTAAGTAGTTTAGTTACTTCTACATGTAAATTGGCGTGGTTGCAAAGTCTAACTTCATGTTTTCTCGCAACCTGACCACGTCCTCTACCATTTTCACTTTCAAATCTCTATGTAGGCCAGTGATCCTTATGTACGAGTACCATGGTACATTAACAATATTGCGTAGTACTTTATTTGGAAATATTTGTGCACCGCCAAAGCTGGAGACTATATTCCCATATCGGCTTTGATATTTGCTTATAAAGTAGTAGCTTGTTGCATACTGAGAGACAGGAATATCTTCCTAGGAGCCAACAATTTATTATAGCCATGCTATGTTTTTCTCCATTTTTCGTATTTTTGAGAGAAGCCAATGGTCACATTGGTCATCTGCTGTCATTTGTCAACGCAGGTATGCGACGGATTCTAATTGACTGTTCTCTCCGGCAATACGTCAATTTCAACCGAACGGCGTCGACGGATTCTATGGGCTGGAGCCTTTAATGTGGAGTGCTCATCTTCTTGCTTTATTCTAGATGATCGCTGCATTATGTAAGACCCTAGAATATATAAGTATTGTTTCTGCAGCTTATTTTTTGTGCCACACTTTATCAAAAACCTGTGTAACATCAAGAAAGATAGTAGAGCATATTTTTTTCTCTTCCAATGGTTTATCTACTTTAGTTATTAGGTGCAACCTGATCTGTCTTTTCTTCTATGATTGGATGAAGAATAGCTTAGACAGTATTGGCAGCAAGGAAGTTGAACGATATGAAGTAACTTCACTTGGGACTTTCCCGGTTTTTCTTAGCATAATTACTTCCTTTTCACATTCATAGGACATAACTTAGTCTAAATGTTGCATTTATTATCTGTGCTAGTTTTTTCATACCTTTTTTAGGGAGTTTTTCCGGAATTTCTCCTGCGATAAGATAAAATCCCGGAACTTTTTTCGAGCTTTCTTTTATTTTTTTTTGCTATTTCCTTAGAGTTCGCTATTGCTATTAATCTATCGTCTTCGCACATTTCTTCAGTTTGTTAAGAGTAGTCTTTATCTTCGTATGGCTGAAAGAGGATTTCAAGATATTTAGCGAATAAATCTCCTTTTTGTTTTTGCCCAGTTTCCACTTCCGTTCTTAACCGGCAGCATTTGCCAAACCGGAGCTAATTGCTAATAATTAGTATGGAGTTTGTTGTATTTAATTGTAATCTATTTTGAACATTTGTTTTAGCTAAGCTAAGTTGACTGAAAACTCTTTCGACTTCTGCGTTTGAAAAAGGACAAAACTAGCATAGATATGGCAAAGCGGGACAGTTCATGGAATAGATTTTCACCGCTAACATCTTTATAATTATATACATACTTCGCACCGGAATTGTACAGTTTCAAAATACCCATTCAAAATATTATTCCGCTTATTCAAAATATTTTCAGAATCTGTTGGATTAACTTTGAATTCTGTTTTTTATGTACCCGAAGGCACTCCTCACCAACTGAATAAAAGCTAATTTTGTTTATCCTTAAGTTTTTTTGCATTTTTTGCTGCAATTTCTTTAATGAGTTTTACATACATACATACATATGATACATACATTTTCAATGGCCCGCTAATCCTTCATGAGGGTCGCGGGGTAGGATGCTCAGGTGGACCCTCCATCTTTCTCGATCCTCTGCCATTGACTCCAACTCATCAGGAGCAATCCCTAGACGGCTGCAGAAGAGATGTCGGACTTAATCCATCCAACTATTTCTAGGCCTACCGGGGAGTAGCCTACCTGATGGCACGGCAATCATTGCACATCTTGAAAGCTGGTATGGGGGCATACGCACTACGTGACCAAACCATCGAAGCATATATCGTTCCGTTCGGAGAAGTAGCTGCACAACATTGAGCGCCTCGCGAATTCTTGTGTTGCGCACCCGATCCCTATAAGTTATTCCAGCAACACTGCGAAGGAACTTCATTTCGGCAGCTTGTATCCGCGATCTTATTCTTTCGGTCACTACCCAAATTTCATGAAGATAGGTGAGAGTTGGAACATATAATGAGTTAAAAACCGATAATTTAGCTTGAACACTAAGTTCGGCCTTCCTTATAACAGAATGACCAAGCCTCTCTCAAAATTGATCCAGCCTAACGAATTCTACAGGTAACTCGGCATTGCTCTTTCCATCACTCGTGAATAAGACCCCGAAGTACTTAAACTTATCCACCTGCTTCAGTGGGACTCCACTAACATGCAGTATGTACTGAATTGGCGCTCTCGAAACGACCGTTACTTCCGATTTGTTCACGTTTACCTTTATTCCAGCATCATCACAAATGGATACAAACCTTTCGAGTGCGCGCTGGAGTTCAGTTTGAGGAGACCCAAAGTTGGCCAAATCATCCGCAAAGAGCAAATGACTAATCCTTAGGTCTCCCACTTTGAAAAATTCTCCACCACGGCCCACAGTGAAAGGTATTGATTTAATGCCATTTTCCCGAACACAGCTTCTACAGTTTGTATATAAAGACTGAATTGCTCTTAGCAAATAACCATCAATCCCATACTCCTGCAGAACACTCCAGAGTTTTTCTCGAGGAACCCTATCATAGCTTTTTCCAAATCCACAAAGTAGTTGTAGACAGGTTTAACATATTCCCAGGCCTTCTCAAGAACCATTCTGAGAGTTCCGGAACGCGTTTCTAGCACCTTAGCGAAGACCTTTCAAGGAAGACTTAAAAGAGTATACCCCTGTAGATGGCGCGATCTCTTTTGTCCTCTTTTTCTAAAAAGAGCGACATCACCCCCATTTGCCAATAAATCCAATTATAATCAGCGTTGCCACTTCTTCCAGGGCAAATGTACGAGTAACGTACTGACACTAAAAATTTTGCATTTTCAAAGAAAATGTAGCAAAATAACATTTTTTGTTCATTTTCTTCATTTTTGCATTATAACTTATTGCATTCAGTTTCAACAATACAAAATATTATACAAAACACAAGAAATATTAACTGAACAACTAAGGTCAGGTGAGGTTAAGTTGGCTGTCCAGTAAAGGTCCTTTGTGTTATCATGGATCAACAATTAGGCCACTCAGGGCCTGGAGCTTTTGATAAACCGATGGATGCTCATGACGCCTAAGGACGCCAAATTGCCGAGGTCTTTAAGGAAGGGGGCTAATAGATGGAGCATTCTTTTATGCGATTAAGGCTGGGCAAGTGCATATGAGGTGATGGGTGGTTTCCTCCTCCTCCTCGTCCCTCCCTACAGCTCCTGCAGATGTCGTTGGAGAAGAGGCCAAGTCTTTAGGCATGTTGGCCTATAAGACAGTGTCCAGCGAGGACACCGACAACGCAGCTGATCTGTTATGGCTTTAGCCAGACCAACTAAGCACTACGTTTCTGGTCCAGCTCAGGCCAGATCTGTCTCGAAATGTGACACGTTGAGCCGTTTACCTATGTATGTATGGTGGGTCTTGCTAATAGCGTTCAGCTCTAGTAGATGCTTACATGTAGCGAGGGACATACTCAGGCAGAATCCTTAGAATTATACCCTGCCTGGCGAGCCCGTCCGCCCTGCAGTTTCCTGGAATTTTCCTGTGGCCTGGATCCCAGCATCGGTAAATGTTGAACTGCTCGGTCATCTCCATAAGAGATAAACGACAGTTTAAGGCGCCCTTTGAAGCACGATTTCAGAGACTTGATTTCTGGTTGACTGTTGAGGTCAAATAGGCGAACCCCACAGGCGGATCAGTATCAATGTGGTGAAATGGGAGGGTTGTTTTCGGATCATCACCTCGCCGAAACAGGAAGAAAAACAAGAAGATTTCTGCTTGACTGTCAATGAAAGTACTAATGACCCTGACAGATAGTACATTCAATTTCAGCCAGGACAGGGCTTCCTTAATCGCCATGATTCCGCCTGGTAAACGCTACAATGATCAGGGAGACGGAACGAGATGCTTAGATTGAGTTTTTCGGAGAAAACACCACAACCCATCCCACCTTCGGTCTCAGAGCCATCTGTGAAGAAGTGAACCGAACTACCATCGACAGGGGCAGAGATGTCCCATTCATCCAGTTCAGGGATGCTCGTACGGAAGTTTCGGTCAAATCTCAGTTTCGGTGGGGTGTAGTCCGAGTTATCGTGGGCAAAGTTGAGAAAATCAGGGATCGAGGACTGGCCAATACGATAACTAGACCACTGAGAGGAGGCTTTTAGACGGATGAATGCACTGCACTGGCTGCAAATCTATTTGCCAAAAATATTCATTCATTTCATCAACTTAAACATAAAAGAAAAATAATTAATTAATTGATAACATTAAATAAACATATAGGGATTCATTGGTAAAAAAGATTAAGTAAATAAATAGAAAGTTACCAGTGTTAATTTATAATACACATAACTGCGAGTATCTCTCTTTGTACTAACCAAATTGAGAAATACCTTCTAAGAGTAAGAGGAGCAGAGAATTCGTTACTTCAATTCGTCAGAAGGCAAATAATTGCACAACGCCTTTTCAATAGCGCCTTATAGGGGGGTTCACACGGTCGAACATATCTGACGACTTGGTCGGATGGATGTCGGACAGACCGATGTCGTTAGCGTTCACATTGTCAAACATGTCGTCAGACTTCACTTTTCAAGTGAATTTCAGTGATGGTGGACGTACTCGTAGCAGCGCTTGTGATAGACAATATTTTACAAGAAGAAGAAATTGAAGAAAGCAACCAAAGTTTTCTTCTGTTAATTTGCTAACAAAATTAGCTTTAATTTTAATCAAATTAATTTTTAATTAATTAGAATTAAAATTTAGTTCTCTAACGGACTATCCGAATTTTTTGAGGATGGACGCGGAAACGTATAATGAATTGTTGGCGAAAGTTAAACCAAATATTAAACGACATACGAACATGAGAGATCCTATCTCACCCAGCGTTGCCCTATGTGCGGATTTTTCCGCATTTTGGGGAATTTCGTGTCAAACGGGGACGGTGGGGAAAAACTGACTTGAAATGGGTAAAACTGAAATTCCTCATTTTTGAATTTTTCATCAATTCTATACACTAAACAAAATTCCTCCACATTTCATGCAAAAAAGTTCACAAATACCGAAAAATAAGTGTCATTACAAAGCAATGTGAAACAATATATCGCATATTAGAGAAACCTACTACATTATTTTATTTGGAGTTTTTTAATTTGCTTAACACTTTACAAAATTAAACCTAGAAATGCAGTTAGCCGACGTTCAAATTCATGTTTTGTTTGTAAAGACTGAGCTGACTTTAAAAACGATAGCTGATTGCTTTTTAAGTAAAACATACTTGGAGACTGTCGAAAACATTTTTGAAATTAATCTAGAGAACGCTGCGAACTATTTACCAGTAGGAGAAATCTATTTAGGACCTTCTTTGTCTGAAGAATTTAGTTTAAATATTTCTGGAATTTAATATTTAAGACGAATTGTAGAGGGCTTTTTGTTACAGATTGTCAGCAGATTATAGTTCGATTTGATTTTTAAGATGATGGAAAAGTATTTCAATTATTACGGCTTCTACAGATTTGAAAAATATAACACTTTCATCATTAATACCGCTCTGTAAACTCTTTCCCCATATTTTCAATGAATCGGAGTACAATGATCTCGAGTTAGAATATAGAATTCTTAGGAACATAAACTTTTCTTATATAAAATCCGATAATATTCGGAGCTTCTGAAACGCTATTGCGTCTATGAAATATGCGGATTCATCTGAAATGTTTCCAAAAATAAAAGGGCTGGTTTCATTCATTTTTTGCCTCTCAAAGAAAGTAAAAAGTATATATAAAAAAAAGAAAATAAAACAGAATAGCAAGTTAAAAAAAGAAACAACGAATTTTAAATTGAAAAGTGAAAAATAATTTAAATTTATTCTCTACCAGCCAAATGAATTGAGAATATGAATTTTTGTAATAATTAGATCATTTATACATATATATTTAGATATTTAAAAAAAAATAAACTAAATTACTTTGATATCTTACGAATAAAGAATGGGGAAAAAATGGGGAGAATCAAAACACAAAATGAGAAAAAAAATGTATTTCTCCCCCAAAAATGGGGAATTGAAAAAGCTGAAAAATCTGGCAACACTGATCTCACCCAATCAACGACGTTCCCCCACATTACGATTCCTGGCAACGGGACGGTAGTTATTCGGATCTGAAATTCTGCACCTACATTGTGCAGCAGCATTACAATTAAACGTCCACGTCTCCGGCACACTTCTGTACCCCGTTTATATGCAGAGTCGAGTAGTCGAGTCAGGTTCGAGTCCAGATCTCGATCTGAGTATCCAAATGTAGTCGAGCTGACAGATGAGTATAGCAGACACACTGGTTTTGATTGTGTTAGTGTCTGTTTAGTTCTATTTTTTGGATTTAATAAATATGAAATAACTGAACAACCACCTTACCCGCAGCTAACCATGAACTCAATCAAAACAAAGCGATTACCCACCCCGAACAAAAAAAAACAAGAAAGAGAACTCACACACACAGAGACAACATGCCAGTTCAATCACTCGACACAGGTATATATGCATTTTTCGGACTCGACCCAGCTATGTTCTGTTAGCTGATACCCCGTTATATGCAGAGTCGGAACTGGTTCCAAATACATATAAACGCTTCATTCATTCATTCATTTTCAATGGCCCGCTAATGCTTCATGAGGGTCGCGGGGGTAGGATGCTCAGGTGGACTCTCCATCCTTCTCGATCCTCCGCCATTGACTCCAATTCATCAGGGAGAATCCCTAAGCGGCTCCAAGAGAGATGTCGGACTTGATCCAACCATCTATTTCTGGGCCTTCCGCGAAGTCGTCTACCTGATGGTACGGCAACCATGGCGCGTCTTGGAAGCCGGTCTGGGGACATACGCACTACGTGACCAAACCATCGAAGCATAGATCGTTCCGTTCGGAGAAGTAGCTGCTCAACGTTGAGCGCCTCGCGTACTCTGGTGTTGCGCACTCGATCCCTACGAGTTATTCCAACAACACCGCGAAGGAACCTCATTTCGGCAGCTTGTATCCGCGATCTTATTCTTTCGGTCACTACCCAAATTTCATGACCATAGGTGAGAGTTGGAACATACACCAAGTTAAAAACCGATAGCTTAGCTTGAATACTAAGTTCGGCCTTCCTTATAACAGATTGGCCAAGCTCTCTCAAAATTGATCCAGCCTGACCAATTCTACAGGATAACTCGGCATTGCTCCTCCCATCGCTCGTGAATAAAACCCCGAGGTACTTAAACTTCTCCACCTGCTTCAGTGGGACTCCACTAACATGCAGAGTGCACTGAATGGGTTTTTTGGAAACGACCATTACTTCCGATTTGTTCACGTTGATCTTCATTCCAGCATCATCACAAACGGCTACAAACCTTTCGAGTGCGCGCTGAAGTTCGGTTTGAGAGGACCCAAGGATGACCAAATCATCCGCAAAGAGCAGATGACTAATCCTTAGGTCTCCCACTTTGAAACATTCTCCGCCACGGCTGCGCTGCAACATCCAATCCATATATACAATGAAGAGGAGAGGTGACAAAACGCACCCCTGGCGGAGTCCAACGCCCACAGTGAAAGGTATTGATTTAATACCGTTTATCCGAACACAGCTTTTACAGTTTGTATATAAAGACTGAATCGCCCTTAACAGGGAACCATCAATCCCATACTCCTGCAGAACACTCCAGAGTTTGCCTCGAGGAACCCTATCATATGCTTTTTCCAAATCCACAAAACAAGTGTAGACAGGTTTGGCATATTCCCAGGCTTTCTCAAGAACCATTCTGAGAGTGAACAACTGGTCGGTTGTGCTTCTACCGGGACGAAAACCGCACTGCTCATCCCCCAAACTGTCCTCAACCACAGCTCTGGAACGCTTTTCTAGCACCTTAGCGAAGACTTTTCCAGGGAGACTTAAAAGAGATATACCCCTGTAGTTGGCGCAATCTCTTTTGTCCCCTTTTTTAAAAAGAGGAACTATCACCCCCATTTGCCAATCAGCAGGTGTTTCACCGCATTCCCAGGCCACTTTAATGACACGCGAGAGCCATTGCACTCCCTCTTTACCTAAAGCCTTGAGCATTTCTGGCCGAATTTCGTCCACACCAGCAGATTTGCCAACTTTTAGCGATTTGATCGCCAAAGTTACTTCCTCTACCGTAGGACTACTTTCCGCCCAACTTTCGACCATAGGTCTGTCATCTTCGGTGCCCTGTTCGGGATTGAGCAATTCTGAAAAGTGCTCGCTCCATCTGCGTAAGATGTCCTCCTCATTGGAAAGAAGTCTACCGTCTTTGGATTTGACTCCTTCAACGATATTCAACTTTTTTCCTCTGAGTCGGCGGACGGTCTGCCAGAACATCTTATTTGCAGATCTGTGGTCACGTTCCAATTTCTCGCCAAACTCCTTCCAAGACTGTTCTTTCGCTGTTTTCACAGCTAATTTGCAAGTTCTTCGCGCCTCAGTGTACCGATTTCGAGAATCGGAGTTCCCCAAGTGAATCCACACCTTAAAGGCTCTCTTCTTCTCTCTGATGGCTTCTTGAACTCCGGGCGTTTTAAACCAAGCAGTTCTTTTCTCACCACCAGCCGCCACACCAAGCCGCTTCACTCCACAAACATCTCCCGCAGAGGCAATAACCGCTGTTGAAAACAGTTGCCATTCTTCCTCTACATTTGATGGAACAGTTGGAATTCGTTCAAACCTCTCAGATATTTGCCGCGCAAATGTCTCCCGTATCTCATCGTCCTGTAACCTCTCCCATCGTATGCGTGTAACCATCCTTGGTTTACGCTTTGGTAGGGGAGGCACTCTCTCGGTAAGATACAATTTGCACAGCACTAAGTGATGATCAGTTGACAGTTTGGCCCCTCTCAATACGCGAACATCACAAACCATTCTCTTCAGACACGATGGTACCACAAAGAAATCGATCAGATAAACGCTTTTCGAGTCCAAATGGGTTCGGGTCGACTCGACTCAGCTAACAGAGCTGGGTCGAGTCCGAAAAATGCATGTACCATATACCTGGGTCGAGGGTTGAACTGACATGTTGTCTCTGTGTGTGTGAGATCTCTTTTTTGTTTTTTTTTGTTCGGGGTGGGTAATCGGCAATCGCTTTGTTTTGATTGGGTTCATGCGGGTAAGGTCCGCTCAGTTATTTCATATTTATTAAATCCAAAAAATAGAACTAAACAGAACCCTAACACAATCAAAAGCTGAGTGTCTGCTGCTATACTCATCTGTCAGATCGACCACATTTGGACCATTCGACTCGGTGTGTAGAAATGCTCAGATCGAAATCTGGACTCGACTACTGGACTCTGCATATAAACGGGGTATGAGTCGAGTCGACTCGAACCCATTTGGACTCGAAAAGCGTTTACATGAATTTGGAACCAGTTCCGACTCTGCATATAAACTGGGTATGTAAATAGTTCAAAAAATTCTTTCCAGAATTGCACATTCTCACAAACAGCCATTTTTTGCTTAAGTTTAATTGTTCGCGAACTACCACCACAGCGTGAAGAATATCGCAAATGAAATTTCCTCCAGGTCGGGGGACAGGTACTCGTTAAATTACTCGCCAAAGTAAAATGAGAATTCCAAAGTTTCTTAGACTTAAAAAAACCTCTATTTCCCAAATCGTCTTTTATTATGTTTAACATACGAAAGTTAATATACCCGTATTACGAGTTAAAAAAAAGACAAATTTAGGACACAATTAGGTAGAAATAATTAGCATAAAAAATTGGGGAAGATGTAGTATAATGTAGCACGGAACTTCGAATTGTAACAGTTTTGCTACATCGACGCTGATTTTAAGTCACTCTTAGCAAACTTTTAGACATTAATTTTAAAATATGGAATTTTCAAATAAAGATTTTTTTTTATGATTCAAAGATAGGATCGGATTGTTTTCTTCTGTTATTATTTCGTAACAAGGAGAATTGTTGGGCTAACAGCAGTCGTGCATAGAAGCGAGTATATCACCCAATCGTCATTTCCTACTATGAACAAATTTAAACACCAACACATCTGCTACTCTTAACATTTCCTACAGAAAGAGAATGTGAATCATAAGACTGAGGAGAAAAACTACCTCACACACTATGTGCACACATTTTTCCTGCAACACTTGTTGGATGTATGACGTTGTTCGAACGCTGTCACACTAATCACTTCCATCGAAGTGTCTACAGATACAAATAGTGTGCTATCAACGTGAGATAAAAAATCGCCTGAATTTGAATTCACTCAGTGGTAATCATTAATTTCGGATTTTACTTTTTTTTTTCTTTTAATTAATGACACGAAGAGGCAGTAGAATCGATTAGCTTCTTCGTTGTATTGTTTTGACAATTTAATTTGAATGAATTAATCAGTCTGCACGCATATGATTATGTGTGGAATATCTTCAACAATAATTGCTATCAGCGCGATATCAGCAAACGTCATCGCTATATTTAATCTTTTCTAATGGCGTTCGAATAAAAATTTGAAGATATGAATCCGATTCTAATGAGGGGAATCAGGTTTTTTTGTTCGGGCACCCCTGAATGAGGGGAGTTACCACTGGGAACAAAGAAATATAATAGTATACCTACTACCCGATAAATCAATCTATGCGGCTGCATATCGATTGCACATCGCCGCTCGATTGTGAGTCATTTGAATTCGATAGTACGTACATAGGTATGCTAATGGGAGATCAGAATGAATTGCTAATCGTTTATTGTTCATCAAATATAGACAGTTATTTAAATATGTGACAATTTGCAAGTTTCAAGGCTATCAAGCCGATAAGAGTGGAACAACAAACACGCGATGTTAATGTGTATTTTTCGTTAGAAGAGTGATGCTGATAGAAGGGGGCGAGTTTTCGGTAGGTATACAATACATAGTATGGCGTATCTCATTTGTTTAGTCACTTTTATTGTAGGCTAATTTGTTGTAAACAAAACAGTGCGTAGCATACCATTTCGATGACTGTGTTTACATTTAAAAATTATGAATGGACTATGTGGATCTGGAGATGCTTTACAAAACAAGTGACGCAGTGTGTCTCAGAGATACTTTGCCATAGTTATTCTTTTTTGTTGAATGCTTGCCATATGAATGTTCTCATGCATGGGAGAGGTAGGCGTTTGTTATGATTGTTTGTTGACTACTTTGTAATAAAAAAAAACCTGAGAACAAGCAAAAATTACGGCATGATGATAATATTCGAAGAACAGAATAAAGATTTTGGATAACATGCAGATGTATATATGTCGGATTGCTTTGTTAAGATCTATAGATACTAAATAAATGCAGGCAAACACTTGAACCTAACCTTACCTAGGGACTTAATATTATATTTAACTTTAGAACCCAACACTTGATGAGAGGAACAATCAGTCAGATTGCTCATATCTTCAGCAATTTCATCACGATTTCAAAATAAAATTTTCCAAACTCTTAACTCCATAATCATAAAAAAAACATCACCAAAAACACCTTCAAAATAATCTTAACTTCACATTGTATCTGCGGATTGTTGAATGTAATTAAACACTAGCCAAACATTGAGAGTTCGCCCTTAAACACTAAATCCTGAATCAATTAATGAATCAGTGTGCGAAAACATCACAGTTGGATATTCATGTTTACCTCATACTTGGGCTATTTAAGAACGGTCTAAGTATGAAGTAAAAAAAAAATCGTAAATATCTAAAATTAAAATCGAACATTCTAGTCAGTTGTTATTTTTAGCATCAAATCGAACAACAAGAGATACATTTGCTTACGCCTAATGAATTCCAGCCATATCCACGTGATAAACATGATTCTTATGGTCATGATTACCACACAGCGGGAGGAATCTCATTTCAGATCCACCGCAATTAAGTTGCTATTATGACGTCAAACCGACAATGTTTCACTGGAAACTCAAGTACGCGTAGCTTAGTATGGAATCTATTAGACTTGCAATCGATGAGAGAGGATGCCCATTCATTTTATCCGATAATGATTTACAATCTTCTTATTTTTGAAAATTATTTTTAAATTTTAGTTCAATAATAATTAATTATTACTATGGTTTGCAACTGGTTAACCATCGAATAATTGGTAATCATCAATGTGGAATCGGTTGATTAAGCAGCAGTTACTTTGCAATCCTTCTTCTTATAAAGGCATCATACTCCTCAACCTCGCACATAAGATCTTTTTTGTGATATTGCGTGAACGCCGGTTACCTCTTATCAACAGATTGGAACAGGAAAGTCCACCATCGACCAAATCTTCACACTTCATGCAGATCCTGGAGAAAACCCAAGGCCGCCTATGACGGCGTCTAAATGGAAGAGCTATAAAGAACCATGTCTAGTTTTGATATCCCTGCCAAATTTGTTCGTCTGTGCAGGATGACGATGGAGAACGTTTGGTGCTCCATCAACGTCGGTAATGACCTCACTGCGACCTTTGATGTCAAGGTGACGCGCTGTCATGTGACTTCTTTAATATTGTACTTGAACGGATTGTGCGGAACTCACAAGCCAACACCAGAGGCACAATATATCAAAAGTCCGTACAACTGCTTGCATACGCCGACAATATTGACATAAGTAATTGGAAGAACTCAGCGGGCTGTCACCGGTGCATTTGCAAGCATTGAAGCAGAAGCGGCCAAAATGGGTTTACCGATAAAAGAGGGCAAAACCAAGTATATGCTGTCAACAAGAACGGACAATCAACACCGAATATTTGGACATAACGTCACAGTGGGTAGCTACAACTTCGAGGTAATAAGGGACGTTGTCTGACTTGGCTCTGCTAAAAACTCTGAAAACGACATCAGCGTAGAAATCAAGCGAAGAATAACACTTGTCAATGACAATTTTTATTTTATTTTTTTGGGACTTATATGGTATTTCAACAGTAAAGCCCTATCTCGAACAATTAAGGAGACTCTGAATAAGACTCTGATCATCCCAGTCCTGCTTTACGGCGCTGAAACATGAACTTTATTGAAAGCGGATGAAGATATCCTTGATCGCTTTGAGGGAAACATTTTTCGTAAGATATTCTGTCCCGTTTTGGAGGAGAATATTCAATAACGAACTATACGAGCTGAAAAGCGATATCGACTTAGTCATAAAAGTGTGTATTGGACGTTTGAGATGTAGATGTAGATGTATGCGATAGTGAGGTGCAAGTGCACTGCGACCTTTAAAAGATCTATTGTGCCCCCCATACTACGGCTCTAGCCGATGATAAACTCGGTCTAGAGCACTTCCTCCAGTCAAGCTGCTACAGTAAACCGGAGTATCTTCAGTGGATCCAGCGAAGGTAAATCCGTTTCTTATAGGAGGTAGGTACCTAGGTGATTCCGTCTTTTATGGATCAGTGCTTCACATTCCATAAGAATGTGCGCTGGTGTTTCTTCAAAGTCCCTGCAGAATCTGCAGTGTCCGACTCCCTCTATTCCCAGTTTCCTAAGGTGCTCCTTGAGTCTGCAGTGACCCGTTAACATGCCCGCCAAGATGCGAAGTCGATTCTTGCTAACTCTTAGGCAGGCTCTGCTTCTTTTCTGGTTGTATTTCCCCAGAAGTTCTTTTGCCTGTCTTAATTAGAGGCTATCGTCCCAATGTTTGGCCCATTTGTTCTCTTCCTCTTCCTTAAGTCTCCCGTATTTTGTGGGGTCCTATCCCACAAAAGGGTTCTGGCCCAAGGAACGACGTGTATGATCCGCTTCTTACTAGTTCATCAGCTGCTTTGTTCCTCTCCACTCCTACAAGCTTCGGGTACCCAGTAGAGAGTTACTTTGTTTGCCTCTCCCAGTTTATTGTTCCCGGTGAGACATTCCCATACTAGTTTGAATCTGATCTCGTGCAAGGCTAGTGCTATAATAGCGGCTTGGCTGTCTGGCAGTATTGCGATGTCCTGCCCGCGATATTTCCTGTCTAGGTTAAATTTCGTGCATCTTTCGATCGCGTGAACTTCTGCTTGAAATATACTGGGAAATATTCCAAGTGATTCTGAGTATCTAGTCCTGGACCCGTACATCCCTCCCCCAGTGCCAGTAGATGTTTTCAATCTGTCTGTGTTCCATTTAATAATGTGTTGTTTGAATTGGTATTTATCGGATTCGCTGCTCCAGTCTCTTTTGTTGCTCAGCTTTGAGTCAAATTTCCTTTCAAAGCAGTATTTCTTGACCATATCATCTCTGGGCCAGTCCAGAAACGGCACCGAATTGGATAGGGTTACTCGTTCTTTGTATGCGATGCATGCTCCTTTCCCGATGCCCTCTTTGCTGATTCTCAATATGGTCTCCTTAGCGATTCGCTATAGCACTATGTGTAGTGGAGGTATACCTACGATCACTTCTAGTGCTGCTGTGTGACAGGTTCACATGGCTCCTGTTATACATATGCAGGCTTATTGCACTTTGTTGAGGGATGTCCTCGTCGTGGTTAGCCTAGTTCTGTTAACTCATGCCACTGCCCTGTAAGTGATGATGGGTCTTACTATCATCAGGTACATCCATCTCAGTGTGGCTGGGCTTCAACCTCAGGTTTTTTCCTGAAATGTTCCTGCACACCATAAGTGCTCTGGTGGCTTTGTTTACCACAGTTTCTACATGTTCTCGACCAGAGGAATTTGCTGTCTAGTGTTATACCTAGATACTTGACCTGTTTCTGTGGGTCGACTCTGATCCCTTCCAACACGATAGGTTGCATACGCTTTAGCTGTCTTTTATTGGTGAAGGGTATCACAGTCGTTTTGGTAGGGCTCACTCTAAGTCCTACCGTTTCACACCATTTCTGTGTGATTCTGAAACCCCTTTGAATGATTTCGCATAGCGCTTCTTCAAATGTTCCTCTTGCAACAATGATTATATCATCGGCGTGCCCCTGACACTTAATGCCGGCATTTGTCGATTTGTGCAGTAGTTCAACTGCTACTAAGCTCCACATCAATGATGACACCAACGGAGGGACGACGCAATAGACGACCTCCTCGCCGTAGCTAGCGCGCAAAAGTTCAAGGGGACCTCGACCTACTTGGGGTGCATAACTGGAGGCAATTAGCTAAAGACCGAGATAAATGGAGATGCTTGTTGCTTGAGGCCCTGATGCACGCCGAACTGTAGCGCCACCTAAGTAAGTAAAGTAAGTAAGAACTGCCAAAATGTTAACTAAGCAAAGGACTGTTGTCAGAATGACAAATATTCAATATGCCTATTCAAAATTGTCAAATGAAATGTTGGTAATGAAATACTCGATTGCTGGATAAAAACTGCGAAAAGTACCATAGCCTTTCGGATATACCATATACGAGTAAGCAAGAGAGCAGCTGAATCAACGCATATCTATAGGGTGAAGGAGATAAATTTCATTTGTGACTTTCACAGTCTCGTTTGCATATATTGCTCCAAATTCTAATACGGAATTCTCCTGCAATCACTCAGTGTCGAATTAGTTTACAAATTGCTATTATAAACAATCGTATCCTTCTAGAGTCTAAAATGACTAATTGCCGAATGCCAGGCTGACTAAGAGCACAAATGCATACCATCATCATACAAGGAATGACGTCAACAAATTCATTTTGTCATTTCTTTTGTATGTGAAATTCATAAATAATTCGTAATTAATCAAACACTTCTGAACTGCATGAGCACAGTCAGTCGTCTGCATATGGAACCGCATCTGTTATCGTATCGTTTTTTTTTTTTTTCTTCAAATTACGTGGCTACCAAAATATACAATTCAGTGACTCAAAATCTCATTATTCTCTTCCATGACATAACAGTTGCCCAGCTCTAGCAATAAAAAAGAGCTAAAGTGATCAAATACATTATTTTTGATCAATGCCATTGCCAGTAACACCACTTCACGGTAATTTTAATCCACGGTAGCTAGCCATGCGTCATCTTTGGTCGGTATCAACCTAGTCATCAGCACTCAGTCCCGATTCGATACAATTGAGTATATACTCGTATCACCTATTGACTGACTTCGTCATCTCGAAACGATGGCTTGGCAGCTGATTGGTAGCTTGAGTCAAAGAATAAAGTTAATAATTTTTATGGATCAGTATCAATCATGTTGATCACACCTCGATGGGTGTGGATGAATGGGCGATCGAGGCAGCAAAAAAAAACCCAAAATAAATTGAAATTTATTGGCATTCTATGCAAAAATTGCCAGTTAATCAATTGGGGTGGTCAAATTATGATGCAAAACAGTTCGATTATTGATTTTTATTCAATTTTAATAGTGAATAACAACAATGTGGTTCTGTGGAAAACCTTGAGGGATGTTTATAAACAGCCGGGCAAACATAACAATAGACTTAGGAATTTTCAATGTATTATTTGATCATAAAATTTAATAACAAAAATACAATTGTCTCATAAAATTCAAATTGAATTTATTGGGAATAGATAAATACGTATGTGCTTAAATTAAAAATGACAGTGGCAAACCATAAATTTTAAACGCGAAGACATTATTTGATTGTGCTGCACAGAAGCGAGGCTACAGAATCACATTCGATAATGGGAATGTGGGAAGAGCTCTTCTGCGGACATGATAAGAAAAGTTAAAGTGCGGAATTATAGTGACCAAGTTCAAATGCAACACTAGTGTTGAACCCTAAGGCCTTATTGATATTGGGTAGCTTAGCCTGTGAACTGCCGCCCCAAAGTCTCTTCAAAAGTAGCATCAAAGAAGTAAAAAACCGTAGAAATCAAGGACATCAACCAGTAGTAAGCGACAAAGAAACGTTGAAGCATCAAAACATCCTACACAATGATCCATCGAGCCATTGCATCTTTTTCCACACCGAAATCAGTACGATTCATAAGGTTGTCGTATTTCGAACTGAAATAGCTACCGCTAACTGTGATAGCTACCGTTCGATCAAGCTGATGTCACACACCATGAAGATCGTTGAGCGGGTATTAGGTGGCCGACTGCGAAAAGTAATACGGCTATCTGATGATCAGTGCGTGTTTGTCTCGGGTAAATCAACCACAGATGCAATCCAAAGTATAAGGATCATAATGGAAAAACATCGTGCTTCCTTAAGGGATTTGCATATTGTATTGGTTGACTTTGAAAAGACATTCGACAGACAACCACGAGATCTGATATGGGTGGCGCTGTGACATCGAGGGGTTCCAGAAACCTATGTACAGATGATCATGGGCATGTACGAAGGAGCAAAGACAAGAGTAAGATGCCCCGCTGGAGTAACCGAAGAGTTCCCAATCAAAGTTGGGGTGCACCAGGGAAGCGTTTTAAGTCCTTTGCTCTTTATTACAATCCTTGATTATCTGCTTGAAGGTAAAGTGATGGACCCCAAGGTACATCAGTTATTCTTTGCTGACGATGGAGCCATCATAAGTGAGGATCCTACATCCCTGCAACGAGCACTTGATGTGTGGGTGGACGCTTTGGAGGAAAATGGGTATCGCATTAGTTCAAAAAAGACAGAGTACTTGTGCTGCCTATTCCAGACATTTATTTGAATGGAACAGTGCTTCCCAAGTGCGAAAAGTTCAAATATCTGGGATCTATGATCAATAGCAAAGCAACTTGTGATGACGACATCAATCATCGCGTAAGCGTGCTGTGGATTAAGTGGCGAGAAAATTCCGTTATCTTCTGTGACAGAAAAATTCTCCCTAAGGTGAAAGGAAGGCTCTACACCGCAGTTGTGCGTCCAGCGCTCACATACGGTTCACAATGTTGGACGATGTGCAAAACGTATGAGAGTAAATTAACGGCAGCTGAGATGAAGATGCTTCGCATGACAGCAGGAGTAACAAAGCTTGATTGAATAAGAAGTTCGAAGATCCGTGGAAGTTTCACATCAAGGAAACAATCGTACAAAAAATAGAGCGCGATCGGCTCAGCTGGTATTGCCACGTTCAAAGAAGAGATCATTTGAACACTGTTAAAAAGGCGATTTCAATGCACGTTCCAAAGACATCGCGATGTAGGAAAGGCAGTCCTATAAACGCCTGTATCAGACAAATGCGACGACATCGGCATTTCATTGGCCTCAGTAACCGAGTGATCCAAAATCGGCGGGCCTGCCGATATTTTCTGAGGTCAAATAGGCGAACCCCACAGCCGGATCAGTAGAAATGCGGTGAAGTGGGAGAGTTGCGATCCCTTGTTTTCGGAGCATAACCTTGCTGATAAAAGGAAGAAGGAGTCATATGTCGAACTAAAATTTAAGTTTGCAGTCAAATCAGTAATGTCTAAGGCAATGATAGATGGATATACTTAACTCTTAAAGAGATGATCAACCAACCTAAAATCCCTCTTTGCTGGTCCTATGGCCTAGCCATTGTAAGATCAGAGGAAACGATGAGGCTGATGAATAATGCTCGGGGTAAATAGTTGGCTTTTGAGCAAATTCATTCGTTAGGTACCCGATCCATGCTGGATTGGGTGCACTTAAGTAAACTCCCGCACCTGTTGCAGACGCTGTCTTGGATCCATTTGTGTAAATCTCTATCGCAGATTCGTTTAGAATTTCTCCCGATTCCTAATGAGAATGTACAATAGTCCGAATTATTAGGAATAGTGTTATGGCCGTTAAGGATTCTTGCGTGGCCCATGTTTCCACGAGCCAGTTGCGAGGATTCCGTAAGCCGTAATGCTGCTTTGGCCGCCTTCAGCTTCCCAAAGATATCAATAGGAAGAAGATGGAGCATAGTTTCTAGTGCAGCTGTAGAAGTGGTTCTAAGGGCGCCCGTTATACAGACGCAGGATAGCCGTTGAATCTTCTCAAGTGTAGCAATGTTGCTTCCTTTATCCAGCGCCGTCCACCAGACTACTACTTCGTATATAAGGATGGGTCTAACGACTGCCGTATATATCCAGTGAACAGTCTGGGGTTAGAGATCCCAGTTTGGGCCTAAAGCCTTCCTACATGAATAGATGACAATCGAGGCCTTTCTGACACGGTCTTGAATATTCAGTTTCCAACTGAGTTTTTTATTGACAATCTTCAAATCTCAAGTCAATACCCTTAAGTTCCGGAGGATTTATATATGGTATTTTATACCTTCTTGTGAATAAAACTAGTTCAGTCTTGGACGAATTTACTCCGAGACCGACGCTATCTGTCCACTTTGTGAGTTTATTTAGAGTGAGACTCCATCAGGTCTCTAACAGTAAGGAACTTTCCTGATATCGCTATCGCAATATCGTCTGCATAGGCTATGAACTGAACCCCTATTTACCCAAGATTAGGATTATTCCATTCACTACCATGAGCTATAATAGTGGTGATAATACTCCCCCTTGGCGGTACCCCTGTGCACCGACCTTCGGGTTAGACAACACCCCAGCTCAGCGTGGATGAGCCTGCTTTTAAGCATTAGCTTAATGTGTTAGCTGCAAGGAATGAGTGTAGCCTGCACTCGGATTTCAAACGGATCCATTGTTCTCCCCTGACGTGGAGTTTCCTGGCGAACTGAAAATAGGGAAAAACCAAAATGGCTAGAGTTCTGTGTTAATGAAACAGCCTCATCTGAACCACCCTGAAGAAGTTATGACTTTCATGATGGTGGTTGGTGGCTTTTCAGACAGGTCGCCCAGATGGTTGAATTAATACTCTCCAAAGGTCGTCTTCCTGGTATCGCAGAGACTAGGGCATTTGCAAAGGAAGTGTTCCGTGTGCTCCTGTTACACGGTAACTATGGTGAGCAGTTTAGGCTCCTCGCGGCAGCGTTTTATTAGCTTTGATTTTATAACCGCGTATGAGATGGATAGCAGCTTGACTATCTATGTAAATATCAATCTCGTTACTATTAACAAGTTTCGTGGATAGTTCTGGTGCCGCCTCTGCTATCGCTAGGACTTCTGCCTGGAACACATTGCCATGGTTTGGAAGCCTTAGTGACATTGCAATATCAGGTTCCATTGAGTAGATACCCGAACCCCCTCCTTCGTTTATTTTGGACCCGTCAGTGAAGACTGAAATACTATGCGGGTTAATGGCCCTACCGTCTTCCCAGTGTTCCCTTGATGGGATGACCGTTTTGAAATTTAGGCTGAAGTCGGGGGATAGCGGATAGTGTGGTGGCATCTAGGTGAGCCCATCTTGAGATGCTACGGTGGCCCGTGTGGCCCCTTCTCCATAGGTTGGATTTTTTTAGGCGCAGGGCACTCATCGCAGCTGATTTCGTAACAAATAAGTCTAGTGGAATCAGTGCGAGAATTGTTTCAAATGCCGCGGTCGGGATGGTTCTAATGTCACCTGTGGTTGCTATGTAGGCAAATCTCTGGATTTTAGTCAACTCCTTGAGATGTGCGTTTTTCTCTGCTATTGGCCACCAGACAATGCACCCATATGTAAGAATGGGTCTGACTATGGCTGTGTACATCCAGTGGATGATGGCAGGTTTGGGTCCCCATTTTTTACCAAAAATTCTTCTGCAAGCATAGAACGCAATATACGCTTTCTTTATTCTTTCATTTGCGTTATCTCTCCAGCTCAGTTTGCGGTCAAGGATGCACCCTATATACCGTACTTTATCCGAGACTTGGAGTGGAGTGTCACCGATTCGTAGGGGTCCGAAAGGTGGGATTATTCTTTTGTTGGTGAAGAGGATCACTTCTGTTTTCGCTTGATTAACGTTCAGTCCACAACTTCTCGCCCAGTTATGGAGAGTATTCAGGGCCGATTGCAGAAGTTCGGTGATTGTGTCGAGAAATTTGACGGACATAAGTAGGACGATGTCATCTGCATAAGCAACAACTTTTACTCCGCTATGTCCCGATTATAAAAGGATATCGTTTGCGACTAGAGTCCATAGTAGAGGAGATTTGGTGCCTGGATATTGTGGTATAGAAGGAAATGAGCTTGCCGATTAACTGGCAAGAAATGAGGAAGAATTACCCCGCGACGCTATCGTAAATGTCAAACCATCGTCCTGTGCGGCTAAGATGATTTGTTTGACAAATTAGTGTCTTTAGGTGTTGGTACATTTTATAGGTTCCCCTACTAATCGCGATGAATGCACTCTGATATCTCATATCTTAGAATATGTCCTAACCGTGATTAACATAACCTGAGCTAACCTTTCTAAACGTCGGAAGACAAATGGATTAATTGTATTTCATTCAGCTCAAGTGACCAATGAAGCATGTCTTGAGAAACATTGAATGGTTATAGTCGAACTGAACTTCGTGCATTGCTCTGGCATGTATATATTGAAGGATCATGAAAGAATCATAAAAACCTCCAAAACTCAAAAAAATCATCGGAACTTAGTTGGCGAATTAAGATTTCTGGGGAAACGTCAAACAAAATAATCGAAGCATCATGCTAGGTAATAAATTGCAAATCATTCCACTTTTTTTTTATATTGTATAATTTGCGTAGACTCAATGGGTTATGAATAGCCTTTAAATATTTTTTTTACATAGTGCGGGCGTTGGAAAGGACAGACAGTGAGAGAGAAAGATTTGGTGTAGTGGTTTGAAAATCAGTGGTTTATGTTTCTCAAATGTTCCATCAGTTTGCATGCCAATAAATTTATCGATTACGAAAGAACCTTAATAAATCTCTTCCCATGAACTACAGACTTTCAACTTCTGTTTGAATTAAGGTGTGTTAATACCTGTAATTGAAATAAATAAATCTTTTGGCGCAAAGGAAGAATAAATTAAACTACCCGTAACGATGGGCTCCTTCTTCATGCGTAATCGATATTCAATTTCATGGTCATGAATATCATTTCATTTTGTGTTTCAAAGTACAGGTGGACCTTTTGGTTCAAATGTTTTTATATATACTTTAGTTTTTGAACTTTTCTATCTGATTTTGCGGCCGCGGCGTATAAAAAATTTCATAAACCGATTGAATTGTCATAAATGGATATTGACAATTAAATGTCGTTAGTATGAAATGTGAGTACTTACACGTACTAACCATGAGGCTCCCAAAAAAAAAAAATGCTTCAAATGACAATGTCCCTGATGATACTTTTTTGTAATTCCAAAATAAAAAAGTTTGCATGCCACAAAATAAACCCACCCAAGGCAGTACCGATATGAATGACATTGCGGTCGGTTTTCGCATCATAATTACCCCGATGTCATTTCAATCATCAGCTCATATGGCCAAAATATGTCATCTCGTGAATGGCGACGCGTCCGAATTCCATGATCCCCCGTCCTAATAGACTTTGGAATTTTTATTTCTAATTGTCAAGGTCAACGGCGCTTCTGGTGACAAAAGTCGTCACCGCCTGCCGCCGCCTGTCGCCTGTCGCAGACGATAGAAATTTATGAAACTCATCACTGGGCCTCAATAAAGAATCACCAAAACAACTTATGGGAACGTCCCCAAGAGATCAAACTAGACCGGCCCCATTCATTAATTAAAATAAATTGTTTCTTCTAATAAATAATTTTTTTGTTGGTCTACAGGAGCTGATCTTGAACTACTCAATGAGAACACACATCTGAGGTTCTACACACGGAAGAATGAAAAACTTCACGTGTAGACCTTGAATAGAATTCATTGCATGTTTTTGTATATTTACATTCTCGATGGTGTGTTGAATTCAAATAGAGAGATGCCAAGGTCAGAAATGATACATTTCGGGAACATATAAGTATTCTGTTTGTTATTTCTGGCGCCACCACCATCGTCATTGTGGCAAAGAGAACTTAAATTGTTTTCGTTTGTTGAACACACAAGAGGTGTGAATTTTGAGGGAATTTTGGAAAATTATTTGAAATATTAATTCTTGGAAAAACGAGGAAGTGCATCTGGTTTGCACAGTTGTGATGTATTCCACGTGTTTATTTGTGGCTTCAGGGGATTGTAACATCCGCATTTTTGGGTGAACAGATGTTGGATAATTTTGTTGGTGTGTTGTGCAATGTAATTTATTATATGCAAGTTTGTCCTTAGGAATAGAAACGGAATGAATAAGAAGTATGAAGGCTGCTTCATCATAAGCACTCAGACACAAAGCGATTCAATGTACTTAAAACCCAGTAAGAAAAGCACCTAGTTAAATTTTGACGAGGGTAAGAGATTGAACTGAACCCATTCACATGATATCGAGACCCAAGATGTGCAGTCTTATTCTTGCAAAAGCAGAACACTGACAGAGAAAGCGCTCTTCGCTTTCGAGGCAAGCAGGGTTTGCAACGATTCCCATGTTAGTTATGTAATGATCACGTGCATTGTATCCTATGATTAACCTTCGTATCAATGCGAGGGTACCCGAGTATCCATTTGATTATTGAACCAATAAAAAATTAATTTCACCCAAAGGACCCCGTAATGATATTTTCAATGCCTTCCTGATATTTAATTCTGCTTCGAATGGTGTACTCTATTTGAAATAAATCCGATCTGTTAATTTTATAAAATTCATTTTCAACTCTAATACAGAGTTATATGTGAAGTACACCCAGGTACCCCTATTTATATTGTAATGATTCGTAAAATGCTGCAGCTTTTGTGAAAAGCCAATTTGCGACCAGCATAGTACAACTATCAATAAATGTCATTCTTGCTCAAAAAATGCATAAAAAATTCTGTACATTGTATAAAGTAAACATTAAAATAAAGCTTCTGAACTGAGTTGAATTTACTACATATTGACTATGTTTCCATTACTTTATCTTGACAATTCTTACTCTTTGATCGCAGCTAATACAAAATGTAGGGGAGTACCTGGGTGCCCGTTGCGCTGATCAACCGTGTACTTATTTCGTATTGACACGAGGGTTAATCCAATCATAGTTCTGCAGTCCTTTCTACTCAAATTGAAAAGAAATTTTGCAATCTTTCTATCAGGTCTTTTCTCAAAACGCTTGGTTGCTGTACAAGATTTCAAACTAGGCAATCTCTCATTATATACGGTCCAGTAAAGAATTTTTGCCGAACTAACACCAACCGTCGGTTCCGAACTTAGAGGATGAGTCTCTGAAACCGCTTTTGCAAGCACGTCGGAAATTGCATTACATACATTTCCGCTACGACCCACTGCAACTCCGAATATAGCAAAATTTTGCTCTGGAAGACAGTCGCCACTTTTCCCAGAGCGTAGGAGAATTTGGTGGTATTGTCCAGATACTACCGAGCTACAGTACTATAGGTGTTGGTGGGATTGTCATTGTAGAATGAAGTCCTGAAGAATTTGAATTTTTTAATTTGACTCTTTTGGGGAAATACACTTCGTATCTTCTACCGAACACGACGACGGGGCTCATATTATCGACAGGGCTCATTGCACATTGCTCTGGCATTTTATGAAATAGCGCTCCATGTCGAATGTTGTGTCATTATGTATACACTGTTACGCTAGCAACATGCCTTCCTGTTGTAATTGAGTTCAGAGTTAAAGGATTAAAGTGTATTGGATCTTTTCAGGTTCAATTACCACCCCACCCACTTAAACTTCTATACACCACCAACCTGTGTAAATAAGGTCTGAACCACAGTAATATAGATTAAGTCAACAATGGAAGCATAAAAACTGAGCGACTTTATTGGTGGCAGGAGCCATTACATGCCTAAAACCCTTCATTTGTGTTTGATGAGCTCCCAGTTGTTTTACTTTCATATGCCAAGAAAATGTCTGAACTGACAAATAGATTAGGGCGGCACAAAGATTGAATTTAATAAGCAGCACTCTTCAAAAAATAACAAAAATTTCATAAAAAACTTTGATGTGTGCAATAAAATATTTTATGGCTCTCGCGGCAACTTAAAAAGTTATTCGCTGCTCTATTAGAATGCATCAAGAGAATCAAGACAATTGAAGTGATCATAAAGTAATAAACTTTTGTAGCGCGTTTCGCATAGTTAATTGTTGCAATTTGCAATTTTTATTTGATAAAGAACGAATGTACTCGGTGAATGATAAGTGCTTGAGATCGTCAACGTTCTGGAAATGGCAAGGCGTTTTCAAAGACTTTTCGGGGAAATAAGCATTTCAGAAGTTTAACAATAGGGCATGTATCTTTAGGCCTTTTTTTAGAAAAGTATAAGACGGATTCGTGCAGTTCAGTAGTTAAGCTCAGCTTCAGGAGCTTATTGCTCGTAGTGCAAATCCCATATGGACCGTTCTAGTATTGACCTTTCAAAACAAATGAGGAGTAGGTTAGATTAGGTTGCAGGGAAATGCAACTAAGTGTTTATCATGGGGGGAATACTGTCCATTCCGTTTCCCTTTTGTTATATGGAATCTGTATTTAAAACATTTGTTTTGCGGTCGGTTCTGTTGTAAGCCAGCCTGCGCTTTTTGAAGCAAATCATGTACCTAAGTGGAGCATGTACGCGATCCCCTAGTTCGTCAAAAAAACCCTTTTCCGATATGGCGGAGGCGGCGCTTTTGAAGATGTGGGCAATCACATAACAAGTGTTTGATAGTTCCCATCTTCTCTATATCTTGACAGCTCCTGTAGTGATCAGGCGAGTTGATGCCTAGTCTAGCAACCATTTCTCCTATCGCGCAGTATCCTGTTATTGCGCCCATCAAGATGTGAATTTCTTTTTAATTCATTGCCAAGAGGCTTAAGCTGCGAGATATGACAGTCGCTTCTGGCGGACCAGACTGGGCAACGTAGTACAAGTGGTTAGTGTCGGATCACTGGGCATGAGGTTCCAAGTTCGAATCCCAGAAAGCACCAAAAAAAAGTTTTTTCACGGTCCCACCTCTCGCGAACATCTGACAAACATCCGAGAGTATTGTTGTCACGAGAAAGCTTCTTAAAACAAATTGACCTTCGGATACGGCAGTAAACTGTAGGTCCCTTCCATTCGTCTGAAAAAATACAATGCACACAACACGAGTGGTTGCGAAAAGCTATGCCCAGGCGCTTAAAGAGCTGTTGCGCCAAATATATATTTTTTTTATTCTGCCGGACCATGCCGAGTTAATTAGTTCTCTTGCTGTTAGCTATATTTTTCTTTTTACCAATTGGAGCTTTTACTGATATCCGAGTATGTTGAAAATCCAATGTTGATCCCTTTTTAGCTAGTTCACCTGTTGTCTCTTTTCCTTCTATATTCCTATGTCCAGGAACTTAGCAGAGAGTTACGTCATGGGTGTTGCATATTTAGTTCAATGTATTACGGTATTTGGAAACTGTTTTTGATCTACCTTCCTCGATGTCTAGTGCTTTGTTTGCCGCTTGCCTATCAACGAAAATAGTAATCTTCGAAGGATTTAGGCTCTTGCTATGTATACTCTGTGCAGTCCTATCAATGGCGAAGACCTCAGCTTGATAGATGCTACAGTCATCCGGGAGTTTATATGAGTCGTTGATTTTAAGTGATTCACAGAAAAATTCAGAGCCAGTTCCAATATCCATTTTAAACCCGTCAGTGTAGATTTGAATGCCCTGTACATTAATTAATGTGTTGGAGTCCCACTCTTGTCTTTCAGAAATAAAAGTGGAGTAGTTCTTGTCGAAATCTATGTAGGGTATGACATAGTCTGCTATTCTGCCGAGATTGGTTGTACTATACGTTTTGAGTATAGATCTATGTCCATAGGAGCTTTGCTTCTGTGCACCCGATTGTTTGAGACAGCTGTGCATCTTATGTACTTATCTAGGGGAGGGAGATTTAGCATCATCTCTAAACCCGCTTGTGGTGTTCATCTCAGTGCTCTTGTTATGCTTATGCGTGCTAATCTTTGTAATTTTGTGAATGTTTCTAGATATAGAAAAATAAATTCTTTTAATGCAGATTCCATGAAATTGCTTATGGTAGGTAGATGTTTGCCTTTAACCATGATTACTATGTCGTCTGCATGTGCAACTGTTTTAATTCCTTTTTTTAAGAGAATCTTCAAATTTTTTCTAACGATAATGAGCCAGGCGAACCCCACAGGCGGATCAGTAGAAATGCGGTGAAGTGGGAGGGTTGTGATCCCTTGTTTTCGGATCATAACCTCGCTGATAAAAGGAAGAAGAAGAAGAAGAAGAAGATAATGAGCCAGAGCAGAGGGGAGATTACTCCTCCTTGTGGGGTTCTGCTGTTTAGCTCTTCATTTTACCAAGTTATTATCTTTGTTTTTACTCCTAGTTTGACTAGCTCTACGTTTGATGTCTAAAAATGCAGCTAGCGTATATTTTTTTATAATGAAGGTTTTCCTCTATAACTGAGACATGTAGTGCAGTTTCTATTGACTTACTTTTTAGAGAAGACTTTTTTCGTGTATGTATATGAATTATTCATTTGAGTGTTTTCAAGAGAAACGAGATGAGACTAAGTGGTTTCAAATTATGAGTTGGCCTTCCCGCCTTAGGGATGAAGACCAATTTTACCTCTCTCCAGCAGTTGGGTACATAACCTAGCTTTATACAGCTGCGGTAAATTACTTTAAGCCAGGGTGTGATTCTTGCTAGAGTATGTTTTCATTTCACCTCTTTTGCTCTGTAGTGATATTATTGTCGTCATCATCATTTGTTACTGAGTTTGGAACGAACTGAAGGGTAGTAGCTTTTGGTACGAGGTCACTGCATTCTGGGAAGTGTGTTTTCATTAAGAATTTTAACGATTCTTGGTTTGATTCAGTCCAAGAGTTGTCACTGCGCGACTGGTGGGCCTTTGGATAAAACTTTGCATAGTATGGTAGCAATGGATTCACAATAGTTGTGCCAGGACTCTGTTTTCGTTCTTCTAATATCCCATGTGTAAAAATTAGTTCGGACCTATATGTGGCCCAGTCTACCTCTGATTTACTTTTTCTTGCTTTATTGTGCAATCTTCTGACTTCTGCTCTAGGCTTTCTAAGTTCATTTGGCCACCAAGTGGCCTTAGTGGGCTTACGATTTCAAGACATGGGACAGGATTTATTCAAGGCTTTATTCATTTTTCCAGTTATGAACTGGAAATTGGGAGTAAACACGACATTTGTGCCTCCTGTGTATCTGGTACGAGGTGTATAGAGCTCTATGCTATCCGGCGTAGAATAGACGACACAAATGTTATGTATAAGTTTTTCTAATAGACGGACATATCTCAGTTCCCTGCTTTTGAAGCTGCATCAAATTTTTTTATTTTATGGTAGGCAGCTATTATAATATTGATCAACAATTTCTTAGCTCGAATGACTTTTAGAACTACTACCAATAAACCACTTATATCTTACCTACAATTTTAATGATTTTTAAAAAAATATTGTATTTACATTAGGTGTTATTGACGAAGCCAATTATATCAATATCCGCTTAATGGTTCTTTAGTTAGACATCTGTAAAGATAGAAACTTCAACCACTATCAGTTATATCCTTCTTCTGAAAATATTGTACCCGACTTCGTGTATCCGATGCCGGATGAATATTGTGGATGCTCGAATCTATTTCTGTACATTTTCGTGCATCTGACATTCGATGCCGGGAAGAACCCAGCAGAGAAAAAGGTCATGTATCCCATGTTTGTCGTGCATCCGATGTCAGATATGTGTGAACGGTTCTCACTGAGTTCTGTACATTTTGAACCACATACATGATTTGTTACGAAGTACAAAAAGACAAGTGATTGACTTGAAGATCAAGGTTAAACTGATCTGTATATTTAATTCATAACGTTATAATAAGTAGATATAAATTATGTAAGTACAATGCTGTTCCTGTGTAAGTAATTTAGTACAACTTATTTGTGTTAGTAGAAGATAGTGATGCGCTGCTAAGATTCGAATTAGTGATGTGACCTTAGTTTCAGTACACTGCAATACACAAGGATGTATATCCGATGCCGCATAAATATGAAATGAGCCCTCATGTTCAGATATTAACACCATGTAAATTCAATAACTTGTTTTTTTGGTTATTACTCTAAATCATACCTACAATTTTAAGGATTCAAAGTGGATAATCTAAATATAATTTGCGATGTTTTTCAATTTACTCACATACTATTTTTATCTACCACACTTATTATCGAATCAGAAAATAAACGTATGTATTGTTTTTCATTCAAAACTAAAACAGTCATTCTACATTCACAATGCATACATCCACTCCGTTCATCAGCTGTCGATCAACTTGATCAACTTGACAAATTACTCTCTTTGCATAATCATTTCAACACTCTTGACGTACAGAAGCTTCATTGATTTCCATTCTGTCAATCATTCAGACCGTTCGCCAGTAGCCATATAAATGAGCAAAAAGGACATCGATTCACATTACGTACTCGAACTGATTTCTATCTATTTCTCGTATACTCGTCCACTGGCTTTGGCATTAAGTCGTTCATCCACTTAATCACCTATATCTGTCAAACGTTTGACACGGAACGACAGAATACATACACTTAATTGTGGTTATCATACAAAATGAAGTTAATGTCAACATAGTGAGGCAAGTCAATTAAGTAATAATACATCGTACTATATCCTCAATGTAGAGAATGAATCAGGGGAGGAGTACTGCTTTGACATTTTAATTTACATGTGTGCTTAGAAATTCTGTGCACTTGCATGTCAAATTGAATACACATATTGTAATTTTGTGGCATACCTAGGCATTAGCTTTGGCAGCAGATGTTTTTGTTTGGGTTTTACCAACACAATAATTGAATTGTGGCAAGCCATTGGCATTGTGTTGATGCATGCAAAGTACTCTTGGGAGGGGTTGTTGGTTAGTTCTGAATTAGGTTAAGGCTCACAGGTGGTTTTGGCTTTTGAAGTTTTGTCAAACGCTATACATACTACAACTGAAATCAGTATAAACTGCATAGTGTAACTTAGTTTCATTTCTGTTGTATTATGTTGACCCCTTTTGCACAAAAATTGGGATATCCGAGGTCAGTAAACTTGGTCCCATGCTATTTAAATTCAGCAAAATAGATTCCACTGTGAACCCTTTCACTCTCAACATAACTTACAACTCACGAAACAAATTTCTTCTTCAAGAAGAAAGTAATACCCACCTCTACACCTCATAAAACCGACTTTTGCCCTCTTTCACATCACCTTTTGCAGACTTCTTCAGTAAAATTAATAACTTTCAAAAAACACCTCGAGCAAGAAAGCCAAGTAATCTCACTTAGATATCCAAATGATTTATATGGGTATGCGTCACTGTGTCTGGTAAAATCCGAAAAGGTTTCAAGTCGCCGGGAAACATAAGCCACTCAAGACAATTTACCTGATATCACCTCTGTGGCGCCAATATGAAACTTCTCGCAGGCACTGTGTGTAGGATGAGGGACCCCGATAGTTAGGGCGACCTTTTGGGGGCACCGCACTAAAAATCTTATAAATTGCACTAAAGGCCCATATCGATTGGCAACAAATCAGCAAATGCGATTTGTATCTGACAGATGAATGGGTATCGAAGAGTTTTCATGTTTCTTACCCCGAAACTACTAGCTGCGTGTTATGGTTCAGGATTGTGTAGCCGCATGACAATGTTGAGTTATATACGAACCGATCTTTTGAATGTGTATTTCCATTTGACCTGTCGAAAGATTTATGGACAATCTCTAACGCCATCGAAATGAATATTCAACTTTAGATTGGTTGAATGTGTGAATAAGCGTCTCTATAACAACCAATTTGCTGATTGTTAGGAAGTAGAGCACACTATTGTCGTTGGTTGAGCAGAGACTTATAGATCAATTCTGAATGGCGTAATCGGGACACAGTGGTGACTGCATGCATAAGGTGCTAAACGTGACAATGTGTTACATTGATTCTTTGAGTGTTAACAAGTTGTTTCGATCCGTAATTGGATTCGACTAATTGGGAGATATTTAATGACACTGTAGTAGGGAGAGGCTATTGAACATTTGCATGTCAATTAGCTTTGAACATGTTGATAGCATGTGTCACAGATACTATTCCAATGTGAATTATATATGTATGTACTTCTTAGCTTCAATTATCGCGATAATGACACAGCCCTGAATATTTGGTTTATCTTCTGATTAAAGCATTGCATTCTTGGGATTCCGTTCATATCTGGAAAGATACTGATCAGCACATACTCACTGAAATAAAATTCAGAAATGAAATGTCAAAATAAATTGATTAGCTTACACGTACGTAGGTAAACTTAATGTGTCTGAAATAAATTACTATGCAGGCGCCAGCACTCTTCATATCTTTTCATAACTAATAGACGAAGAGCTTTCTGTAAGTCTAGCGAAAACTAGAACGAAGAATCTATTTTTAAAGTCGATGAAAGACTTTATTAATTTATTAGTGCAATTTTGATAAGCGATCCACTTTGCCGTTGGATTTTCGCATGATCTCTGAATGGCGTTCTGTACTGCAATTTATTTTTCCCGAAGTTAAAATGACGCATGTTAGTATTATACGCCATTATAAGCACTTGTATACGCATAAGCATATATTTAGTTTTTAAATCCAAATTTTTGAGTATAATTAGAGGTCAAAGAAAAAGACATGAATTTTGGGCTCTAAATATTGAGTGGATTCAAAAGATTAAAAAAAATTGTTTAATTTTAATAAAAAATATTTTTTTTATTCAAAATACTTGACGAAGCGCATTCTGTCTGTCCAATCGTGAGTCCCTTTTCAAGCAATGGTAGTCATATACATACATAAATAAATACATTTTCAATGGCCCACTAATCCTTTATGAAAATCGCGGCGGTAGGATGCTCTGGTGGGCCCTCTATCCTTCTCGATACTCCGCCATTGACTCCAACTCATCAGGAGTAATCCCTAGATGGATCCAGGAGAGATGACGGACTTGATCCAACTATATATTTCTAGGCCTATCGCTCTGGGGGCATACAAATTACGTGACCAAACCATCGAAGCATAGATTGTTCCGTTCGGAGAAGTAGCTGCTCAACATTGAGCACCTCGCGTACTCTGGTGTTGCGCACTCGATCCCTACGAGTTATTCCAGCAACACAACGAATGAACCTCATTTCGGCGTTTGTATCCGCGATCTTATTCTTTCGGTCACTACCCAAATATCATGACCATATATACCGGGTTAAAAACCAATAATTTAGCTTGAACACTAAGTTCGGCCTTCCTTATAACAGATTGATCCAGCTCTCTTAAAATCGATCCAGCCTCACAAATTCTACAGAATAACTCGGCATTGCTCTTCCCATCACCCGTTAATAAGACCCCGTACTTAAACTTATCCACCTGCTTCAGTGGAACTCCACTAACAAGCAGACTACACTGAATGGTTTTTTTTGGAAACGACCATTACAGCATCATCACAAACAGCTACAAACCTTTCGAGTGCGCGCTGAAGTTCGGTTTGAGAGGACCCAAAGATGACCAAATCATCTGCAAATAGCAGATGACTCATCCTTAAGTCTGCCACTTTGAAATATAAAGTCCATATATACATTGAAGAGGAGAGGTGACAAAACGCAACCAGAGTCCGACACCCACAGTGAAAGGTATTGATTTAACGCCATTTACCCGAATACAGCTTCTACAATTTGTATATAAGGACTGAATAGCCCTTAACAGGGAACCATCATTCCCACACTCCTGCAGAGTACTCCAGAGTTTGATTCGAGGAATCCTATTATATGCCTTTTCCAAATCCACGAAGCACATATAGACAGGTTTAGCATACTCCCATGCCTTCGCGAGAACCATCCTGAGAGTGAATAACTGGTCGGTTGTGCTTCTACCGGGATGAAAATACACTGCTCCTCCCCCAAACTATCCTTAACCTCAGCTGTGGAACGCGTTTCTAGCACCTTAGCGAAGACTTTTCCAGGGAGACTTCAAAGAGATTTACCCCTGTAGTTGGCGCAATCTCTTTTGTTCCCTTGTTTAAAAGGGAACAATTTATGAATAATGTGATACGAAATCTATTCGAAATATATCAGATGAACGATTATATTCCGCCATAAAAATTACGAATTCGTCCAATTCGACGACCAATTTTCAAAGTAAATTTCTATTCATGCCGATTTGCTATGCTATACAGGACATAAATGTCGAAAAGAACAGGCAGTATGACAGATCGGTTTGACAGGTATTCCTGTAGTTAGTTCTTTGTAAACAAAAAAACACCGTTTATGCAAATGTATCCCATTGGACTACAGCGCGCGGTTAGACATCCTGTCAAATTAGTAAGTAAAATCACATCTTACTTGCTTTCCAATAGTTCGCTAAAGGTCGGGTAAACCTGGGCCTCAACCAACAATCCACTCAACCACTAGCTCGGTCTATAGAAAAATGCCTTCAGTTACGCACTCCAAGTTGGTTGAGGTCCCTTTGAAGTTGTGCGCGGCACCTACGGCGAAGAGGCCCTTTAGTACGTCGTTCCTCCGGGTTGGATTCGAATATTCTGCGGGCTGGAGCATTGATGTCCATCCGCTCTAGATGTCCTAGCCATCTCAAACGTCGTTTACGCACTTTTTTGACTAGGTCGATGTCGCTGTACAGTTAGTATAGTTCGTCATTGAATCTTTTCCTCTAAGACCCGTCAATGCAAATGGGATCGAATATCTTGTGAAGAAGGATATCTTCAATAAAGTCCATGCATCAGCGCCGTAAAGCAGGACTATGATGATCATGTTTTATTTAGAGTCTCCCCAGTTGTTCGAGATAGGACTTTACTGTTGAATTGCGATTGGCAAGAGTTGGAGTGATTTGTGCGCTGATATAATTTTCAGAATTTATAGCAGAGCCAAGGTAGAAAAAGTCTCTTACTACCTCGAAGTTGTAACTGCCCCCTGTGACGTTCTGTCCATATCGTAAGTATTGATTGTCCCTTCATGTAGACAGCATATAATTGGTTTTGCCCTCATTTATCGCTAAACCCATTTTGGCCGCATCTGCTTCAATGCTCGGAAATGCACCAGTGACAGGCCGCTGAGTTCTTCCAATAATATCAGTATCACCGTCGTATGCAAGCAGTTGTACGTGCTTTTGATAGATTGTGCCTGTGGTGTTGGCTTGTGAGTTCCGCACATCCATTGCAGTGCAATATTAAAGAAGTTACATGACAGCGCGTCACCTTTTCTAAACCTTTTTTTTTTGACAAAAAAAAAAGGTCTCGGTGAGGCCATTACCGACTTTGATGGAGCAGTGAGCTTTCTCCATGGTCATCCTGCAGAGAAGGATATGTTTGACAGTGTATCGATTTGGACTTTTTGGGTTTTCTCCAGGATTTGTCGAAGTGTGAAGATTTGATCGATGGTGGACTTTCCTGGCATGTCAAGAAAGTTACAGTAGCACTATTCTCTTGCAAAAAAGTTATTAGGAATAGATGGGGTTTACAACCCCGAATCACTCATTGGTTCCACATCTCGGTCATTAGACCAATACTCACATACGGGGTGATTGTCTGATGGGCAGCCTTAGAAAAATCTATAAATCGCGATTATCTAAGTAAGGTCCAGCAAACAGCTTGTCTGTGCATAAGCAGAGTACTACGTACAACTCCCTCTGTGCCCCTGGACATTTTGTTTCATCTGATACCCCGCGATATATTTAGCAAGCAAATGGCAACGAATGCAGCCGTTCGCCTTGGAGCTAACCAACAGTGTTCAAAAAAAGAATTTGGCCACGCTTCCATTCTAAATAAATTTAAAATCTCCCGAAAACACGGACTACACCACCCCATGTCTAAATTTTGACAAGGCCTTCCTAGTCACCATCCTCTATCTGCTAGAGATATCCGCATCTTTTCAGACAGCCAAGCAGCAATCAAATCCCTAGAATCGACCTCTATAAATTCCTTAGTAGCTCTAGACTGCCGATCATCTTTCGCGGAGATGGCTCAGCAGTTCAATGTTCACATGTGTTCGGTGCCGCGGCATAGGGACATTCCAGGGAATTGTAAGCCCTATGAACTCGCCAGAATAGGAGCAATTATACCCATCCTCCCAGACAAAGGCTCCTTAGGTATACCAATCGCTAGTTGCAAACTGAAATTTAAGCTGAATGCTATCGAGAGTACGAATATTAGGTGGACAAGTGGACCCACATGTCTAGCGGCAAAACAGATTTGGCCGAAGCTGGATCTAAAACGTTCTAAGAATTTGATTTCTCTCAACAGATTGCATATCGGCACTAGAATAGGTGTCATCACTTGGGCCTTTTTGCGAACGACTTTTGTTAAGCTGTAGGTAGAGGAAACTTTTTCCCATGTTCCACGTGGTATCACAATGGACGCACTATTGGTCTAAGTGTGTTGGCGATTCTCAGTTGGCAGCTACTTCAACCTAACATTACCTTCCTGGCCTGCAACTGCACTGATAGGGGCGAATCAGGCTGTTAATAAATAGGTTTCAGGCGTTCACACAATACTGCAGAGAGATCTTGTATGCGATGTTGAGGAGACTGATGCCTCTATAATTAGCGCAGTTGAGGAGTACTTCTTTCTTATGGATCGGGATAACGTTGCTGGGATTCCATTCATCAGGCATACACTCTTTTGACCAAATCTTAGAGATGAGTTGGTGTATGCCAATTCATCACCAGCTGCCTCGAAAAGGTCGGGCGGTAAGCCGTCAGGTCCATAATTCTTGTTGGATTTAAGCATGGATATTGCTATCCTCACTTCGCTTTGCTCAGGTGAGCGGATGTTGGTCTTCGTCGCCGTCATACAGTCTGCAGAAGTAGTTTTTCCATATTCTCCACGCCGACTCTGATTCTACCACTAGGTTTCCTTTTAATCACTTCATAGCAGTTGTCTGTAACTGATATCATGAATTTGGAACACCTACTTCCAAGAACTTAAAAAAAATGTGTTCAACACCATAGATCCCTGGTAAAATGTTATTACCCCCCAAAATAATAAAACTAGTACTCATTACAAATTGTATTACCTTCGGCCGCACTGTTTATTGATATTCACTCAGCCACTCGACGACGCATTCCGCACACACACATTCCATTCTGCGAACGTCAGCTGGCACATAATCACCCGGTCTCGCGATGTTAATTCAATAAACCTACACCCATTGATTACATCAATAACAATCGCGAAACAATTTCAAGATCAAAATAATCAATCGAGGAATTGGCTACCGTTTCGATGGAATACAAGTACATGGGCGGTTACGTCGAAGGTGGCGCTGCCCTGGCACAACATAAAAATAAATCTCATACACTCAGTCATTGTTCTGGGAAATGGGAGTGAGCAATCTCTTGGAACTGGTTCATGTCCAGCGGAGTCCAAAAGTACACTGTGCACACATTCATGCAAGAATTCAAAGAGCCGTGATAACAGCGAGTAAAATCTATTTTAAACGAGAACGCTTTACGTAAATCGGTTCGGAATCGGAAGCTCTTATAAATCACCCTACACGGTGAGATGGATGGCTTCTCCGCAGGATGTTACAGTTGTATTTGTGTGATCCGATCCCAAACCCATTGTTTGTCGTCCAAAATTCCTAATTCTGAGCATAATCAGTGCGCGTTCAAGTGAAATGGTTTAAATATCTTTTTGTCTTGCACGTAGGGAGGGTGATGCTTTTGCGATTTGACCAAAGGCCGGCCCTGATTGGAATAAATAATAAAATCAGCACTTGCCAAGTCAACTTGATTTGTCGTAGGATGCTTCTTCTCCTTTTGCGGTTAGAAGTACATACATATTTAAATTGTTGTAGGTCTATCAATTATTTAGATACAGTTGCGTAGCACGTCAAGGTCTGCTGTGATTGATTGTTAGATTTTGCGTTTTGATAATTCGCCGATGCCGATCGAGGGTAAAGTAATAAAGTGATGAAGTCGAGGAATGTTAAGAGGTACAACACGAGACACTAATCTGTAAGATATTTAAATGTAAGTCATGAGATACTTCGGTTTATGTTATGTATGCTAGTGATTCTTTTGGTTGTATGCCTTTGGTAAGTAAAATGCGGGATTATTTTTCTTACAAAGAAATGTGTGAGTTTGGTCTCATATAGCCCATATATTTTGAAATACTTCTAAAAAACTGAACTCTTATTATCTTCATAATAGTGGTTAAGAAAGAAAGCAAAAATGGGACAGAGGATGATATCTGAAAATTTTAAGACTCATTTATTTAACTCCAAAAACTTTTAATTTACTACGAAAACGTCCCTTATTTTCCATTGGATAGAACAATAGATTTGAAAATTAAAAGCGTATATTGTATTGATTGTTGCTGATCTCACAGTAAATTGTTTAATCTGATCTATTCTGAATATTTAAGGGCAAGATGACTAAAATTAAAATCATTTCCAGTTCGTTATTCACAACAAATTTGATTTTTCCGCCGAATTTAAAGTCAACCCTGATGAAAGATTGCCTATATTTAAAGACCTAATCAGATTTATGTTCTCTTCATTAGGTGTGTCAAAAATCAAAAGGTAAATCGTAAATCGTAATGATGAGAATAAAAACGAATGACATCGAAAGAAAACTTAAAATGTCATTTGCAGACTTTTTGAAGGTTCTTCATCAGCTTGGTTTCCCATTAAAGCTAATTTATTGTATTTTATTGATTGGGTCGGAAAATACATTTGTAAGTTTTGCCTCTAGCATTAGTGTGCGGTCTCAAACTCTGTTGCAAATAAAATAAAGTAGCTTTTCCATCCTGTCTATAGACTGATGTACTTAACATGTGTTAACCTTCTGGCAAGTTAGTAAAGGTGAAGTTTCATCAAAGCAATCTTGTTGCGCCGACGATATCTCATAAAGGAAAACGACCAAAGATTGCTTGTACGGGAAAGATAGTAATACGTAGTTGAGAGTTTTCACATTTCGGCAGACACAGGGCAAAAGGGAAATCACATGATCCAACGACCGCCAACCAGTCTGTATTAATAGTAATCACCGTACGTTCTGAGGTGGAAACATCTACTTTGAGCATAGTCAGGCACACCAAAGCGCGATGCACATACGAGTACTAATATATAAGGATATTACGACTAGAAGCACCAAGAAATTGAGAGGCCTCAATAGCAAGGAACTACCACAACCCTTGGCAATTTCCTAAAAAAAATCTTCTAACACTAGATCCAAGAAGAAAATTGGTGGAAGAACCTCTCTAAGCATCAAAAGGTCAAAAGGAGCCAAATTTATATGCACAATCCACTTCACCACCTGTCCAAAAGTCTTGGTTTGATGGTACAAGGATGAAAACATGAACATCATTATGGAAAGACCAGTCAGAGCTAAAAATCTAGAGGAACTACTTTTCTGGACTGTTAAGCGAATATTAAGTTCGTGATCGCTACTTCGATGATGGACGATTTTTTCACCCATACTTAAATTTAACTAAGCCTCCGGCTAAGAATTGAACAGTTTAAAGGTGCAGGGGATGACTTGGTAGGGAACAAGCACCTTCTCAACAACAAGAAAAAGTCAGATTTATGTATGTACGACGATTGTAGCACTATCGCCAATTACCATGTTCGCAGGAAAGGGTGCGAAGAAATCTACATTGCCCTCAATACTCTCTCTGGTATTATATCCGAGCACCAAAAAGCCTATGCCTACAAACTGCTTGGAATCTTTCAGTGCGTTCTTAATCCTAAATTGATTGAAATAAAAGTGAAAATACCTTGTGCCAAGACCCACGAATCTGAAATCTAACAAGGCTTACCGGTCGAACTTTTCAAAGCAGCTGGTCATCAACTGGTAGAGAGCATACACCAACTCAACTTAAAAGTTTGGTCAGACGAGTATATGCCTGATGAATGGAATCCCAGCATCGTTTGCACGATCTATAAGAAAGGAGACCCCCTCAACTACACCAATTATAGAGGCATCAGTCTCCTCAAGATCACATACAAGATCTTTTCTGCGGTATTGTTTGAACGCTTGAAACCCTTTATCAACAGCCTGATTGACCCCTATCAGTGCAGTTTCAGGCCCAGGTTTCGAGCTCTCTGTTCTATCAAGATTGATAATGACCTCACCGAGACCTTTGATGTCAAAAAAGGTTTTAGACAAAGTGACGCACTATCATGTGACTTCTTCAATATTGTACTTGAATGGATTGTGCGGAATTCACAAGCCAACACTAGTGGCACAATCTATCAAAAGTCCATAAACTGCTGTCACCGACATGTTTGCAAGTATTGAAGCAAAAGCGATCAAAATGGGTTTAGCGATAAACGAGGGCACAACCAAGTTTATAATGTCAACAAGGTGGGACAATAAACACCGACGAATTGGACAGAATGTCACAGTGGGTAGCTATAACTTCGATGTATCGAGAAATTAAGCAAAGAATAACTCTTGCCAATCACTGTCTTTTGGGGCGTATAAGACAATTCAACAGTAAAGCCCTATCTCGAACAACTAAGGAGACTCTGTATAAGACTCTGATTATCCCAATCCGGCTTTATGGCGCTGAAACATGGACTTTATTAAAAGAGGATGAAGATGCCATTGCTCGCTTCGAGTCGTTTGCTGACCACGTACTTGAACCTGACCTTGACTATCTCTGCTATTTCAACAAATATGCTCAAACCTCCCTTGTCTCCGTGAACATAATCCTATCAATGGTTGTTAATAAGACGATATCCCCGTCATAGTATTAAAAAAAAAGTGCGAATCTGACACATCCTCTCACTGCTCTTTTTCAAATTTCAATCTCTCAAGGAGTTTTTCATCAATTATGGAAAGAGGCTTATATTATCCCCATCCACAAAAAAGAATGCAAGGAGGAAGTTTCTAATTTATCGGCCAATTGCAAAGCTCGCATGCATACTTAAACTCTTCGAAATAATCGTGTATGATTGCAAGCCGATCCTCTCTACTAAACCACACGGATTCTTTAAAGTTTGGTTAAGAACCAGTAACTTAACCGAATTCGTGGCGTTGCCATAGCTTTTAATAAGGCTCAATTGCTCACCAAATTATTCTTTTCAAGCGGTTGGATTTGAACCGCGGTTCTCCTCATGCATCAAAATATACCCAGTAAATCGTCAATACAAAGTTCGTTTTAGATCAACAGTATCGGCGTCCCTCAAGGTACGAGTAGTCTCGAGGGCCATTGATCTTTATCCTAACAATAAATGATGCTGAATATATTATCCGGAATTCTGATCTTCTGGTCTACGTTGATGATACGAAAATCTTTAGATGCATATCATCTGCCGCTGATTCTCGCATGATGAGAATGATCGGAATGATCTTAATAGTTTCACTATCTGCTGTAATAAAATTTCTTAGTGCTTAATGTCAATAAATGTCATTCCGTTACATACTCCCATAAGCGTGAACAGCCTGTACCCTCAGTTACTTCAGCACGAGATTCGGGCGTCACGTCACGTCATGGTGTTCTTACCATGAGGATTGAGGCTGTGCAGCGCAGGTTCATTCTTCCCTTTGCTCTCAGTTTACTTACCTTAGTACTGAGTATTTACATATATCTTATAGGGACAGTATTCACTATTTCCCTATATTACAAACTGCTTATCGAAATTAACAGTACCCTATGGCTACAGATATGCATTCAGACAACTACGCTTCCAACATTAAAATCTAATCATTTCCGTGTGGATACCATCCGTCTGGGTGGCTGGTTAAAAGCGCCTGATCTATTCCTACTTACATACATGTACTCCATAAAATGTGTGTAACCTTCCTCGCAAGCTTGAAAAGAATTCATCCTTGCATTATTGGCGATTATTCCTACTAAACACCTACTCCTACAATATAATTGTTTGCATAGCAATAGACCATGACTAATTAACTCGGCATGCAACGTCATGCTTAAAACGCCCTCTCTCGACACCAGACACACACTCAATACTGACATAATCACTCGGCACGTGAATAGCGAGAACGCGATGCAATTAATTACCGTGAATCGCGCTAGTGCCACAATCAATATGCAAATTTATTTCGTTCGCTTAAATATTGACACAAACAAATGTTCAAATTGCGGAAAATTGAAATAAACACTTGCAAGTGATGTACGCTGCAGAGCATTTTTACACACGCCAGATGACTCAGGACGGAATTCACGGGAATAGGTGTTTCTGAGGGGAATTCGCTTCATGACTCTTATTATGGTTGAACTAATTTTAGATCTCAAGTATTCTGGAAATATTCCATTCCATTGCGTTGCGTTTGCTATTTATGTTGCGGAGATCCGATAAATTCAAAATTTTAAACTTTATCGATTTATTTTGAAAACATTGAATAAAGTAATGGATCTACAGAGCTGTTAGAGAATTGAATTATTAGATATTTAAGGGGAATTAAAAAACTTTAAAGTAATTTCATAGAAACTTAATACAGAAAGCAGCTATATACAAATTTGCAACGACCTTGCTTCATACCAACGCGCGCCGTCTAGACAGTGGTGATGCCTTTTGTTAAGTTCGTTCGTTAGCCTTGATTACTTGGAATAAGAAAATTGAAACTAAAAGTTTATACTTGTATAAGCAGCGAATTTGTGCATTACAATTTTCGCCTTTGCATATACTATACATATTTATGTATGATTCAGTGTCATACTATAACTTAAATGGCGTTAGCGGGTAAATTAAAGCATTGCTGAGTAGTTTTATTCCCTATCCTATCCTATTGGGTATATCTATATACAGGATAGGCCAACTACAAGTTTCTTTTTAAAAATGCAATAAAATGAACAAAAAGACAATTTTTCCATGTATTATGGCTTTATTAGTAAGAGCAAACATTCCCATTAAGTATGGAGTACAGCGTCGTTCAAGTGGCTGCCTCGGCTGGCCTCGCAGTAGCGCATTCTATCACTCCAATTTTCCAAGACCTTGTTCATGGTTTCGGGCTGTAGCTCACGGATTGCTTGGATGATATTGGCCTTAAGTGCTTGACTCGTTTCCGGATTGTTGGCATAACATCGGTCTTTCACGGTTCCCTACAAAAAAAAAAGACCAAAGCGCAGCTCCGAGGCGGCCAATTGACATCGCCAAGACAGCTGATAACACGATTTGGGAATTTGGTGCGCAAACGACCGATTGTGGCATGGGCTGTGTGGCATGGCGCGCCATCCTGCATGAACCAGAGGTCGTCCAAATCCATGTCTTCAATTTCAGTAAAAAAAAGTCCTTAACATGGCTCTGTAACGCCCACCGTTGACCGAAACGTTGTTCCCAGCCTCATTTTCGAAGAAAAATGGTCCAATGATGCCACCACTCCACAATCCACACCAAACTGTCACTCTCTGTGGGTGCATTAGCTTCTCGACAATAACGTGCGGGTTTTCCGAGCCACAGATGTGGCAATTTTGTTTGTTAACGTAGCCGCCGAGATGAAAATGTGCCTCGTCAGAAAAGATGATTTTTCGCACAAAATCGTTGTCCAATTCAAGCTGCTCTAAGGCCCAAACTACGAAGCGATAACGAAGCGAATGGTCGTGCGCTTTCAATTGCTGAATCAATTGGACCTTGTAAGCGAATAATCTCAGATCTTTGTGCAGAATTCTCCTCAGGCTAGTGCGTGAAATGTTGAGCTGTTGAGATCGATGACGAGTTGATGTTCGTGAATTGAGTCTCACACTCTCGGCTACAGCAGCCACATTCTCGTCTGTGTGCACCGTACGTAGACGGGGACCATGAGTGTTGTCCACTAGCATACCAGTCCCATGAACTTTTTGCACAAACTTGCGTACAGCAGGCGCGGTGGGGGATTCATTTCGGCCAAAACTTCTTTTCAAAAAACGCACTGTTTGGGCTACACAGCACTCACTTTGGAAATAAGTTTGCAATATTTCCCAACATTGTTCAAGCATAAAGCTACTCATTTCGTTCTTCGGAGGTATGATACTGACTTTCTGTCAAGATTTTGAGCGGGAAAAAGCTGTCAGTGTCAAAATAACCTATGAACTAAAAAGAAATCACTAGATGGCCCACCCGTTATATTCATTTTGACACACATATAGTTTGTATAATATAAAGATTATATATAAATAATCAATACCTGTTTTTAGTTTTAAGCTAGAAAGACGAAATTTCACATGCGCTTTTGAAACCGGGACAGAAACGGTTTGAATATTTTTGAAGTCCAGCATCTGTGTCGCCAACTTTTCGAGAAATTACCTCTTTTCAACATTTCTATATATTAGAAATCATTAAAAGCATAATATTATAGCATTAACGAAATACGTATGCTTTGATCTCCTCAATAATCCGCCAATATATTGCAAAGGGCCACACCCACTTTTTGGGCTGTTTTCTTAAAAAGAAATGGATTTGACTAAATATTTTTAAAAATCAAAGATAGAGCGTCTGAGTAGAGTACTTTCATTTCACAACACCACGCCCTAGGGTTAAGTTTTACGAGACAAGGTGTTCAACTAATGATGTGATGTGGCCCATTTTGCGAAAAAGGTATGTACCTAAACTAATACATTTCAGACTGATTCTAACCATTCTGTATGACTTAAGTTTGCCGGACCTAAAAGCAAAAACAGAACACTTATGGATTCAAGACAGTGTATCTCCATCTGTTACTCTATCTGTCTGTCTGCCAATTTGTCACGGGCTTGTAACGTCTGAGCCACGTGACCTATAGATTTTTTTCTTATTTCTTTTTGAGTTTGTTACTTCGGGTCTATCGTTTACCGTTTCTGGTTCTATACATACATATGTATGAGATGAGATATCGTCTGGATTTGGTTTTAGCTGTTACTCTTTCTGAGTCTCTCCAACCGCTGAAGCTCCTTCAGGATTATTTCTGTAACCTGATGCCGAACAAGCAGGTTTCTACTCTGGATCCTCCTGGATCGATCACATCAATACCCTGTGGATTATCATCGAGCAGTGCGTTGAATATCGATCGCCACTTCACCTGCTGTTCATCGATTTTTAGAAGGCGTTCGATATAGTGCCAACATGGAGTTTATTTGGCGTGACTTACGCAGGAGAGGTATTCCTTATAAACTAATTGCTCTTATCAAACCTACACAGAAAGGCTCCAAATGTCACGTTCTGCACAGAGGAAGGTTGTCTGAGGAATTTGAGATTCGAAGTGGAGTAAGACAAGGCTGTATTCTTTCACCAACACTATTCCTATTGGTGATTAGCGATGTGCTTCGAGCAGCTTTGGCGATGGGAAACGGAGGAATTCGATGGACTCTTACATCCCAATTTAAACATATTGACTATGCTGACTATGCTCTCTCACAGAATTATGGACTTCCACCAAATGACAACAGATGTGGAGAGAAAGGCAGGCGTCGTGGGACTAAAAATTAATACGGCAAAAACTAAAATTATCAGCTTTGGAAGAAACTCATCGGCTCAAATATGCATTGCTGGACAACCGGTAAAGAGAGAGAGAATTACCAGTATCTTGGGAATATTGTCTCGACCGATGGTGGAACTGAACTGGATACAACTAACAGGATCGCCAAAGCAAAGTCCGTGTTGGGGATGTTGTCCAAAATATGGCGAAGCAATATTTAAGCATTGTTTCTTTCCAATGTTGAATCCATGCTGTTATACAGATGCAGCGCGTGGAGAGTGACCATTATGTACTATCACCAGAAAGCTGCAAACGTTCGTTAATAGGTGACTGCGTAAAATCTTAAGGACTTTTTGGCCCAATCGTATCTTTAACGAACACCTTTAGGAGAAAATAGTGGGAGCCGTGGCGTAAGTGCTTAGTGTGTGTGTGGACGACTGCGCGTGAGGCTCCAAGTTCGAATCCCAGAAAACACCACAAAGTTTTTCCACGGTCCCACCTGTCGCGAACGTCTGACAAACATCCGAGAGTATTGTTGTCACGAGAAAGCTTCTCAAAACAAATTGTCATCCGGATACGGCACTAAACTGTAGGTTCCTGCCATTCTTGTGAAAAAATATAACGCACACAACATGAGTGTTTGCGAGAAGCTTGGCCCAGGCACTTAGAGAGCTGTTGCGCCAAATATTTATTTATTTGTTTTTTTACGAGAGAACGGGTCAGGAATCAATAGACATAACCATCCAACGACGAAAGTGGCAGTGCATTGGTCACACGTTCCGAAAGGGTGACAGTTCCATTGCGAACCATGCTATTCAATGGTACCCTTTAACTCAGGATTGCAGAAGACCTGGCCGTCCGAGGCGAACTTGGTCCAGAACAGTCGAGGAGGAAGCACTGCAGTTGAGAAAAAGTTGGGGAGAGCTCAGACACATTGCCAGAAACCGTACACCTTGACGCGTAGGCGTAGTAGAGGTCCTAGGACCAACAAGGGGATACATGACATAAGCAAGTAAGTAAGTAAGTAAGTATCTCATATTTCGCTCGATGCCATCATATGGTTTACGATATTCTTAGGATTTTGTGTTTCTTAAATTTTTTTCTTCAGAAGTTTGCGCTCTATACGGAATTTTAGGCATTGAAAAAAAAAAGTACCGCACATCTACTCTGGTCTCTTCGTAATTTAGACAGATGTGAGATTCAACGTGCCCAAACATGTTTAGATACTCTCGAGCTGAGGAGCTGAGATACAAATCGACATCTCCGTTATACTAGCCCATTCATTTTTCTATTATAAGTACCTATATATCCGATATGAGTTGATAGGTACATCTTGCCTTTGAGCATTGTTTTCATCTCTCCCGCCATATTTCTACGCTTCGCTGTCTTTCTTTCAGCTTGCTATCTTCGACAGAAGTTCGATGTTCTTGAATTTCGTCATCATAGTAGTTCGTTAACCAAGATATCTGCTGGTAGCATTTCCGCAATAACACATATAGCACCTTCTGACACCGTCCGAAATGCACAGCACACCCTGAGTGAATATAATCCGTTGACAAAGTTAATCCCTCTAGCATAAGGCTTAATTATCGCTGCTTTAAACCAAATTGGCGGCACATGGCGCTAGTTGATGGCAATTTATCTGCAAAAAAGGTTGGTTAAAATTTCATAAAAATAGTCGATAGCCGAATGTAGACAAGAAAACGTCAAATTATTGATGTAAGGTCGGGTGAATTTCCAACACAAACACAGCAAGAAATTACGCTCATTCCCGTACTTTCTGAGCCAAAAACTAATCAGTTGAGCAATGCCGAGTTATCCTGTAGAATTGGTCAGGCTGGATCAATTTTGAGAGCTTGGCCAATCTGTTATAAGGAAGACCGAACTTAGTGTTCAAGCTAAGCTATCAGTTTTTAACTCGGTGTATGTTCCAATTCTCACCTATGGTCATGAAATTTGGGTAGTGACCGAAAGAATAAGATCGCGGATACAAGCTGCCGAAATGAGGTTCCTTTGCAGTGTTGCTGGAACAACTCGTAGGGATCGAGTGCGCAACACCAAAGTACACGAGGCGCTCAGTGATGAGCAACTACTTCTCCGAACGGAACGATCTACGCTTCGATGGTTTGGTCTCGTAATGCGTATGCCCCCAGACCGGCTTCCAAGACGTGCCATGATTGCCGTGCCATCAAGTAGGCGACTCCCCGGTAGGCCTAGAAATAGACGGTTGAACCAAGTCAGACAAGTTCAATGGCGGAGTATCGAGAAGGATGAAGGGTCCACCTGACCATTCTGTATGTATACCTTATATCAATTTTTTATGTCTATTGACGACATAATGCTTCTATGGTATGGATCTCGAAAGGTGCAAGTTACCTTGTTAAGACAACAAAATAGGCAGCAGAAGAGATAAAAGCGATTTACTTCACCAGGGCGAAAATGGTCGCTGCTCTATTAGAAACTGGTCAGATACTAACTGCCAATTGGTATAATACTGAAATGGAAACTTCGGCGCTACAGAAAAAACGAACAATTTCTAGCACTCTCAGAGATTCACAAAATACTGCCAGCACCGTATTTTCTAATCTAGCACTTTGTGATTTCTGGTTGTTCCCATAAGTAAAAAAAAATTTTATGGGAAGGGTCTTCATTTCAAATGAGGAGATTGAAACTCTCCAAAAACACAATTTTGAGGAGTGCTTTGTTTGTTGGCTCTATCATTTGAAAAATGCATAGAAATGAATGGCAATTATGTTTAAAAATTGAAAAGGATTCAAGATTCTGTTAGAAAATCTTGTTTTATTTTTGTTTGAGCAACTTAGGGAACTTTTGTTAGCTAGCAAGTTAGACGATTTTCATCATAACAAGGTATCAGTAGACATATGAATGCATGTAAAGCACACACTTTTGGTCTCTGATTATCTCGGTTGCTTCTGCCTGAAACACATCCGCTACCATCTTACAATAGATAAAACTTCCCCTGAAACAGACTCATATTATTTGCGGCCCAATATTAGTCTATTACCATTTCTCACCTTCTGCAAGTGATAAGTGTGGCAAATATTTGCCAAAAGAATCAACACATTCAGAGCTCATTGAAACGATCATTTAAACTAATGCTGGCGGATATGAGTCAAGCAATGGAATACATCTATTAACTTACTTTCGATTCCATAATCACCAAATTCGAAGAACTCCAAAATTATTCAGTAAATTCTCAGAGAAATAGAAAGCTATGCGCCTACTAAGCTGCTGATAATCTTACAATCTACTGATGTACGTCATTGCCTTTTAGAAAAACTTGTATAAATCAGTTGTTCCCCGAAATTATGTGTTACAGTTTAATGCTGGAAATGGAGGTAAACCTTTGTCACCAATGTCATAGTGTCAATATGATACAGGTTCAATCGTCAACCACTTTAGTGATATTGCGTCAAGAGCATACCCCAGAGCTGCACGATCGCCTTCAACTTGTCTTTGGGGGTAAACAAAAATTCCGTTCAATCAATAACAAATTAAATAAACAAGAAATCAAATTGAACACGAAGACCATAATTCCATTGCGTTTCATTCATTGTTTCCAACGATACATATTTATCTTTATGACTTTTTATGACTTTTTTTTATGGAAAACTTGACTCCATCCCGTGTGGTATGCCACTTCAATTTTTAATTTTCAATTGTTATGATGAATTTTTTGTTTTTATTCAGACTTTGATATGACATCATAGCTTAATTTGTGAAACGCAAAGATCAAGCTTTGGCGTATAAACTTAGCCATCATATGGTAAGGTAACTTGAAGCATTTTTATGGTGCGGATGGATGGAAATTTTTATTTTTGCGAGATTCGTTCTTTGTGTTTGTTTGAAGTCAGTTTTATGCAAATTGAGAGCATATGGGGTGTCGAATTGTGTTGGGGATCAGTATAAGCTGTGATGTATGCTAATAAATTTTTTGGTGTCGGGGATTAGAATATGAATTATGACAGGGCGTCAAGAAATCCGGGCGATAGGATTATATAAATGCCTTCTTCGAGTTTATTTCAGTTTTTTATTGAAGAGTATGATGAAAAAATTGGCATTTGGTATCCGATGGCATGCAAAAGAATAATCTCTCCAGGTGGGTCTAACAGGTTCCATCAAATGACATGATGATCGATTGATTAGGATGCCGTATAATAAACATTTTCAAATAACTAGAAATTTAAGTGAACGTAAAATTCAAAAATATGTTGAAAGACGAGTGCGTGGTATTATTACTTTGAAGCAATTACTCTGTTAGGACCACACCACGACACTCTGAAGGGATCAATGTTCTCCAGATCCTAAGAGAGCAAACATTTTGGTAGCAAAGGAAATTTTACCATCGTAGTGGGGCGCAGAGTAAAGATCACTTAAAAAGGAGCAGTTGGAAGGGTCTTGTCGCCTGCAAGGGCCCCTTCGACTGCTTTTGATATTCTTTTTGATTTCCACCACCTACCTCTAGATAACCTTCCTTCACAAAAGAAAATCGTGTATTTCTACGACGATGTTTTAAAAGGTGTGCGAGAAATCGTCTTTATTCTCTAAATATTTTCATTCCAAGCACAGATGATATCCATTAAATATCTCTTGTCTTGGCTGTATTGGACTATAAAGTTTGCATAGGATAAGCATTTTAACTAGCCAAACTGCAAATAAGATTCTGGAATCAGATATTTTTAAATTCAAAAACAGCTTTAGATTACCCGTTGCGTCTTAACGAGATGGCTACCGAAACTGAACATTTACCCAAAATCAGTAGAGTATAGAGGTACAGGGATTCTTCAGAGAACAGAAAGATAAAATGAGTAGGGGCAGTAGCTCTGTTTGAATTATATGTAAGTAAGGATAAGGACTACAAACCACGTGCAGCCGAACAACTTGCGGAGGCCCTAGAGTGTTTTAAAGCAGACATTACTGCTATCCAAGAAGTGCGATGGGATGGGCCGGGCAAAAGGAAGATGAAAAACTGCGACAACTACTACGGCGACTGCTACAGACAACAAGGACAGCGTCTATTCGGGTGCGGATTTGTCATTGGAGGCAGACTTAGGCAAGAAGTCTTGAGTTTCCGGCATGTGAACGAGCGCCTCATGACTCTCCGTATCAAGGCTAAATTTGCCAACATTAGCCTAATATGCGCTCACGCCCCTCACGAGGAGAAGGACGACGCGTCAAAGGATGACTTCTACCAGCTCTTGGACAAGACGTATGAGCAATGCCCTAGCCACGACGTTAAAATTATCCTAGGCGACTTTAACGCAAAGCTAGGAAGAGAGGTCGTGGTAGCGTGGTCGGAAAGCACAGCCTGCACGACATCACATCCGGTAACGGACTCAGGCTAATCGACTTCGCGGCGGGGCGAAACTTTGTCGTATCTAGCACGCGGTTCCCATGTCTCGATATTCACCAAGGAACATGGCTCTCCTTTGATCGAAAAATCGTCAACCAAATCGATCACATTGCGATCGACGCAAGGCACTCTTCCAGTATTCTGGGTGTCCGGACTTTCCGAGGAGCCAACGTGGACTCGGATCACTACCTAGTTGTAGCCAAGGTACAAGACGCGGATATCCACAACGGAGCGAAATCAACGAAATACTTTGAGGAAATTTGACGTCGGGCGGCTACAATCGCAAGAGACCGCCAGAACCTTCGCCGATCGAGTTTCTTCTAATCTTATTCTAAGTCCTATGCCGCCAGCAGCAAATGCGGAAGACCAGTGGCAGCGTTGCCAACAAGCCATCAGAGATGCCGCCTCTGATGTACTGAGTTTTTCTCGGCCACCACAACGAAACCCCTGGTTTGATGAGGAATGCCGGCAAGCACATGCCGCTAAACAAGAGGCGTACAACGCGGCGCTGCATAGAAGGACTAGAGCTGCTTACGAGCTTTACGTGAGCAGAAGAAAAGAGGAACATCGACTTCTCAGAAAGAAGAGAAAGGAGCATGAGAAGCGCTCGACCGAGGAGATTGAGAGACTTTATTGCATGAATGATGTTCGAAAATTTTACCAAAAGGTAAAAAGAACATGCCAGGGCTTCAAAGCCCGGACAGAAGCTTGCAGGGACGAAAATGGCAATATAGTAGTAGAATCGCAGTCGGTGCTGAGGATATGGAAGGAACACTTCTGCAGACTGTTAAACGGCGATGATGACCAATATTCCGCTGTCAGGCAGAATGAGCCATTCAACAGTGACGATGACAGTCAAGATTCCCGTCAACCCGATCAGAATGAAGTGAGGATAGCGATATCTAAACTTAAATCCAACAAAGCTGCTGGAGCCGACGGCCTTGCCGCTGAACTTTTCAAGGCAGGAGGAGACTAGATGGTAAGGAGCATGCACCAGCCTATGATAGCGTGTATAGAGACGAGTTATACAGAGTCATGTCTAGTCTTGGTATCCCTGCCGTTTGTGCAGAATGACGATCGAGAACTCTCGCTGCTCCATCAAAGTCGGTAAAAACATCACCGAACCGTTCGATGTCAGGAAGGGTCTTAGACAAGGCGACGCGCTATCATGCGATCTCTTTAACATAGTACTTGAGAGAATTGTACGAAACTCACAAGCCAACACTGGAGGTACAATCTTCTTCAAGTCTATGCAACTACTCGCTTATGCCGATGACATTGACATAATCGGAAAAACTCAGCGGGCCGTCAATGGGGCATTTACGAGTATTGAGACCGAGGCAGCAAAGATGGGTCTAGCGGTTAATGAAAGCAAAACAAAATATATGCTGTCTACAAAAAAGGACACCCAACATCGGCGTCTTGGACAGAACGCCACATAAGACAGACGCCACTCTATGGTCAGCTCCGCAAATGACATCAGTAGGGAGATCACACGAAGAATAACTCTTGCCAATCGTTGTTTCTATGGGCTAAAACGGCAATTGAGTAGCAAAGCCCTATCTCGAACTACTAAGGTAACTCTTTATAAGACATTAATCATCCCAGTCCTGCTGTATGGCGCAGAGGCATGGGCTTTGACAAAACCGGATGAGGATGCCCTTGGTTATTTCGAGAGAAAAGTTCTTCGAGCGATCTTTGGTCCAGTCTACATAGACGATGAGTGGAGTAGAAGGTACAATGCCGAACTATACGACCTGTACAAGGACATCGACTTAGCCAGAAGAGTTCACATACAGCGACTAAGATGGCTGGGTCATTTAGAGCGGATGGAGCTCAATCTTCCCGCTAAGAAAGTCTTCGAATCCACCCCGGACGGATGGCGCAGTAGAGGACGACCTCGCGGTAGGTGGCGCAAACAAGTGGAGGGGGACCTCAACCAACTTGGCGTGCGCAACTGGAGGCAGCTGGCTCGTAACCATGCTGGCTGGAGAGGTTTGTTGGTTGAGGCCCAGGTCCACCCCGGACTGAAGCGCCATCTAAGAAAGTAAGTAATGATAAGGACTGATAACTTTGCGTTCAGCAATTGAAGCTGCGCCTTGGCTGAGGAAACTAAACTAGCCGTTAGTAGATGCAACAGTAGATCCGTCTATGGGAGCGTTAGATCGCTCAATAGCCGATGGAAAGATTGAATGAGGATATGCTAATAAAAGTAAACGGATCCTCAAAATCAGAATGAGCTATAAAGATGCTTCGAATTATATTTGAAATTGAAAATTATAATTTTGCCCTTGACTTTGACCGGAATCACTGCATCGCTCCTCATTACAATTTGAATCAAAATTCTTGCCCTTGTGCTTCTTTTCATATGGGTTTGCGGTCTAGTATGCAGTATGTCTAGTATGTATGCAATATATTTAGCTTCTTCCGAGATTTAAGGTTTATCAACGGGGGTTCGAATCAATACCGGTATCGCTTTTTATTCGTAAAGAGAACTACTTCCATATTATGATGGTTTACCCTTAGTTCTCAACCATTTACCCAGTTATATAGGACTGGCTATAGTACATACTAGTTTAAAAATGCTAGCAGTAATTTGCCTAAAGTCAGTAAAGCATTGACTGTGCTCTGGTTTCCGTAAAATTGTATTAACACTCCAACTTGAGGGCTACCTCTAATTGCCAAATCGCATGCCAATGCTGAGCTAAAGCGTCTCATTTTGAGCATGCATTTCACAATTCTACCCAGGCCGAGAGGGAAAAACTAATCTTCAGGTGAACTAGAACCTTCCTTTGCTTTCATTTCAACATTATTACTATATAAGGCTCCCATCAATGTCTAGAAAGGCTGTTTGAGTGAAATTCATTTAGCGAAACGATATTTCGATTGTCATGAGTGATTAAAGTGAGTTTGGTGTTGAATAAGCAGATATGTCGATAGATTTGTGAGCGCCGGAGCGCAGTGGTTAGTGTGTCGGACCACTGCACGTGAGGTACAATGTTCGAATCCCAAAAAAACATGAAACGATTTTTCGCGGCCCCACCTCTCGCGAACGTTTGACAAACATTCGAGAGTATTTGTTGTCACGAGAAAGCTTCTCAAAAACAAAAATGTCTTTCGGATACGGCACAAAACTGCAGGTTCCTTCCACCCGAGCGTAAAATATAACGCGCACAACATGAGTGGTTGTAAAAAGCTAGGCCTAAGCCCTCCAGGGGCTATTGCACCAAATATGTAGGTATATGCAAATAAGAGAAAAATATTTTCGTTTTGAACATTTTCTAATATTTATATATTTTTCTAACAAAAAAAAAGTCCACAAATATTGTAAAAACCGTCACATTCTGTCGAGATGTGAAAAGGCGGGTTATAGTCCTTCAGCTTCAAAATAGTCAAATTGTAACACCAACCCAGGTACAAAATATAAACGTTAGGTATCTGCATCTCTGGAATACTGCAGATTCTGCAGGGACCTCGCACAAGCACACCTTCTTATGGAATGCGAAGAACTAGTCCATAAAAGAAGTGATGTCTAGGTGCCTTTCTTCTATCAGAGACGGGTCTAACTTCGCTGGCTCCGCTTCAGATACTCCGGTTCATAAAAGCAGTTATACTAATCGAGCACGCCATCGACTAGAGCCTCAGTGTGGGAGCACAATATATCTACCATAGGTCGCAGTGCACTTGTACTTACCTCATCAATTATCATACATCTACATCTACATCTCCACCTCACCAGTTTGTTTCGCGAGCATGTCTGATGAACTTCAAGTTCTAAGGTGCTTGAAACCATAATGCAGATAGCCTGTGGGGGCGGTGTCCCCCAAGGGTCCATACTAGGTCCACTACTGTGGAATCTAATGTACGATGTCGTCCTCAGACTTTGAATCCCAAGGTCCTCGAAAATAATTGGCTTCGCCCACGACATAGCGATCGTTGTAGTCACCAAATTTCTTGAAGAGCTAGAACACGACTCTAATGAAGCTATCGGGATAGTACAGGACAAGCTACTAAACATGAACCTTAAACTAGCAGAAGAAAATACCGAAGTATTGCTCATTAGCAGCACACGAGTTATGGAGGCTATAAGAGTAACCGTTGGCGATCACATTGTAGTTTCGAAACCAGAACTTAAGTACTGGCGTTACTATAGATGCAAGGTTAACTTTTAAGCAACATCTGCAACACGCAACTGAGAAGGCAGCAAGAACAACAGTTGCCCTGGCAAGGATCATGCCAAATATTGGAGGATCTAAACAGAAGAAGAGACTACTCTTAGCAAAAGTTGCGACGTCGATGATGCTTTACGTCTCCCAAATATAAGCGGGTGCCATGAAGACGAAATCGTACAGAAGGAAGACGGAGGCGGTCTACAGTATCAATGCCTTAAGAGTATGCAGCGCCTTTCAAACAACCTCCTACGACGTGGCATGCATAGTGGCTGGAATGGTGCCAATAGACTCCTTGTTGAAGAAACCCAACGGAAATATCGTGCCAGCAGGACAATTTTCTCAACAGCGACGAGTCGAAGTGACACTAAAGTACCACCAAGAACAAGCCTCGAAGAATGGTAAGAGAGATGGAATTTTTCTGACAAAGGTAGATGGACGCAGAGATTGATCTCCAATATGGACCTTTGGATCAATAGGAAGGGAACTCACACATGAGATCGAGAATCTAAAACCTTAGAAATCTCCTGGTTATGATTTGATTACCGGAGAAATTCTCAAAGTTTTACCTAGAAACGCATTGATTAAGCTTCTCCATATTGTAAATGCTGCACTCAGATTAAAACACGTGCCGAGCCAATGGAAAGTTGCGGAAGTCATAATGGTTTTAAAACCAGGAAAACCGCCAAATGAAGTAAAATCGTATAGACCAATTTCGCTTCTTCCAATCATATCGAAAATTTTCGAGAGGATATTATTAAGGCATCTCCAACCGGTTATAGAAGAAAATAATCTTATCCCTGACCACCAGTTTGGGTTCAGAAGGAAGCATTCGACGATTGACCAGGTGCATAGAATTACTGACGTAATCGTGAAAGCACTTCAAGAAAAAAATAGATGCTCAATCGTATTTCTTGACGTCTCGCAAGCCTTTGATAAGGTGTGGCATGATGGCTTGAAATGCAAACTACGACAAGTTCTCCCTGTATGCTTATACGATATTCTAGAATCATATCTCGGGAATAGACTCCGGCGGCGTACCGCAAGGAAGCGTTCTTGGGCCGCTTCTCTATTTGCTATATACTCGTGATATACCGAACGAAGATGGCACTATCCTTGCTACGTTTGCCGATGACACCGCTATTCTAGCAGTAGGTAAAACAATCGAAGAAACCACTGCAAAACTTCAAAACGCACTGAATAATGGAAATGAATGGACGAGGGACTGTTCACGTGAATTTCACTTACAAGAAAATTAATGACTTGCCAATTTTCCTAAACTTGGCCCCTTGCAAACGAGGCCAAATACCTAGGAATGACACTCGACGCAAGGCTGAAATGGAATTCGCACATGAAAATGAAACGTAAAAAACTCGAAATCAAATATAGAGAAATGTACTGGTTACTCGGAAAACATTCCCAGCTCAGTACTGAGAACAAACTGCTTTTATACAAGCAAGTGCTAAAGCCGATGTGGACCTACGGTATACAACTTTGGGGTTGTACCAAGAAAACAACAGGATCCTTCAGTGGAAAGTAACCTGCCAAACGTTTTTATTCCGTGATAGAAAAATTGATTGATAAGTTATTACTTAGTTACAAATTTATATCGAAGGGTGGTGTTTTTTTTTAGTCAGTAAGAATCTGACACTACTATGAGCACGCGCTTGCTATTCTCATAGTGTCTATGGAAGATTTTTCACCTAATCTCGGGGAAAAAAAAAAAAAAATAGGAAGCATGGATAGCTAAACTTCTACCTGACACAAATGCTTACTGGTCATGGATGTTTCAAAGCCTACCTCCACAGATTTGTGTTAAACTGTGCAGGATATCACGAAGAACGTAACTTGCTGGCGAACAGACTGGGTGTGGACTTAACACCAGAGAATATCACCAGACAGATCCTGAGCACGCAAGAAGCTTGAAAAGCAGTAAGCCAAACTGTGGCTCCCATCATGAAAGAATAACGAAGGCGGGAGCGTCAGCGAAACGTGGCGCAGACGGCTGCCAACACGAACGAGCCGAGTATGTAAGGCTGAAGCCCCCTCGCGGAAAAATGCTTGATGGCAGTGCCGCGAGTACCAGGGGTAGGAGAGGAGGTGGGTTTAGTGGTTGAAAATCCACACTGTTAGTGAGTTTAACCTCCAAGAGTATAGAATAAATCCCTTCCTCGTGAAAAAAGAAAATAAACGTCTTTTGTACATACCCTATTAGAAAGCATTTAGTACTTACTATGCTCGAAATACAAACCAACCAGAGGATTTAATGAAGTTTGCGATGTCGTTTGTCAGTCTGTTGGACAAAAAAAAAACAAATATTTTGGGGCAACAGCTCTTTAAAGTGCCAGGGCCTAGCTTCTCGCAACCACTAATGTTGTGTGCGTTATATTTTTCACACGAATGGAAGGAACCTACAGTTTAATGCCGAATCCGAACGGCGATTTGAGAAGCTTTTTCGTGACAACAATACTCTCGGATGTTTGTCAGACGCTCGAGAGAGGTGGGACCGTGAAAGAACTTTTTGGTATTTTCTGGGATTCGAACTTGGAACCTCATGCGTAGTGATCCGACACACTAACCACTTACGCCACGGCACCCCACAAGTGGAGTACTGGAAGTGGCAAATTTCTTAGGGAGACAACTTTTGCACTGGCTAAATTCAAAAGATGCCATCGTAAACTGATGCTAACCACTTATGCCACGGCGCCCACAATGGACTATGCTTCTAAATCCTTAAAGAAGTATTGTCCAAGGAACTTATTTCTTAGAGGTAGAGGCCTGGGCAGTGGCAAAGAAAGTGGGTAGTGTCCTCCTGAACATCCTCATCACCACAGCCCCTACAAAGGTCTTGGTTCGTCACAGGTAACTTTTCATGTGATATCGCATAGTGTTATACCCCGTAATGACTCCTATAAGAGTAGAGGAGGATTCTTATCCCTCTGCATAAGTCTATTGGTTCTTGCTCTGTCGAATGTAGGCCATAGCTTCATCATGGTGATACAAGTTTCTAGAGAGATCCATCTGTTGTTTGCCTCCGTTAGAGCTTTGTTCCCTGCTTCGAGTTTGAGTGTGCAAGCCGGGATGTACACTGAGGAGTCGGATTGATCCGAGTTTAGTGCTGAGCCTTCTCTAGCCAGTTCGTCGGTTTTCTCATTCCAGCAAAGCTTTACCATGTGCTCTGTTCCACGAATTTCGAGCTCTTCTCTACAACACTTCACAAGCTTCGATCCAATTTATGTTAAACGATGCGGAAATAACTAATTTCGCAAAATCAGTGTAACCAATTGTACAACTTCACTTGACCTTCCCTTCTATACAAATAATTTGTATTCAAGATTTTGGGTCAATTCCAATGCTAAGGCTTGTGGCTTCACTGCTGCTTCCTTAATAATCTTTGATTTTCTTTATATTAATTTCAGATTCAATTTTGATTGGACGCCCAAATACTTTTTACTGCAGCCACATTTAATTTTGCAATTCAACCATGCCCAGCATTTAAATCTCCACGAGGACTCCAGTGACGTAGTTAAAATCTTTACCACCATCATTTGACTTGAATTTTCCATAAATAAACGTGCCAATTAAAATCCGTCCGATATCATGGTGAATTTATTATGAAATTCAGGACCCAGTTTGGTCTTCGAAACAACTAAATGTTGACATTTAATTAAAACCATTATCAAGTAGAAGTATTTATTGTTCAGTAAAGGGGGATGATTAACTTGACCTCAAGTTTCATATCAGAGACAAACAATAAAAGAAATAACATTCTGGTCTGCATAATATGTGAACAAATAAATTAGGTCAAAGCGACAATATTCGCAGAAATTTTCTGTTGAATGGTGTCGCTTTATTTACTTTTAAATCGACGGGAGTTTATGATACAAACTCTTGGAATCAGTTTAATTAACAGGAATTTAATCAGATAACTATATTTTTATTTTTATTTTGTTATTGCTTGAGATACATTAGCCGTATTTTATTGTCACCCAAGATCCATATAGATCACACGACGAAAATAAAACGATCCGGATCTGAATCAACGAATATTTTTTCTGGTGTCTTGCAGTGTGGTTGTGTAACCTACCAAGGAATAAAAAACAAAAATTCTGGATCATGAAATTGGTCCTGATAGAAAGCAAGATCTCGTATTGTTGTTGTATTGCATAGAAATCAATGATCCATATGGATCATGAGTGATAATAAAATACGGCTAATGTATGCTTAATATTCCTGTGATCAAAACTGATTTCAAATTGTCTCATTTTGGTCGTATCTATCAAACTTTTGTAAAGTATTGTCCTCAGTATCGGATAACCTTCTTAGTATCTTTTCATCAAAAACCGTTTCGTTTTATAGGTAAATTAACACGTAGATACATGCTGTTCTGAGCAGTTTTATATATTACTTTATTACTATTACATCACAATTCCACTTTGTTTAACAATTAACTGCCAATTAACAAAGCACATATTTCTATTAGAATTGCATAACGCTGTTAGGTAAATACAGAAACATCTGTTTGCTCATCATCTAGAATAGTATCTCGTGAAATGTGTATGTTCGTCTCGAGTATCTAATGACTAACCGAGTCGTTATACTTATCTGTCACATCATTAATTATTAATAATTAAAAGACAAATACCTTTCCGATTGCAATTCCGCATAGTTGCCATCGTCAATTGATAATAAAATCGAAGTACTCAATAAAATAATAGCTTCCCGATTGGGGTGTAACATAAAAGTATCGCAAGTCGATTACATCATAATGGGAAGTGTTCGCACACGTTGTTTACAAACCATTAAAAAAAAATCAAGTGTCGTTTATTTTATTGGCGGATCAATCAGTTCGTTTGAAGAAGGTCTGCATAAGACTGGTGTAATAAAATAAAGGTATACCATATATTCTCCGGTATGTGATTAAGAGCAAGCGACTTTGATAGGGGAATTCGTCTGAAGAGATATGACATGCCGAGTATGATGCAAATTTTAGCTGCCTACATTTGTTGGGCGAAAATTACTCATCAGCTTCATATCAATCACTTGGAAACGATGAATGAAAAGAAAAATAAATTCCCGGAACTCCGGACATGGAAGATTATAGAGTGAAGCTGCATCACCATTACTACAACTGCATCATTCAAATGATGTAATTGCATTTAAATTAGAAGACTTTCATTCACAGATTTTATTGTGGCTAAATTTATGACAAGTCAGGGATACAGGCGGTAATTAAACAGAAACGATAATAGTGGGATTTCCCAGTTTCTTTTTATGCACATGTTTATCGACTCTAAGATTGTTTCACAAATATTAGCACTTGAATAGAGTCCACGAGATGAGATTTTATTATCAAAAATGTAACAGCTTATCACCTTTTTGAATAAATTTTCAGAAAGCTTGTATCTCTCATCGTTTGTTTGCACATTTTCTACACAAATTTTGTATTTTTAGGGGAACTCCAGAATCGAGTATATATAATGTATGTATTCGGTCAAACGTGGAATTGGTGCATATAGAAATTCAAGACGCAAACCAATGTGCTCAAAGTACATAGAAGTATATTTCGTTAATAGTCGTAGGCCATCAAATATAGGATAGTGCAAATTCTTGGAACTATCCCGAAAAAGATGGTGCAATGCGACGGAGTAATATTTGCCAACAAGAAGCAGTGTATCATACTCGTATAAATATACAACTTTTGTAGATGGGGACATAGATGTTGATGTGTGGTTGTGATTTGGCAAGTACATACACATTATAGATTTATTGTACCCCACAAACTAGGGAGTATCTGAAGTGGATTCAACTAATATTAATCCGCCCATTTTGTGTCTTCTTTTGTGGACTAATTCTTCGCATTCGCGTGTTTCTTTAAAGTCCCTGCAGAATCTGCAGTGTCTTCCCAGTTACCTGAGATACTGCTTGCCTTGCTTGCTGCCTGTGAGAATGCGAAATTATTTTTTTCTAACATTTAGGCAAGTTCTACTTCTTTTCTGGTTATAGTTTCTCAGAAATTCATTGATACGTCTCAGTTGGAGGATATCATTTCAGTGATTAACCCATTTGCTGCTCTCTTTTTTTCTGTGTGGACCTTGTCTACAAAAAGAATCTCGAACAAAGAGTGAAGTTTCCGATCTGTTTTAGCAAGTGACCTGTTTCATTTCCCTCCGTTTGTACATTTCCTAGTACCCAGTAGAGGGTTACTGTGGCCGCATTTTTTTATCTCTCCTTGGAATGTACCAGGAGAAGTTCGCAGAGATTCGGGATATCTAGTCCAAGGCCCGTACATGCCTGCCACATTGCATATGGATATTTTGGATTCGTGAGTACCATATATCATTTGATTGAATGTTATTCGAATTGCTACCTTTTGAGGGAGAATTCTACGAACACTTCTAGCACTCCTGTGAGATTGTTATACAGATGCAAGCTAGTCCTTCAATTGTGTCTGGGAATATTCTCGTTGTGCCGTGTTCTGCTGGTCTACGCCATTGCAAAGTATGTAATGATGAGTCTGACTATCATCGTGTACATCCACCTCAGTGAGGCTGGGCAATCTCAGGTTTTACTGGAGATGTTCCTTCACACCATAAGTGTTCGAGTGGCATTGGCTAGCACAGCTATGTATTTCTTCCAAAAAAGTTTGATATCTAGGTTTATACCTTAAGACACTAATCCTTTTTAGTTTGGCATAATAGAACTCTTTGGTGGCAGTGTCTACACGCCATTTGGGCGTGGCTACACATCTGTTTTAAAAAAATCCTTTTTAGTAGGTTTGGTTGAGTTTCAGTTTCCTTTTCGTGGTGAACGGTACCGCTGTGATTTTGTTTGTGTTAACTCTAAGTCCTGCAGTTAGACCCCACTTCTGTTTGACTCTTCAACCTCTGTGAACAATTAAGCAAGGATTATTGAAAAAAGTGACTTTTTCGTTAACAGTCGATGGTTTAGAATTTGCCTGTAGACATCCGATGTAGTTGTAGGGCTGGCAACAGCAGGGTACGTTTTCCTCAAGGAGTTTGCTCGGTATTTAATGAACATAACCATAGAGTTTTGACTACACTTATAATAATTGAAACGTAGGAACTAAGACATAAAAAGAACTGATCCAGCGAAGAGATGGAGAGGTTTGCGCTGTTGCTAGGTGAACATGAAGGTGGTGTGCGCTAGGGGCCTGCTAGCAGAACGTCCAAATGCTCTATTTCCAGGTACCATTGAATAGATTTTTCCAAAATATCTACCATGGAGTCTCAGCGGTGCAAGCACAGGTCAGGTATCCACCTTTGATGAGCTAATGCTTGAAGATTGGACGTTACAAATAATCTCCATAGGATTTAAGTTATGTCAGTATTCGTCATCTGAAAATTTTTTCTTGCGTTGATATGCAATTTGCTCATAACATATTATTGGCAATCATGTCCTTAGGTAGTCTATAGTCTATAGATTTTCTACTTACTTACTTAGGTGGCACTACAATCCGAGGTGGGCCTGGGTCTTAACCAGCTGCCTCCAGTTGCGCACGCCAAATTCGTTGTGGTCCCCCTCCACTTGTTTGCGCCACCTACCGCGAGGTTTTCCTCTACTGCGCCGTCCATCCGGGGTGGATTCGAAGACTTTCTTGGCGGGAACGTTGGGCTCCATCCACTCTAAATGACACAGCCATCTTAGTCACTGTATATGAACTCTTTTGGGTAAGTCAATGTCCTTATATAGGCCGTATAGTTCGGCATTGTACCTTCTCCTCCATTCACCGTCTATGTAGACGGGACCAAAGATCGCTCGAAGAACTTTTCTCTTAAAATAACCAAGGGCATCCTCATCCGGTTTTGTCAAAGCCCATGCCTCTGCGCCATATAGCAGGACTGGGATAATTAGTGTCTTATGAAGAATTGCCTTAGTAGTTCGATATAGGGCTTTGTTACTCAATTGCCATCTTAGCCCATAGAAACAGCGATTGGCAAGAGTTATTCTTCGCCAGATCTCTCTACTGATATCATTTACGGAGCTCACCATAGAGCCAAGATGGACAAAATCCTTTACTACCTCAAACTTACATCTGTCTATTGTGGCATTCTGTCCAAGACGCCGATGTTGGGTGTTCTTTTTTGTAGACAGCATATATTTTGTTTTGCTTTCATTGACCGCTAGACCCATCTTTGCTGCCTCGATCTCAATACTCGCAAGTGCCCCATTGACGGCCGGCTGAGTTCTTCCGATTATGTCAATGTCAGCGGCGTAAGCGAATAGTTGTATCTCAGGTGTTGGCTTGTGAGTTTCGTACAATTCTCTTAAGTACTATGTTAAAGAGATTGCATGATAGCGCGTCACCTTGTCTAAGACCTTTCCTGACATCGAACGGTTCGGTGATCTTCTTACCGACTTTGATGGAGCAGCGAGAGTTCTCCTTCGTCATTCTGCACAAACGGACTAGCTTGGCAGGGATGTCAAGACTAGACATGGTTCTGTATAACTCGTCTCTATACAGGCTATCATAGGCAACTTTGAAGAGGTGATGCGTATCGATTTTATATTCATGAGTTTTTTCCAAGATCTGCCGTAGTGTGAATATTTGGTCAATGGTGGACTTTTCCGGCCTGAAACCGCACTGATAAGGACCTATCAGCTTGTTGACGATCGGTTTTAGGCGTTTACATAATACGGCAGACAGGATCTTATTCGCGATGTTGAGGAGACTTATTCCTCCGTAGTTGGCACAGTTCAGAGGGTCTCCTTTCTTCAGGATCGGGCAAACGATGCTGAGGTTCCATTCATCGGGCGTACTTTCGTCCGACCAGATTTTACAGATAAGCTGATGCATGCTCCTTACCACCTCATCTCCTCCTGCCTTGAAAAGTTCAGCGGCAAGGCCGTCGGCTGCAGCAGGTTTGTTGGATTTGAGTTTAGATATCGCTATCCTCACTTCATTCTGATCGGGTTGACGGGAATCTTGACTGTCATCGTCGCTGCTGAATGGCTGATTCTGCCTGACAGCGGAATATTGGTCATCATCGCCGTTTAACAGTCTGCAGAAGTGTTTCTTCCATATCCTCCGCACCGACTGCGATTTTACTTTTTGGCATACTTCGATCACTAACACTGCCGCAACCACCATCGTTACATTTTTCACTCCTGATATACAATAACCACCTATGTACTCGTATTTACCCCCAAACATTTTCTTTAACAAGAACTTCCCCATAATTTTGTTGACACACGCAAAATATACAACCAGCACAGGAGATAACGGTTTGTAATGCGTCACTGCTGTAGTACTAATCGACCGACAGTACAGTCAAGGTTATTGAAGCTTTATCTTCGTTCTTATACGAAGCTTCACTGATTTGCATTTACACAAATTGCGGTCAAATTCGATTAAAAGTTTTCAGCTAGATATCTTCGAAAGCAGTGGTACTTATTTTCCCCTAGCAATGCTACCTACATCGAAATGAGTTCAAAGTCTACCAAGCCGTGTGAAGGCCTGTCTATGTGACAGGTTATGCAGTATAGGTATGCATGATAGATAGATACTGCTGGTTTCAAGTTCATTGCATTGAAATTGATCAACGATCATAACAAAATATTTATTCCAAAATAATCTTCCGTCATATCCAAATAAACAATCAATATCTTCAAAAATGTATGAATTCACTTCTAGAAACCATAGCAAACCGTAAGTACATCCGCTGGCTCATCGATCACTTTAGAAAAATATGAAAATAATACCTAGTGACCTCATGAATGAAAATATTTCAATTTTTTTCCGCGTGCGAAACCAACCAGCAGCACTTACCCCCTGCTGTGCATCAACCCTCACGCACACATCACAATGACGTCAAAAATTATAGAAAAGTACATATGTATCTGCAAAGCAAAAGGTGAACAAATTCTATTTCGACGATCGATCGGTGTAGTGGTGCGTGATTCAGCGTCGTTTGAATTTTGCAGAAAGCTCGGTTAAAGCTTTCCCACACATTCGTATCTTTTGCAGAGTATCTGATAGCGGGTGCGAAGCGAACAAGTACCTTCATCATCATCCTGTTGTGTTCGGTGGGCCAATTATTTGCGGCTTCTTCATTAGTATGGTATGCAGAACAATAGCTACCGTTTCTTGGCATCATCCTCCCCCCTTTAAAGTTCAATAAATTCCCAAGTTTCCTTCTCCCAAAACGGTGTCACAGTCACAGACTATGCCGGTGCTGTAGTCAAAGTTTTGCACAAACAGTTCAGTTTATTGGCAGAGCACCCCTCTGCATGATCAGGAAAAAAAAAGTTTTCTTTAGTTCTTATAATTTGTGGTGTATAGTGTGATCTGCAAAAAATAATAACAAAAAAAATTGTTATTAAGGTGGCGAATGTCGTGTTGGTGCTGTTGGGCTTACAGAATTGTTTTTAAAAATTCAGTTTGAATCTAGAAGTGAACTAAACGGGTTGTGTACCGCCAACCAATGCGGATGTTAGAAATGTGAAATACGTTGTCTCGTTACTCGTAGTCTTTCGTGTACACTGATAAAGTTCAGTTAAGATATTCAATTGTGCTTAGATACTTTTTTTTTAATTGCTGCATTTCTTTTCTGCGAAATTTGAATTTTCTTCGCGCACCGCAGTGATCGTTAAGAGAGAAATAAATATTTCATGATTTTTTTTTGAATATTTTTTTAAGAAAAAAGTTAAAGTTTTGATAAAATTCAAGAATAAATGTTTACGCGAAGTTTTTTTTGAAAAGGAAAGAAGAAAACAAATTTGAGTAACTGCCGCACGTTGAGGATCTGAAAAAAAAAGAAGAGAATCTGATGATTCGGTGAAATTTAAGAAGTTCGAATTCTAATTATTGTCTTGTGATATTAATTTGCTGAAGGAAACAATTTTACTTTTCTTCGTCTGCATTAAGTTCTAAACTAAGTAAGTCTGGTGGATTTTTTTTGCTCTTTTAAGAAAAAAATGTTAATTTATTTGAAATATTTGAGGAATCTTATAAATTCTTTTTTTTTTGTATCTGTTGATGGGTCATTTGAATTTTATGATCTGACTCTGAGGTATTTTAATAAAATGTTCATATTAGGCTTAGTTTAGGTTTGTTTTTTGCTAATGGCGTGGTTAACGAGTCTATGTGATTTTTTTAAACCGCTTTTCGAAATTAATTAGCCATAAAGAAATAAAACTGATCTTTTGGACTGCGGAAGTTAAATATATTTAAAATTTAATGTCAGAAGGTTTCAGAAGATTCTGAAACTTATTGGAACAGAAGATTAACAATTTTAAATGCAGAAAGTAACTCTAAAGGCTGCAGATTTATATAATTTTGTTTGTAAGCAATGCACCCAGCAGGTTCATTCAGTAAATGCAAACTAAAAATAGACCTAATATTGTCATAGAAAACTGCTTTCTAATAAAGTTTCTGTATCTTGTTCTTTGAATTGCACTCTGTGGGCATGAACTTAAAAAGTTGATTGCTGTAATGCCTATCCCTTTACAAAGTGTAAACAAAATTGGAAAGTATTTGAAGCCTGATATCATGAAAGCTCGTGTTTGGTACTTCTTATTGAAGTTTTTTTTTTTTTTCATACCGGCGGGCAATGGGTGGTCATGCACCTATAAGAAGTGCATAGATAGGCAATAGGAGATACCGTTGTTATGCACTTGTAAAATGTGCAAATTCATAAATTTCAAATTGTTCGCTCCACACGGCTTTCAGTTAAAGAAGTGATTTGAGGATTTCTTTCTGGAAACCTTTGACCACAGACTGTAAAGGTGAACGTGATTGTGTGACATGTGAGGTTTGCAAAGTGCATAAAAGTGTGTAAAGAAGCAAAGCATATGACACATCTTCAAAGAATGTCTTTACGACTGAATAGGTATACATACATACTTACATGTAGTTTTCATGCAACATTGTCTTAAAACTTATGTATTAATACGTGAACACGAAATTTATCGTACTTTTTTTTAGCATTCATTATAAAAGATTGGGGATGAAGCTTATAACATTTGAAAGGTATTGTTCCATAGATGTGCAGAAAAAAAAAATTATGTGCGTATTCTACCGTTAAGTCAGGTAAAATAAAGTGAATATACCTACACACTTGATTTCCTCATACAAAACCAATTAAATGAAAGCATTTTGATCACGTTCATGGCTGTATGAGCTTAAATCCCTTTGCTTTCCCTGCACGGGAGAATATTAAAAAAGAAAGTTATTTAAACAAATACAGTTTCTCTTGCTGTTTGTTTTTTCCCTTCGAATTTCGACCACACGCGATACTAGTTGAAAATGGAATATTTTTTTCCACTTGAATAGTGTCTATAATGCAATTAAGGAAAATCTGAAAATCTATTTAAGTGGTCGTTTTGGTGACAGATTGTTGCTCCCGACGTTATGTATACATATGTATGTGCATATGTCATACTTGCGTTTAAAGTCAAATTGTTTATTTGCGATTGGTGCATTAATCAGATGTACATATTTTAAGTTACTTTGTGTAATATAATATTTTAATACTTCCTTGCAAAGCTCAAATTGAGAGATATCTCATATAATTTAAAATTAAAAAAAAATACAATTTAAGGAAACAATTTTTTTTAACATTCCACAGCCCCCCCGTTTCCAACCTCTTACGGTGGGCATTATTAAAAATTAAAAATTTCATGAAAAATGACCTTAACGTTCTGTACGTATGTAACTTTTTATATTGCCGGTTTTACGATACCGATGTATGTCAGAACATTATATGAATACCAAATTTTGGAAACAATATTTTATATAAGAATGGGAAATACTAAGAGATATCGAATCAGACCGCTGTATCGAGTCCCCCTTTTCTTCTTCTTCTCTCTTTTGCTGGTGTGATGTTAGAAAAACTAAGATTTTGTTAATTTTTCTTAATACCCCAGAGCTGGCATTTTGGTCGCAACTACTACCTAAATATCTACCCTGCATTACTCTATATATTTTATATGCTCTCAAATGTATTTTTTGACAGTGAAGACCATAGAGGTATAAATCTTATTATTATTCGTCTAAATTACATATTATGTACGTATTAACGGTTGAAGGTATATTTGAAGTCGTCTACATTCAGCACAAGCGGTTGCATTATTTTGAGAAGGAGATTAGGGTAAGTGTACCAGTATCCGGCCAGCTAGCGCATTTTCTCACTTTGGGGCCCTATAATAGATTCGTCTTATAATATAGCATTTTGGAATATATTTTTTTTTTCTAATCTTTTTTAAAATCTTAATCAAATATAAATAATATTAAAGTAATTTGTTTATTGCTATTAAAACTGAAATTAGTTTTGTAAAAGAAGTGCTTTTTCACCAGTACCCGGCCACCAAATTTCAGTAGCCGGCCACTTTTGATCCAGTATCCGGCCCGGTCCTTTCTTTTGTAGGAAGTCTTAAACTAAACGATTAAATCTAAATACTTTTATCAATAAATAGGTAGGTATGTATTTTTTTTTATAAATTTTTTTGAGCCATTTAAAGTTCAGCCTTCTTTTGTTTATAAACAACGAGATAAAAACTTATCCTAGTTTACTAAAACAAAGATATTCATTGGCAGTGAAGCAAGATCGATATTTAGTGTTTCTCGTTCTTGCGGCACTTGCTCAAGGCTAGGTCTAGATGTTTCTAATATATTTAATATTTTAGAGAGACATACACCATCATTTCCAAGTTTGTCCTTGATTTCAAGGATGACAGCTTTTGCAATGGAGAATCTATCTTCTTTAGCTAGTTGCACAGCTTCTATGGCTTCAACTTCTATAGGCTGTGCAGTAAAGATTTCCATAACGTCTTCAACGGATTTTCCATAGTCCACAGCATTAGAATCGAATGGAAAAAGTCCGCATTTCCGAAATCCGTTTTTAATAGTTTCTGCCAAATGGTTGTTATTGGAAAGGACTGTTTCTAAAAGTGGGCAGAAATCCTTTCGCGTTAAAACTGTTCCAATGTGTTTTATGTGCCACTCTCAAACTGTTTTTGTTTTTTTTTTTTTTTCTCAATCTTCTTTAAGTGGCTTGAATACGCTTGCGTCAGCTGGTTGAAGAATATGGGTTGTGTTTGGCGGCAAGGCATAGAGAATAATGTTTTTGTCGGTACAAAGCTGGCTTAACATAGTTGCATCGATAGGTGCGATTTGTGACCGTCTACAAAAAGCAAAACTGGTTTCTTTACTTTTTTGTCGTCAATCCATTTGACCACACAGTTAGCAATACATTTGTAGAAGGTTTCACTTCGCATCCACCCCGATGAAGTTTTTTCCAGGAACCAATTCTTCGGGACGCTCATGGCAATCTCCTTAGGTGGTCGAATGTAAGGAAGAATCTCCAAAGGCGGTAGAAGCTCTCCGGAAGCTGCCATCATTGCTAGGACCGTTATCGTGTCTTTGTCTTTAGCCAACTGCACTTGGTAAACATTTTTAAAACCCTTTGGTGCTACTACTTTTCCTGTTTTCGGGCACAAGGAAAAGCTGGTTTCATCTCCATTCATTATTCTATCTGGATCGAGGAGGATATCATTATGTCCGTTTTCTATAACGAAGCTTTCTAAATCGTGAAACTACTTTTTAATGCTGTTTTTTGTCACGACGGCTCTGCCTTTTGATATCGTCTCAGCTTCTCTTAAGCTTAAGTAGAGGTTTCGCTTAAAGAATAACCCAAGCCAAGTTCTTCCTGGGCGATTTGAAAGGGTTATCCCTTTTTTCTGTTTTTATAATTTTTTGGACTGTGTCCAGAAGGTCGTTTTTTTCAAAGGGAATCCACACCTCGCTACATTAATACACCAGTTCGTTATCTGTTTCTCCTCTTCAGGATATAAAATTGTATCAGGTCCTTTTTTCTGGCAAACGTCGTCAACTTTTCCATATATTCTATTTTGAAGGGTACTCCTTAGGATATTATATGTAGAAGCGGCTTTTCTATGGCTTAATTTGTTTTCACGGATTTCCTTTAGAGCAAGTTCGATTCTTTGCGTACGTGAAAGTTTTTGTGATTCTTCTTCACCTATTTCTTGACTCATTTTCTAAAACAAATAGTATGAATTTATTCGCAATTAGTAATGTGCCCGTACTGGTGCGGCTTGTTCTAAAAACCGGCCATAGTAATCTTTTGACAAAAAAAAGTGGCTGGATACTGAAACTTGACATATTTAATACATTTTATTGGATTGTGGAGGTAGACAAAATTATTTTCTTTCGTTTAAACGTGAAAAAGTTAAATTATTAGATTTCAGGCAAAGTTCTAGTACCCGGCCATCCTGGCCGGATGCTAGAACATCATATAAAAATTGTGTTTTAGTAACCGGCCACATTTTTAACAATTTAAAACAACAAATTATTTTTTTTTATATATATATTTTACGATCAATAAACATATTACTTAAAAAAAAAAACACAAAACTAGTTTGTATACTCACAAAGTACACTGACACTCACTTAATTTGCTGATCGGTTTTACTTGCACTCGCGAACTCAAACTTGCACTTCTTGCTCTTACAACGAACTTTACAAACTAAATATTTTTTTAACAAGGATCTTTGATGTGCAGATCTGACAAACTTTACCAAACCATTACATGGGCCTGGGATTATAGTCGCAATGTATTTGATTATGCAAATAATGTTTAATTTTCTTATTATTTAACATTTAATGGATAGTGGCCGGATACTAGTGACTGGCCGGATACTGGTACACCTACCCTATTTAAAATTTAACAAGAACGGATAGGTAAACCAGATTGATTTTGGACCTTTGCTGCTGATGTCCTTTTTCATCAGTAGTACACAATTAATTTGAAATAGTGTGGCCCATTGCATTTTTGGCGCATTAGGCAGAATCTTTCGTTCTACGGTAGTTCGTTCAACATTGAATACCGCTATTTTGTAGTTAGAGTATACAGAGCAACATCATCCAGTAGTTGCTGCTGGTAAAGACTTTATAGAAAATGATTTTTAAATGATTTGATGGTTTGTTTAAGAGGACAAAATACCTGTTGCAAAATGCCACCACAATCTATTCGGTTAATCCTAAGTAAGGTGTTTGAGGAAGTCAGAAAGAATTACGAAAAACAGTTACTTAGACCATACAAATTTCAAGTCAAATAAGGGAAGCCCGGACCTGCTGAAACTTCTTTTTTTTTTTTTAGCTGTACTTTTGTTTTGGGTGGCGGGTGATAAGGTTATTTGATAACAACCAGATGCCAAATTCTATGACGTGATAAATATTTCTGTTACTCATTCTTGCCAGATCGTTAAGGTCTGAAAAAGGATAGCTTCCGAGAAAGAGGTTAACTCCCACTTGGGGTTTCTAATAGTAACTAAAGAATGCTCAGCACGGTTTCTGACTTTACGCCCAAATCAATCTACTTTGGTAGAAGTTTTGAGATTAAGATCCTAAGCTGTGATATATGGAATAATGGCGAACCGTTTCTTGATCCAAAAGGAATCGTGTGGTATACCGGTGGATCAAACATGGATTCAGGAGTTGGCGTCAGTGTGTATGGACCCAATCATAAATTTTCGAAATCACTTGGAAAGAGTCCCAGTATTTCCCAGGTCGACCTTTACGCTATCGAGACTTGCGCTCGCATAAGCTTACACTCAGGTATCAACAGTGCCTCTATCCACATACTCACCGATAGCCAAGCGACACTTAAAGCACTGATCTCCCACTTGATCAGTTCTAAATCAGTTGTAAGCTGCTTTGACAGTCAGCAAAACTTGGCCCGATATAATGAAGTAAAATTGTGGTGGGTACCAGGTCATGAAGGCAACGAAACTGCAGATCTGATGGCTAGAAAAGGTTCCTTTGAGTTGTTCACTGGACCTGAACTCTTTTGCGGAATATCTGATTCTACTTTTAAATTGGCCCTAAACAGTTGGGAATGCAACATGTGCAATTCTCACTGGAACAATTCTCAAGGTCTCAGACAAGCTAAAGAATTGTTCAACCCTTCCAAAAAAGGCAGTTGATATGCTTAAATACAGCAGAAACGACTTTAGAATACTTGTGAGCTTCCTTACCGGTCACTGCCGATTACTCCACCACAATAAAATGAGAATACAGGAGGATATCACATGCCGCCTCTGCCTAAAAGAGGACGAAACCGCAGAACACATACTATGTGAGTGTGCAGCTCTGTATAGATTTAGGAGATCAAGGGACTTTTCCGCAGCCATAACTATAGCTTTGATAAGGAGAGTAACTTAGAAGTACTGCTGCCCTAAAAGGTGGCTCTTGGCACAATTGATCTTTCTGGCCGCAGTAAAAAAAAAATAAAAATAGCTTAGAGTCATTACATAAGTACAATACCTGTTCGAATGCATTTACAAAGCAAAATATTATATCAAGTAAAGGAGTACATATGGACGGCAAAATAAACTTTATATGAATACTAGTTTTTGGTTCTGTCAAAAGCAATTTAATTGCATTCCCTATGTCAATATTTACCAACAAGATGTGCTTTGTTATTTTGATTTCTTATTTATCAATCTCAACAAGGTGCATGTTTAAAACAATTTATTGCACTGCTTCCTCTCTATCCTCCTCCCATTTCCCACTTCATTACAGTACATAATTATAACTTTATCAGAAAAGTGCGAAAATGTACCCAACAGCATGGCGATGAACTTCAAAAAAGTGCCTAGACACGAGTACATACGAGTACATAGTACTTTGTACTGTGCGGTTTATGATCTTAAAGGTTGGCAGTTATATGTTTCAATTTTTATCTGCACTCATTTATACGATCATATACCTAAATTTGGTTGCGCATAAAATGTGAACGACCGGATGCGATAAAAATCAGAACTGTTTCATAAATATATTTACAATCAAACCATCGCACTCCGAAATTTGTATCGATAACACTAGCCAGATAATTAGCTAGCTAATTAAGAAATCATAACGTTCAAATCAAACCCTGATACAACCTGTATAATGTAATGATGTTGAAATATTTATCAATGAAACTAATTGGTATTTTGTTCACAAAAATATTGTAGACCTACATTTCAAATTATAGATACAGTACACAAAAATCTATATTCACACGGCCTTGATAGATAAATAGTCATTCACATGATTTGAAAGACACGTGTATAATGTAAGGTGCCAGTGGGTCTGTTTTTTTTTACGATTTCCCAACTAAGTAGAGACTTCCTTATCACAAATAAAAAAAATTGTATATTAGGTATTCGTGTCAAATGGTTTCAAAGGCGCTTACATGGTCTTAACCCTTTTTTGGAACAGAAGTCTGGCCTGACTGTCTGCCCTTGCTGGGAACGTGATTGGAATTTTGTAGCCCTTAGATAAGCTGGTTAAGTGGAGCTTTACATGGGTGTTACCTGTAAGGGGGTCATTCGCTGTAAAGAATTTAAATTATCTACATATATAAACAAAAATGAAATGCTGTTCGTTGGTCATCGCATCACTTGAGAACGGCTGGACCGATTTGACTCGTTTTTCTTCTAAAATGTTCGTAATACTCCGAATAAGGTTTCTAAGGAAAAAAAAATTGGAAAAGTTGCCCGGGAAATTGGAAAATTCGGATTAAACTGAGTGTTTTTTTCCATGGGGAAAAAATTGTGTGCTTATGTTTGTATGCTACGGACTCTAAAACCACTGAACCGATTGAGCTTAAATTTATCTTTGGTATTGGCCCGAGAGTATTCCTGTGAAGTTTGGTCAAAATCGGTCGACTGGTTTAGTATTATAGTAGTTTAGTACTAAAAAAATTCTCTTTTGTTAGTCGCAGCAAAGCACGACAGATACCATCAGTCCAGCAGTTTGCTCACTACTTTAGTGTTATAGTACTTTAGTACTCAAAAAAATGTACGTATATATATATTTTAAGGTTGGGCCACTTACCCACTGTTGGTCCTCACAAAACTGTTCTCAAATAGATCTAGCCGCAGGCGCCTGCCTGACAGTTGTTGCCCCAGGTGCATGCAACGCTCGCCGGGTACCCGCTAGTTTTAAAAAATATTGTTGTTAGTTAAAAAAAAGTTAGAAAATAGTAAAGGTAGCGGGAACTTTTAAAAAGATTTTAATGTGATCTCATAATTATATGTTCTTGGTAACCTTTGGATTTGAACAGAAAAAAAAAGTCAACAGACACGCATATTTTGTGAAAAAAAAAAATCGTTCAACTATGTAGACCGAGATAATGCAAGCTTACGAAACAGAAACTAAAAACTTTAAAAGACTGATATATTCTAGAGAGTCACAAAGTTCAGATACGGGTCTAAAAATATTCCCGACTGATATGTCAAGTGTAGAAAACTACTTATGTCGATTAATAATTATATCTCACCAGACAAAGAGTTAGTTCCTTTAAATGTTACGTTTCTGTTTCTGGTATAGACAGCTTTTTGCTTAAACTTTAGCTTGAAACTCTGACGTTATATAGTGACTCACTTTTATTTTGAATTTTTAATTAATTAATCAACTTAGAGAACAACAAACTAATCGTCTACATCATTTTTATATCGAATTACATACAAATCAAATCGGTGATATTTACAGAGATACATACATACGTCCATATGTATCTATTCTAAAAAACAAAAAAGTAACGTTGACCTTTATAATATGTTTTATTCTACCAAGTGTATCTGTAACGATCAAACTACTGGACATGAATTTGTTATGAAACCCACCAGATGGGCAGATTTGTGATTTGAATTCCCAAAAACGTTTCCCCCAACTGATTGATCAATTAATTATTGTAGCGACTACTTGATTGCGTATTCTATTACCATAATTCTTTGCGAAAAAATGAAAACAAAAACAGTAGGCGAAAATTCATACGAGTATGTAAATGAAAGATTTAGCTAAACGATGGAGCGGCGGCACGATGGGAGAAAAATAACAATAAACCCAAAACAGTTTGGAGTATTCTAAAAATATGGTTTGCATCATTAGAAAGGGAGTTGGAACATAATTTGAAAAACAAAACTACAAGCCATTAATTAAAAACATTCAAAATTCTGGGAATCACTGCTTGCTGACGGAGTTGAATAGAGAAATTGGAAATCGGCCCAAAAGAATGCAGAGATTAAAATTAGGTTGCGTTGCAATGTTGTCACATGTCGCTCCAATCTTATCTATTTCGTTTTATGAGCCAGTTAGGTCGAATGAATACTATAGTATCTGCAGCCTAAAATATATATATTTTTTTTTAACTGAATAGATAATAGTTTGGCCATGTTGGCCTCTAGTTTGTGGTTAACCTTTATGCGACTCCTTGGGGAATACGCTATTTACGCAGTTTTATGTTGTTAGACTTTGATATTCAATAAAAAAAAAAATAGAATGTCTCTTGAGATTGAAATTTATGTCAACAAAGTCAAGTTATGTATATTATACAAACCATGATTCAAATGTTTTCGTGATTAAATAAATCCTACACCAACCATGACAGTATGTCTAGCCATTACATTTTCAGAAAAAAAAAAAAAATTGGTTCAAAGATCATTATGCAGCGAGTGAAAAAATTAAAAAAAAAACAATTAATATTTGAAAAATATATATGTATACGTACATATGTCGTATACAGGGTGGGTCATAATTCACCATGGGGCTTAAAAGCCTGATGACTTTTTTTCTTTGCATATGCCTAATTTTTTTTATAAAAGACCGCCATTTACGCTTTTGCAATAATGGCCAAAATTGAAAGCAGTTTTCAATGTTTCTGGCTGAAGCGCTCGAATTTCTGCCTCAATATTGGTCTTGAGCTCAGGCATTGTTACGCGCCTGCTAACCCCAAAGGACTGCCGTCAAATCTGTCCTATTAATTTCTTTTTTTTAACTATTCGCTTTAAAAAAATGTGCCTTAGAAATGTAATTGTGGTTCAGGCAGTGTGTACCACATCTCAAGCCTGCTTTCAACAACAGGACGTAAGAAACTTTCAATTATGAACCGATACCACTCTTCAGTAACTTTGATTGCACTTCCATTTTCAATTTCGAAGAAGTAAGGCCTAAAGAAGCCCTCACCACACTGTACATCTAACGAGGTGCAATTGACGCCGCGCCGTTGAACGAATATCGGATTTGAACGATCAACTAAGTGACTAATGATTCCTCCAGAGGACGAAGTTTTATACGTTAAAATGGCGACGATATGGTTCTTGCGTTAAAATAATTAATCACTTATTTAAACAATAAAATTCGCCTACTTTGGTTATTTTTTAGTTGTAAATTTATATTTTTTTTTTTTTACGGATATTATATTTCAGTTTGTTAAAAATATATATGCATATAATATATAAATATGTATATAAAATGTTATTAAATTGTTAAACCCCATTGTGGCTTGTGGGTCACCACCCTGTATGTATCGATCTCTATTTACGACTCTGAAATTGACATTGCGGGCTATTTCAATGTCCACAATTCCAATTGGCTTCGCCACTCTGGACAGACAACACTCGAAGGAATGTATGTTGAGATCTTCGCTGAGGTAAATAACTTAACCCAGCTTGTGAAAGAGCCAACACGTGTTCCGCGCATTACTGGTCATACCGCCAACAATCTGAACTTGTTCCTTAGTTCTCATCCTAATAAATACGATTACACGGTAAATGTATTATCGCCTCTAGGTTCGTCAGACCATTGTGTCATATCGGCCAATTTCTTGTACTCCAACCAGAACGTTAAAGAACAAACTTCGAACAGAACAGTTTAACTATACGAGCAAGCCTATTGGAATACCATAAATTAGATAAGTTCTTTAGTAACTTTAACTGGTCGCTATGCTTCCTCGATAGTAACGTGGACGCAGCGGCTGATTTTTTTTTTGTCGGGATAGGAAACGTTCGACTGGAGCACTCAGACGCAACTGGTCCATTGTACTACCAGAGAATAAACCCTGATTTACCCATTTTATTGGAATTTCCTTGTCTTTCTAAGAAAGTAAAGCAAGCACTTCAGTGATGAGGAGCTTAGAGTACCAGCAGTCACCACGTCAGCACCGATGATATGCAACCTGATACGAGCAAAGGCGTCCGGCCTTCACAGAGATAATGTTTCGTAGTGTCGTCGCTCTTTCCACAAGCGTCGTAGATTGTAGTGTCACTTAAGCCCAGCACATTAAGGTTCTTGGCGAAAGCAAAGTGGCCTGTCAAGACACCATTAAGTTGTCTGTAGTCTTTTCTGATGAGAGACAGCAAAAATATCCCTGATCTTTTGCAGACGTCCGGGAGCATTCGTTTAGTCAACAAACATCCTGGAGCGTCATGACATACACAATTGTCCTAATGGGAGACCCAATCGTCAATGGAAGTACTAACCGAGGGCGCAGGGAGGCTCAGCGCAGCTTCGGGACCTAAGAAAACTCCTCTGAGCCTTGTCTACCAATCTCATCGGAAATCTCGTTCCCCAAGATCCCAGTGTGACCTAGGACCCAGATAAGAGACCGGGAATTCAGCCTTGTGATCGAGTAGTTTTGGTTTCACGATTTATTTTGGAAGTGGTTAAAGAGTTAAGCAACGCCTTAAGCGCAGTCTGTCACCACAGACACAAATAGTACGGCCCTTCTGTTCTTCACAACATAGTTCATGGCCATTAGGATGGCATACGTTTCCGCTTGAAAAACAGACGCATATTTGCCTAAAGAGAAAAGAAGTCTAATGTTGTCGAATTCCACGAAGACACCAGAGTCAGATCATTGACTGGTTATGGAACCATTCTTGAAAATACGACTACATTCTAATCCCGGCTCGGACTCTGGCCGAAGCCAGTCCTGATTACAAGGAAAGTCGACTCTGAATTTGCGCATCAGTTGAAGTTCTGGTGTCAGTGCGTCAGACGGCATATCCATAAGACCATAAGATAAGCACAAGTTCATCAAAATTCCTGTGTGGAGAGTACCAAAAAAACCAACCTGCTTAAAACGATGAATGGCCTTGATAATGCAGCCCATGACATAAGCATCAAGGGGAGGTAAGTTCAGCAAAGCATCTAGAGCAGAGCCAGGCGTACTCGGAAAAGCTCCCGTGCAGCCGATCACCGCGGCTGATATGATCACTAATATAATTCTCCTAGGTATAAGAACTTATATCCCCCCCAGGATATCAGCTATATAGGGAAAATACGTGGTATGACTCGAGCTGTAAAGAAGCTATTAGGTTAAAGGAATTAAGCTTTCGGTCTTACAAGATCAACCCAACTGAGGAAAACCAAAAAAAGTTTAAACGAGCCAGAAATGACTGCAATGCCCACATTAACCGTGTTAAATTCTTCCACGGGCAAAGGTTGAGGCAAAAAATACTACATTGTCTCAAGGGTAGTAACAACTTATGGTCGTTTGTAAAAAACATTAAGAATTCGGCCTCGTCATCTAAACTGACAAGCTCATTTATAATGACGTACCAACTGTTAGCTCCTTAGACAAAACTAATCTGTTCGCTGCTCACTTTACAGCAAACTTCACATTGCCAGATAGTTCTTTGTCTCCACCTGTACTTGAGAGCGTCGAATTTGCCATGGGATGAGTCCACTTTCGCACTCGTACAGTTGAAGGAGTACTTAAAGGTCTCAACACACACAAATCCGCTGGTCCAGATCGTGTACCCCCTATTGTTCTGATGAGGTGTTCTTCATCGCTGGCAAAACCACTGCGTAAGCTTTTCCACCGATCCTACTCCTCAGGTCTCTTCCCGAGTAGGTGGAAAACTGCATTTGTCTAGCGCATACCTAAAAGGAGATTCTTCTTCTCTCTCCAGCTACCGTCGCATTGCTTTACGTCCCTTCTTTCCAAGGTTGTGGAAACGCTGGTAAACCGTAAAATATCTAGAGTCGTGAAAGCTCCTCAGTTACCGACAGTACGACTTTCGCGGCAACAGGTCCACTGGTGGCCTGATGGCATAGCTCACCGATAAGTGGAACTAATCTCTGCACCACTCTGGTGAGAGCAAGATTTACACTTAATATTTCAATTTGACAGAGTTTGGTATGTGTATGTGGTATGTGTGTCAAGAACAAACTCTGTTGGAATGATCATACCATATATTTGAAATCGCCAAGAATGCTGCGAAATGTTTAGGTTTCATTTAAAACACAGATATTGTCAGATTTTGTTCGAGAACAATATTGATCAATTTCATTTATTTACTATTGTTAATGTGTTTTACACGACTCTCTTGAAAATGTGATCGCAGAAACAGTAAAGTATCCAAGTGTAGTATCATTATCCAAGTCGACAACCGACTCTATTGCCAACATAACCGATTCGACTCATCTCCTATGTTCATGACTTTCACGGATAGCATAGTTTCTTTACTTTTTCCTTTTTAATTTTCCTTTAATCTAAGCAGATTTTTCGTTGTTTTCTTATCAAACCAGGAGTTAGAAACACATTGTACGTAGATATATTTTGATTGATCATACGTCTTTCTGGATGCTTCCTGTAATAGAAATATCAATGTTACATTTCATTTTATTCGCAGTATTCCAAGTTTATTTTCGTAAATTTTGCAAGCTATGAAGCTCCAACTACGAAACTAAAAAGCTTCTCAAATTAAACTTTCGTAGTTTCGGATTTTGACAAGTTCAGGTGTATAACAACAAATAAACAACAGCAGCTAAACATGACAAATAACTAAGAAATAAATTCAAGTGGACGTCCATGTCAATTAAACTACGAAAGTTGCAAGTTACCAGTTATCCTAAGTTCGAAAATTTCCGAGCACAGAAATATTGTAAGAAAACATCGCATTCGCCTAAATAACATTTATACAACATTAGGTATGCTTTTGGTGTCTTATTTACCTACACTCCTCGACAACTGGTTGAGACACCCCCTCTGATTTCGGAGTTTCTTGATAATTTTGTTCGGTATGTGCTGCAAATATTGCTGCTAGGTAATCATTACAAATTTTTAAGAAATCCTGGTTTTTCCTTAAATTTCTTGAAATTTGCAATTTGTCCCTAAATGGCGCGACAAGTGGTTTCATTCGCAATGTGAGTTGTTAGTCAGTGTTTCGTGATTTGATTTAAAAGAAAGTAATAAGACACATCTTAGAAGTAAGAAAGGTAAAATGGGGTTTGGAAAGATGTTGAGCCAAACTGAGATCCAAAACATTAAAAAAATTGGGCCAAGAGGAATATTCTGTCAAAAAAAATGCAAAACTTTTGAGCCGCAGTGGTACATTTGTTTCAAACTATTAAAATAATCCAGAAAACTACGGGAAAAGATACGTACCTGGACGAAAATACAGATTGACACCAGCAGATCGCCGGTGCCTACTAAGAGAAGCGTCAAATTCAAGAAAAATCGCGGTATCAGCAGGGATTTCGAATGTGGACGGAAAACTAAGGACTTGCTAGCGCGGGTTAGCTGAAGCGGAACCTGTTCAAAAATAAGCGTTTGAAAAGACAATCCGCTCTACTACAACGTCATCGAAACGCCCGTTTGACCTACCTTTCCCAGAAATCATTTAAGATGGAAGAAGCGTTAGAGAACTGTCATCTTCACAGATGAGAAACGATTTTGCCTTGATGGATCTGACGGATTTCGTCATTATTTTCATGATTTGAGGAAGGACGAGCTATTTTTAAGAGGCAGAGGTGGTGCCATGATTTGGGCAATAATATCATACCAAAATAAGACTAATATCCGCCACGTAAACGGCAGGATCAATAGTAACAACTACCTTAAGATCTTAGAGGAAGAGATCGTGCATCATAACTAAGGAAAATCCACCGAAAATTTCATCCTGCAACAAGAAAATGCAGCAATCTACACAGCTCGTAAGGTACAATAGTACTTTGAGTCTAACATCGTTTCTGTTCTTGACTGACCAGTATTGTCTCCAGACCTCAACATAATTAAGAATGTATAGGGACATCTCTCCAGAGGAGGACGTAGGAGACCTTAAAGAAAGACGCCATTGAAACTGAATGGGTAACTACACTTGACAAAAAATATTTGTGTTAAATACAACCCAAATCAAAACCCAGATCGGGTAAAGCTATCCGGGATAGAAATTGCAACTTAAGATTAGCTGCGATAAAACAACTGCACCCATAGCTATTTTTTTCTTTTGTTATCGTTAACACAATTGATCGAACAGAATTATAATAAAAGTTTTTATGCACATGTATTTGAATTGTTTACCCGCATCCTGAGTTTCTCCTTGTGTTATTAAATATATTTTTTTTAATTTAAATGAACAGCTTATTGAGATATATGTACATATGTGCAGGCAAGTTTTTATGACAACTTTGATGGATACTAAGCAACTGAGCAAGTTTTAAATCGTGCTTCGTGGATGTTAAAAAATGATTTCTTACAGTTTTATAAATAGTCTCGGATTTTGATATGGGATTAGAAACAATTGAAGGAAAGCTGGAAATAGTTTTAAACTATTTATAACAAGTCTACGACGTTGGGCGCAATCTAAAAGGAAACTTAAGTCAGGTTATTCGCTAATACTTTGAACAATGTTAACTTTGTTAAAAACCCCCACAGACTTTTATTCTTCAGGATACAATTTTCAATAAAAAAGAACATGATTTTTTTCAAGGCTAAAAGAGCTAGAATTTTAAAAATTTTTTCCTAAGTGGGCGCTCTGGAAACTAGTCGATTTATATAAGTTATTCAATTTAAGTAATTGCAGTGAGGAAGGAAGTCACGGGAGAGAGTAAACTGGTGTAACATGAAAAACTAGACCTAGGCCTTTCATGGGCTGTTGCGCCAAATATGTGTGTGTGCAACCTGGATACCAGGTCATGTAGGTTTTGAGGAGAATGAAAGAGCGAGCTATCTAGCTAGAAGAGGTGCCAGTCTCCCATCCATCGGTAATTTCACTAATCACTCGGCTAAGACCGAGGGTCTTAAACAGGAGAAAAGGTTCATCAACTCCAACCACAACAAGGTCAAAATGCTTCTGGAATGTAGCAAAGAAGACCTGATGATCTTAACTGGCTATCCGTCGGGTCGTTGTCCTTTTAAGTACCATCTGAACAAGATGAGTCTAAATGAATCAGATATACGTATCTGTCAACTTTGCGAAGAGCAAAAAGAAACGCCAGAACATATTCTTTGTAACTGTCAGGCGGCAGCCAAGAATAGGTTACACCACTTGTCCCAGGCTACAGTGAGCCCGACCGATATCTGGAAAATAGAGCAGAGAGACATACTGAGCTATATCGAGTGCCTCAATCTCGGCTAAAGACAAGGCCGGCACAATATATCTTCAAAAGTCGGAGTTTTTATATGGTATTTTCCTGTAATGAACGTAGGTCAATGGCTACGCAATCGTTACGACGCTATCTAAGTGCGTAAGCTTCGGAATGGCGCATTTGAGCTTGGTAAAAGTAATGAAATGGTATTTGTAAGACGTCAGCAGACACTAGCTTATCCTTTTTAACTCTGTCACAATTTGTTGTATTCGACTCAACGTGGATAATAAAAATTTACTAGTTGCATGGCGATTAATAGTTTAACTAGGTTTATGGTATTTGCTCAAACTGACTTAATTTGTTTCCCCGGTGAGCTCAACTTATCATAACAGAAGAAGCTCAAACCACTGGTTTAAACATATGTATGTAAGAGCTTTATGCCAAAACACATTCTTTTATTCAAGTATGGAATAAGAAGGGTTAACTTCATAATGATTTACATATGTATATTTAAATAATTAAAACCGGTCAATACTCAATTTTTTTTAGGGGCGTAGCGTTCGTGTTTGTAGGGTAGGTAGGTGGGTAGATGTGGTGGTTCTTCTTAGAAAAGAATAACCCAATTATCACTAGGTACCGCTTTGATACCACAAAACTCGTGTACCTAGATGCGAAAGCGGTGTTGGCGGAGAGTCTCTAGATCCAACCTGTGGAGTTTAAGAAGTTTACTAAATCTTTAAGGTTTCTCTCTGAGACATCCACAAGGGAATTGAAAAAGGGTTTTCCTAGCTTTTGCCAGATAGGTGCATTTAAAGTGGATAAAAGTTTCTTTCTCAGTTGCGACATTGCAACTGTTACAATGTGTGTTGTGTGGCCTGCCTAGTTTCACTGCATGGTCTCCTATAGGCCGTGGTGGTTGCTGTTATCCTGGCGAGATCCCTACGCACTCTATTAAGGAAGTCGGTTGTTTTTGCTTTGATGTAGTTTGGCAACATCTTTCTAGATATGACACAGTTTGTTAGCCTAGTCCATTTGAGGTTGGCTTTAGCAAGAAATTTCGAGGATAATTCTGCTTTGTCTGCTCCAAGCGGAATCTGAACTGATTCCGCAAGAGAGATGTGGAGAACTGAGCCTTGCCTAGTTAGTTCATCACCAAGTTCATTTCAATAAACTTTACTGTGCCCTGAAACCCAACTCAGGGTTACTTTTGAACTGGCCATCTAGTGAGGCTAGCTCATTCTGGCATTCAAACACCATCTTGGAGGATGTGGTTACCGAGGCAATGGCTTTTATGGTTGCCTGTCTATCAATAAAAATCGCGATCTTTTTTGCCTTGGGGTAATATTAGCGTGTATTTTGATCTGACGACAGGCTTCCCGGACAGCGAGTTATTCTGCCTGAAACGCACTGGAAAAAGATGTTTAAAGATTAAGAAAATGCACTAGCACCGACTCCACAGTCCATCTTTGAACCGTCTGTATCTACACAGAAATCTTTAATCGCCTGTCTATTTTGCCGTTCTAATCTTGTGGGGAATTGAACGTCGAAGCGCTTTATGAAATTCAATTTATGTATAATGTAATCTGTTGTGGGCAAAACAAGCTCTTTCGGCAGAGTTTTCAGGGTAATTCCTTAATAAATTGTTTCCATTATTTTAAGGTCATAGATCACTCATCCAAAAGACTGATGAGTTTTTTTCACATTCCAGGTTTGTTTTGAAAACAGATAGTTCAAAATTATCAATCAATAATGTTCTTGCCATTATATCTCTTATGGTGATTAGCATCCAAGAAGAAGGAATGCACTTCATATTTATGGTTTGACGCTGTTATCCTAATACCCACCAGCCAAATTTATCGTTATACCTTCTCCAAATATTTACTTCTTTACATGTCCTTAACGAAAACTTGACCTATTCAGTATCAATACAAAAGTATCTAGTCACTTACCCATATCTAGTAGCAGCATCTATTTTTAGCATCATTTAATCCAAAGATTTTATTGCCCACACTTATTCTGTTGACACTTTAATGGATAGGATTAAGCCATAAAGCGTCCATTAGCCTTGAATTCATTAACAATCATAATAAGCCGGCGACTTGTTTGGCCTTCACTGACGCTGCAATTGATGTCGTGTGTCTTATAAACAGAGATGATATCATTTCACGAAAATGTTAAATAATCTAAGTTCAGCTATCCTTTTGCAAACATTTTTAAATGTTTATAAAAATTCCAATGTCGCCAAAACAATTATTGCTAACCCCAAGGGATTAGATCTAGCTGCTCAAAATATTTACCTACCATCCCCTCTAAATCCTCGATAAGATACCCCCCAACCTAACCTATTTGAATATGTACAGAGCAATTAACATGCAAACGCATTCCTATCGGTCTTATCTAATCGAAAAAAATGCCTCAAATCTTTGGCCTAAATAACATTGGAACGCAATCAAACCAGGTGATTGCTTTTTTGCGACTCAGCTGGGGAGATAACTTTACGCCTTCATATGACACATACTAAAGTGCGTACGTTTTCTTTTTTCCTTCCAGTTAACTTAACCCACCTTCAAGTTGAAGACTATGAATCTCAGACGGCAACATATTCCGTCACAGCTTCTTGTGACGGCCATCCTAGTCGCTGTGATTGCTGCAAATGATTTGCGGCTGGACTTCCCCGGCCCGTATTGTGCGAGAGAAAACCGCTGCTGTAACGACAGACAGGATAATTGTTCGGTGCCTATTTCCAGTAAGTATACTCACGACATACGTGCGTTTTCTTCGATTTCATGAATTAGTCAAATCCGTAGATACCCTCTGCTATTGTGATCAGTTCTGCGACTGGAATCCTGGTGATTGTTGTCCAGATTATAAGCCATATTGCCTGAATGCACCAGAACCAATCACAACCTGTTTTCATAATAATCAACATCTGCGTCCTTTGGACACTGTCAAGGACAACTGCAATGTATGCAAGTGTCAGCTGAATGGCCAAGTTACATGTGAACAGGATCTCTGCCTAGTGGATAATGATCTCATTCATAATGTCAATTCAATCTTGGACTTGGGTTGGTCAGCAAGAAAGTATGAAGAGTTCTGGGGAAGGAAATACAAGGAAGGATTGACACTCCGTCTAGGTAAGGCTTAAAGGATTATCTTTGAGTTTCATCGACTAATATGAAATATTTCGTTTCCTAAAAGGTACATTGGAACCAACCTATCGAGTAAAAGCAATGACAAGGCTATCAAGCCGTCAAACGAATCTTCCGCGATCCTTCAATTCGATTGATAAGTGGTCCAACTATATATCAGAAGTTCCAGATCAGGGTAAGGAATGCATGACTTTAGTTTCTAAAATAAGTGTTAATGAGTGTTGTTGTTCATTGTAGGTTGGTGCGGCTCTTCATGGGTTATTTCAACCACATCAGTGGCATCAGATCGTTATGCTATCCAATCACAAGGCAAGGAAGTTGTGAATCTAGCACCACAGAACATTTTGTCCTGTACCAGAAGGCAACGTGGATGTGATGGTGGTCATTTGGATGCTGCCTGGAGATACTTGCATAAACAGGGGTAAGTCAGAAATATTTGGGCTGCATGCAGATAGATGCAACTTGAATTTGCCAACTATAGCCAGAATGGCGAATTGTACTTAGGTCTCAAGGTCTTAAAGCCATTAAAAGCGGAGGGTCTTTCTTGATTTTTGTTTTTAAGATCAGAAGTTGATCTTAAGCTATCTAGGAAGAATTTGTTTAAAGAAGGTGGTTAATGCTCCGTCGCGTCACTTAAGTAAATAAGTAAATAAATATTTGGCGCAATAGCTCTTTAAGTGCCAGGGCCTAGCTTCTCACAACCGCTCATGTTGTATGCGTTATATTTTTCACACGGATGGAAGGGATCTACAATTCAGAGCCGTATCCGGGGGGCAATTTGGTTTGAGAAGCTTTTTCGAGACAATAATACTCTCGGATGTTTGTCAGACCTTCGTTATGGAAGAGCCAGTGAAAAAAAAAACTTTTTGATGTTTTCTGGGGTTCGAACTTGGAATGTCACGCGCAGTGGTCCGACACACTAACCACTTACGCCTCGCCGCCCACCGCCAGTTAAGAAATCAAGGTCTATATTAATAAGCTCGTGGTCGGATATCCGTTTTTTATGCAGGTAGACAGTCGACGAATTTTCAAAGAATATTAAACGCGGTTTTATAAATCCTGGAGCTGGATAAATGTGAATATGTATGCCTTTGATAGGAGACTTTAGTTAACCCTTTCATGCCCGAAGCAAATGGGGCATGGCTAATACTTTTTCAAGGATAAGGAGGTTTTAGTCTAGACGTAAATATGAAGTGATATCAATTTCAATGTCCTATGTACCCTGGTTTAGAAGTTATGAGATGTTTCCTAAAAAGTTAAAAAAATGACTGACCATAAACTAAAAGTTTTTTTTCGATTTTTTTTTTATTTTTCCTAATTGTTTTACATGTGTTTAATTGTTTTATACACTTAAATTTCTTCATATATTTTTTTAAATAATTTGTAAACTCATATTTTGCATAAAAAAAATTTTACATGTGCACTCAACGAAGATCAGCTACAAAGTGATCACTAGCAATACTTTTAATAAAATATTCGAAAACAAAATTGTGCAGCAAATTTGCACAACATATCAAGCTATTCTAAAAAAAAAGCCGTTAGAGAATAAACTAAAATTACGCGACTTAGAAGCTAAAACATACAATGTTGCCTAAGGGTTAAAATTTATCACTCAACATAGCTCTTTATATAAACTTTTATTGTAGCATAGAAGAATTCATGACGGGCGCCGTAGCGCAGAGATTACTGTATCGGACTACTACGTGTGAGGTTCCATGTTCGAATCCCAGGAAACACCAACAAGTTTTTTCACGGTCGCACCTCTCGCGAACTTCTGACAAACATCCGAGGGTATTTGTTGTCACGAAAACGCTTCTCAAAAATAAAAAATGCCATTCGGACACGGCACTAAACTGTAGGTCCCTTCCACCGAAAAATATAACGCACACAACAAGAGTGGTTGTGAGAAGCTAGGCCTAGGCACTTAAAAAGCTGTTGCGCCAAATTTATATTATATTACCCATATATAAAGAAGGATTCATGGACAATAAAGGTATTATTGCACTGACTTCATCCTCATGGAAAAAGAGAAACTGATCATTCACTAGACTATTGAAATTCTGTGGGCTTTCTTTGTAGTTCTGTTGAAACTTCGATATTCACAGAGTAAATTTGTCGATCACCTTACACTATTTACCACACGTCCTGCAGAGTATACTTTTTAGATTGGCAGTTAAGACTTTATCACTTTATCTGCAGAGTATTCTTCATTGTATACGGTAACCGCATGCCATACAATCTTTTTTTTTCTTTTTGATACATTGTGTTGTTCATTTTTGGAGTGCTCCCTTAAAATTTGTTTATATTTGAACAGTAACCTAGGTTGCCATTTTCTGGAGAAGCCCTTAGCGCACATCTTTGTTGAGTCTTAACTTTCGATATTTTGAGACATGACCATCTCAACATTTTTTTTTGTGTCGTATACGATCAGCATTTTATGCTTTGAGCAGCTTTCTTATGACAATAATACTCTCGGATGTTTGTCAGACGTTCGCGAGAGGTGGGACCCTGAAAATACTTTTTGGGTGCCTTCTGGGAACAATAAACCTTACGCGCAGTGATGAAATCAGATAACACTTATTCATTCCTATTACGCACACCTAGCAATGGTACCTATCTAGTTGACGAAAGATTGAATTTTTAATCAGGCGGACTTGATGAAAGACAATTTTAAGGATTTAGGTTGATTGACTGCATCAGTAAATATAAACACAGCCACTTCCTTCTCAGTCATACTCTACCTTTTTTTGGATATGTGGATTAGATAACTTAGCAATCGAATTATAGACAAATCGGCAACTCCTTGAGCCGTCTTTCTAGTTTCCTAACTCTCTGTCTAACAGAATAAAGGAGTCAAACTCGTCATCTGAACATAAAGGTCTCATCTGGTAATATTGCTAGTTCTCTAAAACTTTGACAGAATATCAAAAATTTTTCTTACCTTGTACTCAAATCATTTTACCTTTAATGGATAGGTCATTCGGGAATTTTTTTATTTTTATGTATTGTACCCCATAGTCCTTACCCTTATGACTCTATCCATAAGTCTTCTACGAAATCATGTTTTGTCACTAGTCCAAAGCTTTAAATTTCTATATCTTTAAATTTAAATTATAATATATTTTTTTTTACAGTGTCGTCGATGAAGACTGCTACCCATACACTGCTCAAAGGAGTCCGTGTAAAATTCGTCACAATAAATCACTTCGCGCCGCTGGTTGCCGTCCACCGGTGATTACGGATCGTGATGAGTTCTACACAGTAGCCCCAGCCTATTCATTAAACAATGAAACCGACATTATGATTGAAATTATGAACTCTGGTCCAGTGCAGGCAACAATGTATGTGTACAGAGATTTCTTCTCCTACTCTGGTGGTATCTATCGCAAATCAGCTGCCACTCGTGGTAGTGAACGTGGATTCCACTCAGTCAAACTAGTCGGTTGGGGTGAGGAACGCCATGGAGACAAGTTCTGGGTAAGTTCTCAAAATTGTGAAATCTTGAAGAAATTAATTCATAGTCTATTTTCGCTTTTAGATTGCTGCCAATTCATGGGGTTCATGGTGGGGTGAACACGGTTATTTCCGCATCCTTCGTGGTACCAACGAATGTAACATCGAAGAATACGTATTAGCCTCATGGCCAAATGTTTTCAATCACTATCGAGTGAAAAACAATCAACCCTAAGTCTCCTCTCAGCTTTTAAAAATAACAAAAATATAAAACCATGTAACCCACGTGCCTATTGAAGGTTTCTCTTTAAGTTATATCAACGAAAAAAAAAAAAAAAAAATCATTACTTGAGTATAAAGAAAAAGTTAAAAATGTTTTCATATTTTTTATCAGAATCTTAAACTTAAGTTTTAGATATTTAAGACATTCTCTGAAAAAGCATGGTATTGTTTTTTTTTTTTTATTTTAATCGAAATCTACTCATTAGTAGTTCTCTTCCAAAAAAAAAAAAAACCACACGAGCACTTAGTGTTAAATAAAATGTATTATTATTATGTTTTCTTTTTTTAATCATTTTTTTTATTTGTATTCACACTTAAATTTAATTATACTTGGTAATTTGTGATGATATATGTATATACATAAATACATATATAAATATATTTAATAATTTTTATTTAATGAATTTAAAAAAAAAATGCGTTCATGTGGAAACATAAGCTGCCAAGAACCATAAATTGTTCAATCTTTACCTTTTGGAATATTTTTTTTATTTTATTTAATAATTTTTTTGTTTTTTAATTTGTAAATGTCTGTCTAGTGTACATTCATATGCGTAAATGTTGTTAATATAAAAATAAATAAAAACAATGTGTTAAAAAATCAATGTAATTATTAAGAATTTTGTAAATGTTAATTGTAATTAAGTGGAGTACTCATATTAATAAAGAATTTTAATTTCTAAAATAAAAATATATAAAAAAAACAAAATAAACTTATTTTTGTGATTTTTTTTTAATTTACTATGGCATTGTATACATAAAGGAAAGGAAAGTGGAAATTTTTCAAATTAAAATTGTAACTGCTCAAAAACTAGCGGGGTGAGGTTAGCGGAAAGGTGTCGTTCGACGCGTATGTTTTGCGGATTCAACAGTCGCCATGACTTACTGGTCGGGAACGCACCGCAATTAAGCAATATTTGAAGATCAGTGAACCACAGGTTCATGCATGTCGCATTCCTGCACTCACTTTAGTATTCACATGTATTCGATAAAATGAATGCGAGATTTCTCGAATGTTAGTGACATGTAGTACGAGAAAATAAATTTCACAAATACGGGATTTAACCGCATGGGCTCCGTGTGAACAACTTCATACAATACTCACTGCCACGTATACGGTATACGAGAAAATATAGTCGTGTGAAGGTATATGTGTATTGTAATATCGAAAAAAAGTGCCACCACACTGCATGGTACCAAGCGAACCGAAACAAAGTCACCTATTCGCCAAACCTGCTAGTGGGCCAATCGGTTCACTCCATATTTCACCTTCGCCGCAGTCATCGTGTGGCGCATGCAATCGAGTTGCGTGCACTCGAGAAGCGGGTTAAACCAAACTCCTCCGTGATCTCCATTTCCTTAGTAAGTGGAACAGTTAAAATGGAGCTGAACTCAACCATTCCTGCGAGCCAACTGCACACGTCCGCAGTTGTGAAATAGTTACGACTCTCGTTTAGCTCAACCAACCAACGACTTTTGTTCGTCTCAGAAGAAACCATCTCGTCATCCAGATCATTCTTCATTCTTCGATCATCGTTCACCGCCATCGGACAGACTCGTTGAATCATCTTACATTCCTTCGTCATTTGTCTTTCCCCTTTGAACTTTTCATAATAAAGTAATTTGTAATTTGATAGTGGCATTTGTCTCCTTTGGATCATTCCTGCGACAAACGAACCTCAACGATTGGCGACCCATCGCTCGCTATATTGGGCCACCCCAACGCGAGTACGTCGACGCCACATACTGGTCACCCGACTGTCGCCACATTCTGGTTCCTCCAACGCGGACACGACCGTCGCCGACATCCACGCGACATCTAAGTCCCTACATTCTGGTGACTTCGACCGTCGCCACAATCTATTCATCACCAGTGACATCTAGCATGTTCTAGAACTTCTTGTATTTGGTACAAATACACCGACTACAACCACATTCACCACAGTCAATAATAAGGTAGGTGAATACAGCTATTAAAGGAGAGATTCGAACAGTGGTGAAAATAAACGATATTGTGATTGAAAGTAAATTTGTAGAGACCGTTTAATTTGAAATAAATTGAGCTTAAAGTGATGCGAATATTGCGTTAAAGTGACGTTGATCATTGTTAATAAATAAACAGTTAAAATACACAAAAGACGGTTTTATTTGTACGAACCCCAGCTAGAATATTACAAAATGCCTTTTCCAAATCCACAAAACAAGTGTAGACAGGTTTAGCATACTCCCATTCCTTCTCAAGAACTATTCTGAGAGTGAATAACTGGTCATTTGTGCAATCTCTTTTCTCTCTTCTCTTTTAAAAAGAGGGACTGGGTCTGTTCGCGTACTTTCCCAAAACAGCAAATTTTTAGGAAAAGTTACGAATTTTTACGAAACATAATTTTGAGGAGTAGAGGACTGATTCTGGCTTTACTTTGAAGCTGCATTCATGCCATTATGTGTGGAATAGCACATCATTTAAATGGCCGCCTCGGCTTCGCTGGCAGTGCTTCAAGCGATCGGTCCAATACGTACGGCGTTATTCTGGCAATAGCGTCTCGAATGTCGGGCGCGAGCTCGTCCAAAGTGGTTGGCTTGTTAGCGTAGACTAAGGACTTGACGTATCCCCAAAGAAAATAATCGAGTGGCGTCAAGTCGCATGATCGTGGCGGTCAATTGATGAACGCTCGCCGTGAGATGACCCAGTCGCCAAATTTCTCCTTAACAACCTTGAGCGTTTTGTCGCTTGTATGGCACGGAGCGCCATCTTGTTGGAACCATAGCTCGGATATCGATGTTCTCGAGCTCCAACCGCAAAATAAGTCAAGTTGACTCTGGTTGGTGGCTTAAGGTCCAAAAGAGTGTACTCATGCTGCTCAAACTTTTCCACGGTGCGACGAATTGCCTGCACAGTGAAGCCAAGATGACGACCGACCTCACGACGAAATTCACGTTGCATATTTAAAACTGAGCCGGAATTTCGATAATATTTTTTAATAATTTTCGCACGTTCGGCAAGTGTTAAACGATGCATGATGAAATGGCAAACCTTATTGAATATTTTGACACCTGCATTGTCATTGGTAACTTTGACAGCTGCTGAAACATAACAATTGGAAAAAGTAGGTCTGTTCGCGTACCCTCCCAAAACAGCAATTTTTTTACGAAAAGTTACGAATTTTTATGAAAACCTGTTCGAGTACTGAGAATTTACGTAGTTTTGACAGAAGAGAGCAAGAAATTTCCTCATACTGGGAATTTTAGTGCAAGAAATTTCTGTGGGCTAGTTTGTGAAAACTGTCAAATCTGTTAAATCGCTGTATATTTGATTTTTTGTTGGATTGTCCCTTCTCTTTCTTTCTTTCGCGTACAAATAGGGTTAAGGTTTGGCATTTAAAAAGTTTGCAACTTTTGTGGTTCAACGCATTCGTTTACTTTTTCGTAATTCTACCTCCCTCTCGTGGAAAATTGACAATCAACAAATTTTAGTGCAAAAAGTATGCGAACAGACCTAGTATCATTGCTATCTGGGGCCTCACTCTGTATTGCTACTCGAAAGTCAATTTTTTGCGAAAGTGCTTTGCGATTCTAATCTTAGCCGGCACTCTGTAAGAAAACAGAATCGAATGGAAGTATTGCCAATGGGGGCTATGAAATGTGCGAATCTAGCTTCGAGTATCGAACGCTGAAATGTCACTTTGAAGCAAATTTCATTCCAAGGAATTTTGTGTTTTATTTATATTTGAGAAAGAAAGTTAAATATATGTTATAGAAATATAACTGGATGCTGTCGAATTATGGTTTCATCAAGATGGCACACAAGGAGAAAGAATAGAACGCAGGCGAATTAGAAATAGGTCGAATATAATGGAGCTAAGTAATAAAAAATAGAAGAAAAATATAGCAGTGGTTGGTTCAACCCGAAACTGAGTATTAGGTGGGAAATACACGATTCAACTGTCGTACCGGCATCGGCATACTGTTCTATGCAGCACACACATGCAATTTGCATACGACTTACGTACAACCAGACATTTCATTCAGCCATTTTACACATACACCATATAATTTCCATACAGTTTGTGTATGTTACAGCGGTTGTACAGTCAGGACCATGCGACCATACGATATCGGTACAACGGTCGGTTGTGAGAATACACACGACACAATTATCGTATACAACACCAAAGCTGTGAAACCGTTCGTAGAACAGTTATATCGTGTATTTCCCACTTTACTCATTCTATCCACTGCTACCTTCAAGAGAAGTTAAGGTGGAGCATTTACATTTGATTTTTGGTGGACTGCCCTCATGTTCTAAAATACGTTTTAATCAAGTAATTTCACAAAACTATTTTATGTATATCACTTTCATTGTATTTTAAGTTAAAAATAACATTTTATGTCATAAAATACTTACATTTTAAAGAAACACAATTGCTTACCTCAACATCCGCAAATCAAATAGCAATAAAACAAAATGATGCGAATTCGAGTTACTTTGACATTTCGTTTAGCAATGCAGAGTGCCAGATTTGCGATAAGAAATTGACATTGAAGTTGGTAACAAAAGTTTGTTCGATTGTCATAAATTTGGATTTGCGATTCGAATTACAGAGTGACAATTCTGCGAATTCGAATGATTTGACTTTAGAGTAGCAATACAGAGTGAGGCCCCTGGTCACCATTTATACTAACCACTTACCTCAATTGATGCGAGCTAGGTAAAGAACGACCGAAACTGCTGGGGCTGAATCGTCTCTCCCGTGAACATATAGCTCTTAACGTAATTTGTATGTATTTTGTTGCTAGATCTACCAACAACACATTACAAACTACGTTACGAGTTGTACGTTCACGGGAGGCACGATTTGACCCCCGACTTCGTAAGCTCGGAAGGTCTGAAGGAACTCATTAAAATCGAAAGACCTGTAACTCCGAATAACTTCTCATTGTTTTACCAATGTTTAACGTTCGTGTTTTGTTTTTATTTTTTTTATTAATTACTTTATAATATTTTTGTTGTTTTTTTCATAAGTCAGTTAGTTATACAATGTAAATACTATAATTTCAAGAATGTGTTTCAAACTTAAACGTACATTATAAGGATTGGAATAAACTTTTTGCAATATATGTATATAATAAGTAGGCTTCGTAAGTTTTAGAACATAATTGGTTGGTTTTGTAAATAATTTCGAAAATAATTAAAATATAATAATAAAAAAAAAAAAAATTAGTATATGTGGGACGTTGGTTAAAAAATAAGAAGAGATATAGGGTAGGAGATGGGAGCAAAAGATGGGGTACTTTCATAGGGAAACACAGGATGTAATATAATAATGTACTAATTTATAGAAATACCGGCGAAGGAGACTTCAAGACCGGCGTCGTTTGATTCTATGCGGCTCTTTATGTGGGCCAACGTGTTCTTGTAGTGCATTTCAATTTGTTTCGTTTCTTCGCTAGGCTCCAGGTTCGGGAGCTCTTCATTGACCTTGGCTATTAACTGGGGCAGAATGGATGTATTAGGTTTGGAAAAAATACTGTATAGTATAGACTTACTTGATTAAGCATTGCGACTGTGATAAGTGAATTACCGCGCTCGAAATAGAAAAGGTAGTGATTGAGGAGTTCTACATATAATTGAACTTGTACACCAGTATCTAGGCACTGAGATGCGATGCGAGCGCCTTTCTTTAGACACTCCAGTGTGCGCTTCTCATCGCGCATTTCTTCACCATTTTTCCTTAAGAAAAAAAAAAAAGAATAAGTTATACGCTGTTTAGAAGAAAAGCCTCTCAAGCTTACTTTCCACTCCAGAACAGACTCGCGCAAGAGACCACACCCCTGCACTGATCGGGCTTTTTGAGCAACTTTGACGCAGCTAGAGCACAATTCGTTCGCAGGGGCTCGGCGTTTTCCTCGTCGAAGCAAGTCATCTGCTCGAAGGTGGACATTATAAGTGTTATGGCCGCCAACTGTGATTTGGAGTCAGAAATCTCATCCTCGTACAGTGAAAATGCTTGTGTCATAAAGTCATAGGCGACTGTTTCGTGGTTGGAATAACCAATCTCACCAATCACTAACGCTCCCTGCAGATACAACCTTAGAGCCAGCTCTGGCAAGTCAGCCTTGGCGAGCACTGCAATTGTGCTGTGACAATATTGCAGAATTTTTTGACACTTTTTATCCCAGTTCTCGTCCTCATCGGCGATAGTCTTGTATTTGTAGGCCAACTGATATGCGGAGAATATCAACGGTGGGAGGACGTGTTTTATTCTCTGCGGGCCACCGACGCCCAAGTGCTTTCTGGCGTTCTGTAGAATCTTATACTGCATGTCAGGATCTTCCGATTTCATCAGGTGAACAAATCTAATAGGAGAATTATAGTGCAAAAATTGCAGACCTCCAAGACAAACTGCTTACCTTGCGACGATTCCTTGCTCTTCGGCAAACTCCTCGGGATCGTATTTGTCTTCGACATTGCTAGTAGCACCCTCTTCGTCTTTGATGAGCGGTGCAATCATTGTTAGGACTTTATCGGCTTCGTCCGCAGTCGGAACAAGAGTCTCATATTCGAGAATATTCATTATAAGGTACAACGCCAGAGATTTGCGAGAAGTGTAATCGAATTTCTCTAGCAGTGGACAAAAGTTGCTTAACTGGATTATTGTTAGGACGTTATTGTAGAAATCGATACAGATGCGCAGGAGGCGAGAGAGCTCCTGATTCACTGACAACAAATGGGAGATACTGAAATGGAAGATGTATAATTTCTGGAAAAGTGACTGGTTGTCTGTCTATACTCACTTATTCATGTTCATCCGCTCGAGGATTTGAGTGGTTGTTTCCAACACTTTATCGACGTAATCGACACGATCTTGATACACTTTCTGGGCGAGACTTAGCAATGCTACTTGCAAGGAAATTGTGTCCTCCAAAGGCATGTCAGTTCGAGTCTGAAAAAAGAGAAATAATTGGTAAGAGTGTTGAATTAATCTGCTGTGGACGTTGCCAGTGCAGTAAAAATAACGGTCATCGAAATGAACTTAATAAGCTTGAAAAGCAGATCATTATGGGATTGGCAGTGACGACTATCACACTGAGCACCATCACAAATCACGGTGGCAATGGTACAGTGGATAGTGTTTGCTTGTTAGCCGATGAGTGCAAGTTCAAGCCCCAGCGGGGAACAGCAATCAGCAGCCACCCGAGTATAAAATAAAAAAAAAAAAAATACCATCGAAGTTTTTCCAACCATTGCACCAACGAGCTCTCACGACGATCGGTTCCACGTACGCACGTACGTCCCGGAGCGACTCGAGGACAATACCTCGACCAAGGATCGTCAACCTCAGCTACACAGCTGCTACAAAAACAACAACAAATCAAGGTCTGACGAAGGTAAGAAAACGCTTGCTTTAAGTAGCAGGAGCTAGTAAAGCTGCAAGCGCAACAAAAAAATCTTAAATTTGTCAACAAGACTAGTCGAAGAACTGCCAACAAAGATGAGAACGCAAATACCTGCAGTTGGGGTTAGGAGTACTTTTGTTTTCCTGTTTTTGTAGGGTCAGAGTGTTCATGTTATTGTACTCTTAGGTAATCTGGGAAAAGTGTGTGCTGTTGTAAGGAAATACAAACAGAATCTTCGAGGTAGAATTCAGGTCTTTGGGAATAAGGAGAAAGTTGCGACACTTTGCAGAGACCCGAATACAATGGCGCGCCGGAGTTTTTGGAACTATTTCCTTTTTAAGATGTGCCATGACCTAACTAAATTAAGAAGGTATATATTTAGAGCCTTTATGGTTGTTGTTGTTGTTGTAGCAACTATGTTGATTCGTATGGTTCAAACGTTTGGGTGATGTAGGTGGGTTGTCGTCAGTAACGTCGAGGCCAAATAATGCGGCAGCTGCGACTGGATGGGTTTATAAGGATCGTGGTATTAGCTTTGCGGGGTGCGAATGACAGCTGAACAAATGGGCGGTGTTATGTGGCGACGAGCCGAAGACCGGGCATTGATCAATGCATATAATTGTTCAGCATAGAGCTCCAGCCGGATTGCAGTTGGGCAAGAATGGATCTGGTACGTCTGGAGAGATGTTTTCCACTATGATGTATCGGTGGAGGAAGGCGGCCTAGCACGATGTTAGTCTGGCGGCTATCAAGCGCGGATCGGACTGCATGTTGGTGGATAGAGTTCAAAGCCAATATGTGACACGCTGGGACGAGTGGTGTATGGATTACAATTCCTCTAGACCCATTAGCCTGACCTCATTCATGCTAAAGACGATAGAAAAGGTCATAGATAATCACCTAAGGATCACTGTGCTGGAAAGAATACCACCACAATCAACATGGCTACAGAGCAGGAGGATCCAACGAAATCGCGCTCTACCAGCTGACGAGCTGGGTTCAGGAAGCTCTGGAGAGCTAGGAAACATCGAGGACATCGAAGGAGCCTTCGACAACACCTCCCATGAGGCAATTAGGAGGGGTCTCAAAATAAAAGAAGTAAATCACATCACTAGTAATTAGTTGTGTGAGATGCTGAGAACTAGGACAGCTGAAACGAAGGTGAGCCAAAAAAACCACCACTAGAGGCTGCCCACAAGGAGGCGTATTATCACCATTGATGTGGAGCCTAGTAGTAGATGAACTACTGCACAAATTGACAGACGTCGGCATTAAGTGTCAGGGGTACGCCGACGATATAGTAATTGTTGCAAGAGGAAAATTTTAAGAAACGCTATGCGAAATCATTCAAAAGGGTCTAAGAATCACACAGAAATGGTGCGAAACGGTAGGTCTTAGAGTGAATTCTACCAAAACCACTCTGATACCCTTCACCAAGAAAAGATAGGTAAAGCGTATGAAATCTACCCTATTGGAAGGTATCAGGATCGACCCACAGAAACAGGTCAAGTATCTAGGTATAACACTAGACAGCAAACTCCTTTGGAAAGAACATGTACACTAGAAGCTGTTGTAATCAAAGCGACCAGAGCACTTATGGTTTGCAGGAACATTTCAGGAAAGACCTGGGCTGGGGTTGCAGCCCAGCCACACTGAGGTGGATGTACATGATGATAGTAAGACCCATCATCACATACGGAGCATGGGCATGGGTTAACCGAAAAAGGTTAACTACGACGAGCACATCCCTGAGTAAGGTGCAAAGATTAGACTGCGTACGTATAACAGGAGCCATACGAACCTGTCCCACAGCAGCACTAGAGGTGATCGTAGGTATACCTCCGCTACATATAGTGCTAGAGCGAATCGCCAAGGAGACCATATTGAGAAAAAGCAAAGGGGACATCGGGGAAAGGAACATACATCGCAAACAAAGAGGCAGTAACCCTATCCAAATCGGTGCCGCTTCTGGCCTGGCCCAGAGATGATATGGTCAAGAAATATTGCTTTGAAAGAAAATAAGAATCAAAGCTGAGCAGCAAAAGAAATTGGAGCAGTGAGTCCGATAAGTACCAATTCAAACAACACACAATTAAATGGTAGACGGACGGAACGAAAACATCTACAGGCACTGGCCCAGGACCAGATACTCAGAATCACTGGGAATATTCCCCAGTATATTTCGAGCAGAAGTTCAGGCGATCGAAAGATGCGCGCAATTCAACCCAGACAGGAATTATCGCGGGCAGCACATCGCAATACTGTCAGATAGCCAAGCCGCTATCAAAGCACTGACCTCACACGAGATCAGATCCAAACTGGTATGGGAATGCCTCACCAGGATAAACAAATTGGCAAATAAAGAAACTCTCTACTGGGTACCAGGACACGTAGGAGTGGAGGGGAATGAAGCAGCAAGAAACGGATCAGACACGCCGTTCCTTTGGACAGAACCCTTTTGCAGGATCTATCTATCTATCTATCTACGGGTTATACACCTATTTACCTGTTCACGGTATGAACGGATGTCAGATCGAATATATGGAGGCTGAGTAGATCTCTGTTGGGGTGATCGGGACGGTTGCAAGCCAGTAGAAGTATTTCGATAGTAGTGCGTTATGCTCTTTGACTTTGAGCAACTTTATTTCCTGATGAAGGTGATCTTCATGGGACATACGGTGACAGCCTGTGATAATACGTAGAGCAGCATTTTGGCTTGTTTGGGTCCAGATTGGTGCCGCATAGTTGAGAATTGTTCTTTCTATAGCTTGATATGTGGTGAGGAGAGTTTCTTTATCTTTCCCCCCACGTGCTACTGGCCAGGTATCTTAGGACCTTGTTTCTAGACATGACTTGTTCACTAACGTTTCTTGAGTGACTAGAAAAGGTCAGTACAAGTAGATTGTCAAATGTTACTCCTAGAATCTTTGGATGGTTGGTTCTGGTTCCATTCTCACGACAATTGGGTATACGTCCCGGAATCGACTCAGGATTTTCCTGGCCAAAAAATTGTCAACATTCAACTATAACATTCGTATATAGGGAGCCTCTATGATAGTATTGTCTGGTTGTTGTAGTGATGACGTCAGCTCATATGAATTTACTTGAGACGATTGGGGCGATGTCTTAAATGAATAAAATGAAGAGCAGCGGTGCCAATATATACCCCTGCGGTAAGTAGCTCTTGGATTCATTTATAAAGATTTATACGTCTGAGCTATCTTACGACAGGAGATACTATTTAGGATTCCTGGATTAGGTCTCTTGAGTGTTGGGTTCAGTTTCTTATCGAAGGACAGGGCACCACGATACGATCCCTTTTTGCGATCGGTGTATGGAAATATGGGTTGCGATTACGGAGCGACCTTCTCGAATAGGTGCTTTGATTTTTACGAGCGAAAGCCAAATGCATGTTATTCAAATCAGTCTAGTCAGTCAGTATTTTCATCAATCGCATCGCTCATTACCTCCACAAGCTATTATGGCTGCTAAAGTCTTAACCAAGTTAAGATTATTTTTTAGTTTTCCTTTCCTAGATGTGCGTAAGGCAGACTTTCAAGAATGAACGCATGAACAAGCGGAATGCCTTGGAATAACGACCCGAGTCTTCAGAATGAATCCAAAAAATGCGGTAGAATAAGCAAAAAAGCATAATGGTAACATCTACTAACAATAAACAGCGTTGCCATTTGTCACAAACATTCCTTTTGAATCTTTTGAAATTTTCTCCTAAATCTAAATCTCATCAGGTTGCACCAGAAAACAAAATTTAAAGTGCAGTTGTAACGACAGAATAAGCGGACATGTGGTACAAAACAATATAAGAGACTCCAGTCCACTGGGGTTCACAAGTTGAATTAAATTAAAGTTCGGGTTCGGCAGGCATTCAGTGAATTTGATACTGTCGTGGAATCGTTGAAGTGCAGTCAAGATGGCTATCGAAGAACAAACTGAGCTGTCAGCTGATATCAATGACCCGATGCGAAGGGGAATAGAAACAGCGACTGATGATTGGTACAGAGCTTACCAACGGATCTGGCGTGTGGATCGAATGACTGGTTTTCCCAGATATTTCTTGGCCCAGAGTTGCGAAGTCATAAAACCTCAAACACAAGAACAGGTTAAACAAGCGAACCTTACAAAGTACAAACGTAAACCTAATGTATGGGTTTTCAGCATCTCAGCGACCGAATAAAAACGGTACTTTCTAAATTTGTTCTAAAGAGGCGACGCCAAGGTTTAACTCAAGGCGACGAGGCTTATTGGTTTGACACCCAACAAAATAAAAAATGAATTTCCTTTGAACTTACCTGGACAATATTGGCCACCTGAACACTGAACACCTCGAACAGTTCAACTTCTGCGGGAATCGCTGAACCAGTTTCGGTTGGCTGTAAGAAAGAACACACAAATTGATCACTACCTGCACTAAATTCACTCCTGTCCACCTACCTTAGCATTTCTCTGATTATATGCAGCCAGTCTATCGATAAGCGATATAATTATGTTCTTCACGTTAACTCCCGTCTCCAACTGTGCACATGACTTTAGGAACGGATCGAGTGTCTGCAAATGAAACTCATCGGGGAATACCTGTATGATGCACTCCATCAGATACTCCTGGGCAATTGCATCGCGACAACTGACAACCTGCTCGAGTATGCCTGGCAAAATCAGCCGTTGATACGTTTCCAATGAAGCCGACTCTAACTGTGACAATCGCACCAAATTCGTTCCAACTAAAATCTTCAACTCTTCACGTTCCTTCTCCCTGCGAGTCTTCTCGCTGGAGTGCCCTTGGTGCTGCATTCGCACCCACAACTTGTTCATTTCGGCGAAGTTCATCAGCACGAATTCTATGGCGTCGAAAACATTTCCCTCGTTCTCATCCTCGGCCACCACAACATCAGGGAGTATATTGCGAGTACATTGCAATAGATAATTGCGTAGAAACAGACCACGCAGTGGATGCTGTACTCCACGGCACATTTCAACCAAATCCTTGAGGATGCTACGCTTTAGCGCTGAGTTACTCTTAATGTACACCAGGCCGACTGTGATCAGTAGGTACAGGCGCGGTACTATATTGGCTGAGTACTGAACCAGCTCATATAGATCTGTTTCTTTGCGATTCTTTTGAAAGTCGTCCAATAGTGATATCTCCAAATGGCAAAGCTCATCTGTGATAGCCATATCTAGAAGGGGATTGCTTGCTTAGGAACAAACTATACAGGAAACTGGTTTTGACTTACATAACTCATAGTAGCTCTTCGGTGATAGCTGTGATGTCCTCAACTCGGTGAGCATTGTGCTGGCGCATTTGATGGCCTCCATCATGCGATTTTTGTCAAGAAAGTGTTTCATTTGGAACGCCTGCTTCCGTACATTGCAGACGACCTCGCTGAGGAGTTTTTCTTGTTCATCCAAACCATTCGGCATGGTCTGCAAGTAAATAAAATAGAGCAAGACCATTGGTGGGAGGTAAATCGTAGATAAGGCGTTAAGACGAATACAAAAGCGAGCACATACATACATATGAGGGGTTAATAAAACGAAACACATAAATAATTCACATGTAGATACGCGCCCGCAGCAATGTGATAAGACACTCTGACGCTTTGAAAATTATCTGAGTTAAGAGACAATTTCGTATCACGGAGAATAATTCTGATTTTGTCTATTCCAGTAGATCAAATTGGAAAAATTAATTTGATCGTAAGCTTGCGTACGTTCAGGATGTCGAACGTAGATAAAAGTAAAATAAAGAAAAGCAGGTTAGGTTTAGGTTTCTCAATAGGGCACGTGGACGTGGTCCTACCAGTCGCACCACCTCCATATTTACCTGGTAACTGCGCAACATCACATATTTACAGAAGCTTTCAATATTTAGCAAATCAATAGCGGAATTGGGGACATTCCGGGATTTCCGCAAGAGAATATCATAAAAAAAACGAACATACCTAAACATCCAACAAATACTGTTATTGATTTCGCACACCTTTGACAAAGTGGAAGAAGCCTCTATTAGAAGACTAACGCACTGAGGCATAACAAAGTGAACAAGTGTGTGTGGAGCATAATCAACAAAAGCTACTGCTTGCATACGCCGATGATATTGACATAATTGGAAGAACTCAGCTGGCCACCAGTGCGTTTACAAGCAGTGAAGCAGAAGCGGCCAAGATAAGTTTAGCGGAAAACGAGGTCAAAACCAAATATATGCCATCAACAAGAAGGGGCCAGTAACATTGACGAATTGGACAGAATGTCGCAGTGGGCAGCTACAATTTCGAGATAGTAAAGGACTTTGTCTATCTTGGCTCTGCTATTAATTCTGACAAGGCTTATAAGGCAATTCAACACTAAAGCTCTATCTCGAACAACTAAGGAGAATCTATACAGTACTGTGAAAAATTATAGACTCAAACCCACATTTTAATTTTTCTTGGAATGAGTAATAAACATTTATTATTGGTTTTGTACCAAAAATATTACTAAACGATACCACTTCAAGGAAAAACACCCCAAGCCGTAGCGCTACTTAAGTAGTATTAAGATACATGTTAATTGATTTATAGAATCCTGTAATATGAATGAATCTTTGAAAGTTGCATAACTTCCTTGTATCACCTCTTTATAGCTTCTATGTACTTATCCCACTAAACACCTTATGGCAGCAGATTAGTGGAATGACGAAACTTTCACCTCTCGGTACTCATTCATACTGCTAATTATCACAGAGAGTACATAACCACGAACTGACTAATCATTTTATAATAAACGAGGATACAACGAAGTATATGCTGGCTCATTTGTCTACCTAGACTTCGTAGATAGTTCAAATGAAGAAGGACTCCTGACAAACGTTCTCCTTACAGGTCTAAGAATGCAATTGAATAGCAAAACAAGAGGAATGAAGTATATGCTTTTCAAAACATCCATCAACCCAGTCATGAAATATGGTGCAAAAGTATAGGCTAGACAAAGTCGGTGGAGCCCTTTAGACGAAATTTCTTCGCAAGATCTATGGAGAAGAAGATTCAATCAGGAAGTCTAGGTCACATAGAGCGGATGAACAGCAATGCTCCGGCCGGATGAGCCTTCAAATCTACAAGAGAACTTTTTTTTTATAGATAACCATGAACTGTAGCGTCATATAAAGTGAAGTAAGTATCGAAGACATCTTCAATGTGAGCGACCAATGCCTTTATCAGGAGCTTGACAGCCTGGGGAATAGTGTATGAAGTACTCGTCCTGCCTGAACTTACGACAGATAGATAGAAAGTGGTTCTGGATTAGATACACTTAGACCAACATGAAGTAGGGATTTCGATATCTATTTACTCCTGGAAGCATCTACTTCTTAGGATAAAGCCATTTATTTTGGCTTAGCATATTGTGTTCAGATCGATTAGATCGTTAAAAAAGTAATCTCCTAGAGTAACTTTTCTAATATGGGCAAGGAAGGGACATCTGTAAAGAAAGTGTACAATGGTTGCTTCCTCATCTCTGCAGCTTCTGAAAAAGACATTGCTTTACGCAATCTCCTCTGCCGAGGACACAGTGCACGATGAGTGATTTAAGGTATGCTGTCTCTGCGGTGTCGCAGCAGGACTTTAGTTCTATTGAGATCTAGAGTTGGCCAAAGAAGCCTAGCAGCAGTTCAGATGCATTCGCCTATGATAGAGGCTCTACAAAATGCTGCGCGCTAATAATCTCCGATGTGAAAAATGCTTTCAATTGTGAAAATTGGAATCAAATATTTGGAGCAACAGCTCTTTAAGTGCCAGGGCCTAGCTTCTCGCAACCACTCATGTTGTGTGCGTTATATTTTTCACACGAATGAAAGGGACCTACTCTTTAGTGCCGTATCCGAAGGGCTATTTGTTTTGAGAAGTTTTTTCGAGACAACAATACTCTCGGATGTTTGTCGGATGTTCGCGAGAGGTGGTACCGTGAAAAATCTTTCTGGTGTTTTCTGGGATTCGAACTTGGAAGCTCACGTGCAGTGGCCCGACACACAAACTATTTACGCCACGGCGCCTAATTATGGCAACAATTAAAAACATTCGAGTGCCAGCGTACATTACCAACACTGACTGTGGCTTGAATACAAGGTGACCGGAGACGTACCACAAGGATCAGCGCTGGGACCACTTCTTTGGAATCTGATGTATGATATGATACGGCCCAAACACCTGAGGAATAAAAAGTCGCCGGATGCGCAGATGATATTGTCATAGTGGTTACTGCCAAATTGCTGCAAGGTGTAGAGCAAATTGGAAAAGAAACAATAAGGATCGCCTAACGTCGGCTTACATCGGCGCAGCGGGTCTACTCCTAGCGGAACACAAAACGGATGCGGTATATATAACCAGTAGAAAAAGGTTAGAAACAATCACCTTTATACTCGGCGCCCATGAAATCAAATCGAAAGCGTACATTGGGTATTTAGGAGTCATGATAGATTCGAGATGGTCTCTTAATGATATCTTACATAAGTCACAAAGCCCCAAATGCTAGCGCTGTACTTGCCCGTACCATGCCAAATGATACTGCTGTTGGTCAGAGTAACTACATCCATAATTCTATGTTTCAGAGCCAGAGATACGAGGATTAAATATTAGAACAAGATTTCGCAGTATATCAGAACTGCTCGCTGAGAAAAATCTGTACTAACCGTACAACATCAAACGACGCAGCATGCATACTGGCAGAAACGCCTCCCATAGATATTCAGAAAAGTAAGAGCTACGGCACTATTCTTCAAACCATAACGTAGAAGCAGCCCTCATATCAAAAACAGACACCTTTTAGAAAGAAAGCAAAGCATAGTGAAGTGATAAGAACGTTGGAGTAGTTATGCAAAAGTCACTTGGATGTACCAACCATGGATCGAAAGACAATATGAAGTGGTGGGCTATAATTTAACGCATTACCTGTTTCCGACCGTACCTCTATAAGCCCACGATGCATTGACTGCATTAAAAACGCCGAGTACGTGCTCCTTGAATGCCCACGTTTCTACGACGAAAGGGGGACACACACAAGAAAACTCGGCAATTCACCAACCCCAACCCCGAAATTATAGTTGGTGAAATGTTTATAAGCCAAGAGGCATGGGATGCAGGAGTTGAGAATGCAAGCGCTATAATGAAGAGCATAAAGATGCTTAGAACGAGGGAAGAGTCAGAGCGGGACACATTCATACGAATATAAATAACGGATAAGAAAGAACCCGTCTTCGATGAAATGAATATGGAAAAACTACTTCTGTAGACTGTATAATGGCGACAAAGACCAACATCCCGCTGTCAGGCAGAATGAAACATTCAAACCAAAACGAAGTGAGGATAGCAACATGCAAGCTGAAATCCAACAAGGCTGCTGGATCTGACGGCTTACCGGCCGAACTTTTCGAGGCAGCTGGTGATGAATTAGTAGAGAGCATACATCAATTATCTCTAAGATTTTGTAATACGAATGTATGCCTGATAATAGACCTCAGCATCGTTTGCCCGATCCACAAGAAAGGAGACCCTCTCAACTGCGCCATTTATAACGACATCAGTCTCCTTAACATCGTGTATAAGATCTTTTCTGCGATATTGTGTGAACGTCGGAATCCTATCATCAACAGCCTGTTTGACCCTTATCAGTGCGGTTTCAGGCCAGGAAAGTCCACCATCAAATCTTCACAGTTCGGGAGATGCTGGAGAAAACCCAAGAAGTCCAAATCGATACTCACCATCTCTTTATAGACAACATCTATAGAGAAGAGCTTTATAGAGTCATGTCTAGTTTTGACATCCCTGCCAAACTTGTTCATCTGAGCAGGATGACGATGGAGAACGCTCGCTGCTCCATCAAGGGCAGAACCAAGTATATGCTGCCAACAAGAAGGGACAATCAACACCGACGAATTGGACAGAACGTCACAGTGGGCAGCTATAACTTCGAGGTAGTAAGGGACTTTATCTACCGTGGCTCTGCTGTAAACTCTAAAAACAAGATCAGCGCAGTAATCAAGCGAAGAATAACTCTTGCCAATCGCTGTTTTTTTTTTGGGGCTTATAAGGCAATTCGACAGTAAAGCCCTATCTGAAACATGGACTTTATTAAAAGAGGATGAAGATATCCTTGGTCGCTTCTACGTGAGTTTATTGAGTGGAAATTCACAATTACTTGGTATGGGCTCAGGTTCGTCTGTAAAAGATTCTCACCTTCCAACGCAAAACAAAAAAAAAAAAAACTTATGACTAGCTTTATTCACTACTTCGGCATGAGTCAGGATCTTAAACGTGTACCTAATTCATTACCCGCAATAGTCAGGTACCCAGCGAAGAATGAGGCTGAACTGTTTGCCTGTCTCATTAAGAAATGAGCGGCAGTTTTGCAATGGCCTAGATTTGACTGAGTAAGTCGCGAGAGGTCTGATTGCTATCTACCTATCAATATAGATTGCAATTTCTATACGCGCTTTGGATACATTTAAAGCCAAAGCGACAGCCAGTTGAATAGAACTGACCTTGGCAGGCAACACATTACAACACTGCCCGAACTTAGCAGCAAAATTGACTTACTTAAGTGCACATCATCCAACCAGAATTCATCATTACAATTTTCCCCCTAAATACCTTTCCTGATGTCCAGGCAACTGAAAAAGAATCCAACTAAGCAAACTTCTACGAAAACGACACAAGTTTTCCTAGAAAAAGGCGCAACCAGACACCAGTCGCCTGCTTATACTACCAATGAACCCTTGCAAGTTGCATAACCTTCCTGAGGGGGAGCTTATGTTTTTGTCAGAAGTAGAACAACTCTGTAGCTTCTTACGCCCAACGTATCACCTCCTATGTGCCTATCCCATCCCACACCTCACTTTATGGCGGCAGATTAGCGGAATGACGAAACCTGTGCACTTCCACCTCGCGGTATATATTTCCAACAATTATCACCGAGAGTACATAACGGGATTGACTAATCGCCAGTCAGAAGTCATTTCGCGCTTAACAACCTGTTCGCGAGCGGAATCCACTGCACTTGACAGTGCTACCTCATCCGCTCGTCTGTTTGCAAATCAGATTGCACTTGAAATGCCCTCCCTACTGCAGAACGAACTAATTACGAACACCAGAGGCAGACGCAGGCACACTGTTGATGGAATTAATTAAGGGGTGTCTTATCACACGCTGCAGCGACGGCGACAACGACAAACAGACAAACACCACAGTAAGCAGAGTGAAACAGAGATTTTCCGTAAAAGACCGATGCCCGATGATGCGGCAGGAAAAGTCGAAGAACCACCCATCACTGTCACCGAGATGGCCCATTGCTCGATGTTATGGAAAATATATTGCAAGAGGAGATTACCCTTGATGCGGCGGATGCAGGACTGGTGTTGCCCTGGTACGCTGGTGAGCTCCACGGGTACATTTTCTGTTCGTTCGCGAATCGCTGCCTTTCGGGGGGCAAATGGCGTTGGGGTCTTTGTGTTTCTGTCGGAGGGAGCGCTGCTAATGGCAACGACGCACACTTACCATAGTTTTGCTAGCTCGGCAATTATCACACGAGAACACACGGTTTGAGTGGAAAAAAACGACGAAATTCGAGCGATTTACGGGCGAAGAAGATGAATAAGTTTTCTTATCGGCTCTGACACCACCACGGAATAAAGTTTTTTTTTCTTATTTCTTGGGTGAAATATTGACGTTTCGGCAAAAAAATTAACTCGGATTTTGACATTTGACAGGGCAGAGGTGACAGTTGGAAGGTGTGGAATGGAATTGCATGAGTTCCACTTTCGCATTGGAAGTGGTGAACTTACTCACATATAGATGGCGAGGATTTTGAATTATTTTGGTGTTAACCAACGATAAATTGGTTTGTGTAAATGGTTGGAAGTGTTGCCGTCTACCTTAAAAGGGGAATATCCAAAAAATCATATTTATAAAGGTACCATGATAGGTAGGTAGGTAGGTATGGTTATGGTGGTTCTTCTAAGAAAAGAGAAGTATCCAGTTTGCACTAGTTGCCGCTTTGATACCACAAAGCTCGTGTACTTGGATATAAAAGGTGTGTTGGTGTGGAGTCCCTAGATCCAGCCTGTGGAGTTTAAAAAGATTATTAATAAACATGAGTAATCTCTAACTCGTGGTTTACGCAATGGATATGTTCAAATCCCTATTAATAAAAAAAATTCAGACTTAACTGACGTTTGTTAACTTGTGGTTAACTAACTCGCCAATTTCGCGAGTTAACGAGCTGATAACTTTGCAAAATAGTGCATGTGTGTAAAATTGCTGCAAAGAAGATACAAAAAATGATTTATCATCAAAAATTCAGAGACAGGTAGGAGAATAAGGGCAGTACTACTAGAAAACGTTACTTTTCTATCAACACCCAAGTTGTATGCGAATCCCACTAAATAATAAGGGATATTGTTGCTCACTGGTGTGGAGGTACCCATGATTCTCGAATTTTCAGAGAGAGCAGGATAAAAGATCGTTTAGAAAGGGGGAGTCCAGGAGTCGTCTTTTAGGAGATGGTGGTTATGCAGCACCAACGATCCTTTTACGCCCGTTTTAAATCCCATAAACCCTGCAGAGCAATACTGATATATTGCTCATACTGCTACTCCAAATACGGTTGGACGAACCTTCGGAGTTTGGAGAATGTAAAAACTATCATTGTGGCTAAAGGCGTTCTACATAAACTGGGCAATTATTATGACGTTTCAATAGAATGTAGTAGATGTTGTTTTCTTTTTGGTACAATTAAGGACAGTTGTTGCCATTTGCAAACTTAAGATATAATTAAAACGCCAGATAGGTATTGCATCGAGAAAACATTTTTATTAATAAGAAAATTTAACCAATGGATAACCTCGCTAACTACGAGTTAGTTAACTCATTGGCTACCGGTGTGTTAGCGATTTTTTATTAATATGGCTGTAAGCTTTAAGGTTTCTCTCTGAGACCTCCTCAAAGGAATCGAAAAAGGGTTTTCCTAAAGCTCGTGGTCTGTCCCTAGCTAGTGCCGGACAGGTACATAAAAAGTAGATAAGGGTATCTTTCTCTGTTGCGACATTGCAACTGCGATATTGCAAAAACTGGTCTCATTATAGGATGTGATGCTAACGCTCACCATACTGTATGACGCAGTTCTGATATCAACAAAAGAGGTGAGCTACTTTTGCTTTCATTCTAAGTACAAACCTTATTTTGCGCAACATATGTAACGAGCCTACTTTCGTCAGCAGAAACAGCCAAGAAGTATTGGACATCACCCTTGCCTTGTATCGTCCAACGCATCAAGAATTGGAAAGTGTCAAGCGAACCATATTTCTCGGATTATAGCTCCAATTTGCTCTTTACGTAGATTCTATTAGCCCGCCAGTCTTTAGGAACTACCGCAAAACTGATTGGCTCAAGTACAGGTTACCTTTAAGCAATTTAGTTACCTCAGATCACCTTAGTCCTCCCTACAAATCCCAAGAACTTGATCGTATGGTTGAGGACTTAACCTCAGCGATGACTTCTTCCTGCCCCTTAATTCAACCCAGGGGCAAAAAGAAGCCGCATTGGAGGATTACAGGCTTAGGTAGAAAACTTTTCAATAATGCCAAAAGTACGAGAGACGCGTTAGATTGGGACTTGTACAAGGCTTTTGAGGCATCTAGGCTGAGGAAAATTCTCTCTTCAAATCTAATAACACCCAGTTACCTTAAGAAAACTGATGGGTCTTGGATGACTTCCAGCGAAGATTCGCTAAATTTACTACTTGACACTCATTTCCCAGGCAGTTCCCAAGTTGTTAGCAATATGGTTTTCAGCAAACCATCTGCACAGAAAACAAACTCGTCAAAACTCATTACACAGAGCAAGCTTCAGTGGGCACTGCACAGCTTCAAACCATATAAATCCGCGGGACCAGACGGCATATAACCTGCCGAGTTGCAGAAGTCATCGGATGTAATCCTGCTGATGCTTGGGACAATTTTTAAAAGTTGTCCAGACCTGGTATATATATATTCCAAAGATATGGGGAGAAGTTAAAGGTTTGTGGTTTGGGCGTAAGCCCCCACAAAACTGAACTTGTACTCTTCTCCAGGAAATATAAAATTCCGTTAGTCGACTCTCCTTCAATGGTATCAGCGTAAGTTTTACCGACACTGCAAAATATTTGGGTCTCATCCTGGAAACCTAATATTCAAGAAAAAGTAAGGAAAGCACTTTTCTCTTATATTGTGATTCGATTTATAACACCGAATCAGTCAGTGGCTGTACATCTCGGTCATTAGACCGCTACTAACATACGGGGTCATTGTCTCGCGGACGACCTTAGAAAAAGCTGTAAATTGCGATTATCTAAGTAAGGTCCAGCGCACAGTTTGTCTGTGTATAGGCGGAGCACTACGTACAACTCCCTCTGCGGCACTGAACATTTGGTTTCATCTGATACCTCTCGATGTACTTAGCAAGCAAATGGAAGCGAATGCAGCCGTTCGCCTCAAAGCTACCCAACAGTGGTCAAGAAAAGAATTTGGCCACGCTTCAAATTTGAATAAATTCAAATTCTCACCCAAAAACACAGACTACATCATCCCATGTCTAAACTTTGACTTTGGGTAATCTTAGTTGCATTTGAATGAGCCCGTGCCAACAACCAGAAGTTCTGGATAAAGACTTCCAATATACATGTGAATAATACCCACCAGCACTTTTTCCGCGGATAGATATGTGATGTTCATTAATAGTATGTTCTGGTCCATTCGGACGGTACCTGCCATGTTCGCGTTATAATTTCGAATGACATAAGGGATATCAACAGAAACATTTTGTTGTTCGCTCTTTAGGTATCTTTTAACAGTGTTTTGTGTATCAGCTGCGAAAGATGTGGGGGCAACTGGGACAACAGAATTATCCTTTCACCGCATCGGATCAAAATATGGTAGTGTCATTGTACTCCGAGGTTTTTTTTTATAAAGATTGGATGAACCTTCTGTTCTCTCCACCTTCAAACTTGCTGATACCAACAGCTGATTCCGAGAGAGAGAGTCTACATTCAGGATATCGTCCCCTTTACCCGAATCTTCATCTGTCAGATCGTTGACTGTGGGTAGCTCAATGAAAACATCCTGAATTTTATAGTCACTTTCATCTGTTATGTCTAATATCTCGGCTAATAATAAAAATACATTAAACGTTAATTGTTGTATTTATTACTCTTTTTCTTGATGAAGCCATAATGTTAGCCCTTTTTCCTGTATTACCACTTTTCCACCAGACTGTATGTGCAGCCAGTGTCAACTTTAGGCTTCACCTAGGAGCCACCTATTACAACGACATCGGCGATATTAAGAGCCTCCTTCGCTTCATAAGAAGCTCAAAATGGTGTAACGAGTAGGTAAGAGAAACGTTCTCCCATGATCCATGTAGTATCACAATGGACCTATTATTGTTCGAAGTGTGTTGGTGATTCTCAGCTGGCAGCCACTTCAACCTAACCTAACCTAACTGCGACAGTGTGTGTTGTGTGGGATACCTTGTTTGACTGCATGGTCTCCTATAGGCCAATGACCCCTGGTGGTTGCTGTTATCCTGGCGATGTCCCTACGCGTTCTGTTTAAGAAATCGGTTGTTTTTAATTTGTTGTAGTTTGGCCACATCTTCCTAGATATGACAGAGTTTGTTAGCCTAGTCCATCTGCGGTTGGCTTGGGCGAGGGATTTTGAGGATATTTCTGCTTTGACTGCTGTGGAGGACTGAGCCTTGCTTAGCCACTTCATCCGCAAATTCATTCTCATAAACGTTACTGTGCCCTGGAACCCAAATCAGGGTTACCTTGAGTTGCCTATTTAGCGAATCTAGCTCATTTTGGCATTCAAGCACCAGCTTGGAGGATGTAGTAACCGATGCAATGGCTTTGATGACTGCTTGGCTATCAATAAAAATAGCGATCTTAAAGGTACCATAAATATGTATCAAGTTGTAACATAAATATTGCACGCTTTGCTGGGGGCTATTTTCCAATTGCAATAATATGCAGAAAACCAACTTAATGCTGAAACCATTATTGAAATTATTGTTTGGGATATATTGCTCATTCAGTCTACTAAATCATTCTGCTCATTCTACACTAAAACCCCGACGTACATACGTTGTTAATTGGCACCAGAAAAACACGACGCAAATCGAATTAACGATTCCCATGCATTTTTTACTACATTTGGTTTAATTGGTACCAGAACAAAGTATATCATTAGAAACCCAAATTTGTATTACTTTTAATAGGTATATTAATTTCATTGCAACAAAAATGTCAATTCAAATAATAGGAAAATAAATATTTCATAAAACCATATACATACATTAGTTAACAAATCAATAAATTCTACAGAAAATGTAACTTCGATATTATGTGGACATTTTTTTTTGCTCTTTTGTAGCAAATTAAATTAAAATAAAAAATAACCCAAAACAAATGAAAAATGAAAACATTTAAACAAAGTAACACCGAGTACAAATTTGTACGAATTTGCAAGTAAAGGAACATAACTATTGATAGCGACTGTCACAGATTTTGTAACTTTTAAACTACGTTTTTATTCAGGATCATTATCAGAAATTATTTCCATTGCTGGTGAAATAAGTTCCATTACTTTCGAAATAAGAACAGTTGATAATTTCTTTTCTTCAACAACCACTTCAGGTGCAACAATATCATCTTCCGATGCGTGTTCAACATTCATACCAATGTTAAGCTCTTCATCTTGCGATATCAATAACTCGTCATTATCGCCCTCCTCCATACCTTCAAAGCTTGCTGTTGCTGTTGCTAATTCGGCAAGTTCTTTCCGAACGGTTACATCATCAACTTCTGCTATATCTATACTAATGCATTCTGGCCATATTTCACGCCAACTTCGCTCATACATGGTTTTTTACTTCGATCCATGACAAATTGATATTTTCGATAGCCATCATGATGCCATCCAGAACTTTTCCAGAACTCTTTCATGGTTAGTTTATCTTCACCATCGGTTTCTGCGATAAGCTGGCTAAACATAATAATAGATTTTTTTTTTTTTATAATTTGCGCGCACTTAAAGGGTTATGAATACCTTTAACATGCTTACACACAGTGCGGGCGTGTGGAAAGGAAGGATAGAGAGAGAGAGAGAAAGATTTTGATGTAGTGGTTTTTGAAGCTCAGTTGTTTATGCTTCAGCTATTTAATAGCATTTAAAAAGCTAGATATTACACCTTGGTCCGTTCGTTGTGTGATGGAGGTGGTATTTGGAGGCATAAAAACAACTTTCAAATTTTCGGAAAATTCATCTGAATAAATTGGATGCCCAGGAGCATTGTCTAATAACAACAACATTTTAAAATCAGTATTTTAAACAGAACAATAGGCTTTTAAGTCAGGAACTGCACAATTTTCTACCCAATCTTTAAATAGGGCTGCAGTCATCCAGGCCTTCTTGTTCGCGCGTCAATAAATCGCAAGATCACACTTTTTCACATTTTTAAAGCTTTTGATTTTCAGAATGGAAAACCAGAAAAGGTTTAAATTTATAATCGCCTTCTGCATTTCCTCCTAGAAAAGCTGAAAAGTCGATCTTTATATATAGGACACAATTTTTCAGATTGAGAAATGTACGTTCTGCCTGGTAGGCATTTCCAAAATAGACCTGTTTCATCAACATTCAGAACTTGCTTAGGAGAATATCCACCTTCTTCAATAATGGCTTTTTTTTTAACTTCAAAATTTAAACTACAAAATTTATTTGCAGCTGAAATATCTGCACTGCTTCTCCTTTTAACGCGACATTGTGTAAAAAGAAATTCTTCTAAATATCCACCACCTGATAAAGAAAAACTGTCTTTAAGATCATTAAAAAAGGTCAAGGCTTTTTTTGAATAACCATTTTGCTAAGTGGTATCCTTCGTTGATTTTGGTTTTCTATCCAAACGCTAAGAAGCGACTCCATTTTTACCATAAGAGGACTTCCTCTTTTTATAATTTGTTAAGATTGTAATGGCGTAGCAGTCTTAGCAAACTCTTTTATTTTATCAGCATCGCGGTTACAAATTGTTGTTACAGTGGTGGGAGTTAAATCATAACTTCTTCCAATGTTAACTGTTTTTCCGCCAAATTTGAAATGTTTTAAAATTTCCAGTTTTAATTATAAATTAATTTGTTTTCGCTTTTGGCTCATTTTGATGTTGAGTGCAAAAAAGTTAAACTTCACTGTTGTAAATATTGTTCCAAGCTGACTTACTTTACGTAAATCTTAAACTTAGGGAACCCCCTTTTTACAAAAAAAATAAAAAATAAAATGAAAAAAGGAATAAGAGAAGCGCAACTTCGAAACCACGATCATTTTTAAACGTCGCAAATAGAGGTTTTGGTGTATGTTAAACAAAATTTTGAAATGGATGTATCAGAGGAGCATATTCGGCATATTTTATTGTTTTTCTTCGGTTTTTTTTTTTTTTTTTTTTGTTCTGGAAAAAACCAGAATAAAATGAAAGCTACTAGAGTAATCCAAAATGTTTCGGCGTGGCTTGCAAAGCTCAGAAATGGCAATTATGACTTTAATAATGAACCTCATTCGATTAGGCCAGAAGAGCTAGAAGATGAGCTCCAGAAGTCCACCGTTGAAAGAAATCCCATTGTTACGGTACGGAAACTCACAACAGAACTAAACGCAAGCCATATGATTATCCATCGACACCTAACAAAGTTTGGAAAAGTCTTAAAGTTGGGAAAATGGGTACCACACCACATATCGCAAAATACTTACTTACTTACTTAGGTGTCGCAACAACCCAGGGTGGAGCTGGGCCTCAACCAACACCCCTCTTCAGCCAGGCCGGTTACGAGCCAACTGCCTCCAGTTGCGCACGCCAAGTTGGCTGAGGTCCCCTTCTACTTGTTTTCGCCACCTACGCGAAGTCGTCCATCTGGGGTGGATTCGAAAACTTTTTTGGCGGGAACGTTGGACTCCATCCACTCTAAATGACCCAGCCATCTTAGTCGCTGTATGTGAACTCTTCTGGGTAAGTCGATGTCCTTATATATGCCGTATATCTCGGCATTCTACCTTCTCCTCCACTCACCGTCTATGCAGACGGGACCAAAGATCACTCGAAGAACTTTTCTCTCGAAATAACCAAGGGCATCCTCATCCGGTTTTGTCAAAGCCCATGCCTCTGCGCCATACAGCAGGACTGGGATGATTAATGTCTTATAATGTCCTTAGAGTAACCTTAGTAGTTCGAGATAGGGCTTTGCTACTCAATTGCCGTTTTAGTCCATAGAAACAACGATTGGCAAGAGTAATTCTCCGTGTGATCTCTCCACTGACGTCATTTGCTGAGCTGACCATAGAGCCTAGGTAGAGAAAATCCTTTACTACCTCAAAATTGTATCTGTCTATTGTGGCGTTCTGTCCAAGACGCCGATGTTGGGTGTCCTTTTTTGTAGACAGCATATATTTTGTTTTGCTTTCATTGACCGCTAGACCCATCTTTGCTGCCTCGTTCTCAATACTCGTAAATGCCCCATTGACTGCCCGCTGAGTTCTTCCGATTATGTCAATGTCATCGGCATAAGCGAGTAGTTGTACAGACTTGAAGAAGATTGTACCTCCGGGGTTGGCTTGTGAGTTTCGTACAATTCTCTCCAGTACAGGGTGTCCGCCGGGATCGTATACTACTTTGTTTTGCCGCCATTTTGGTAAACATTAGTCTTGACAGTTCATATTTGGCAGTCGTGAAGTAGACACGTGGCAAATTTATTATGGAAAAATATTCGATAAACCAACGTGTTTTAATCGTTAAAACATTTTATCAAAATCAATCATCGATTACTGTGACGATGAGAAAGTTACGTGAAATTTTTGGGAGAAACAACGTGCCAACAAAACGCACTATTTATCGTGTAGTGAATGATTTCGGAGAAAGAGGGTCTGTAGGTGATAGGCCCAAGCATGGGCCACAACGTACTGCAAGATCGGCTGAAAACATTACTGCTGTTCAAGGAAGTGTTCAAAACCTCAATTCGACGCCGTGCTCAGGAGCTTGGTCTTCAAAGAACAACTTTGGCCACAATTTTGCACAAGGATTTGCATTTGTTTCCATTTAAGATTCAGTTGACACAAGAGCTTCTTCAAGAAGACCATTTACGCCGCCGTACATATGCCAATACGATGTTACAGCTATCCCATGACAACTCAAACAAAATATTCGTGATGAAACTAATGAAATACCGCGTGAAATGTGTGAGAATGTAATGAAAAATGTGCTCAAAAGGGCTCGCATTTGTGAGACTAGCAGAGGCGGACATTTACCTGATATTGTATTCCATACATAATTGCCGACATTAAATAAAACATTTATCAATATAAGATCCATTCTCTTTCATTTAATCAAAAATTATAAACAAACAAAGCAGTATACCTTCCCGGCGGACACCCGGTACTATGTTAAAGAGATCGCATGATAGCGCAACGCCTTGTCTAAGACCTTTCCTGACATCGAACGGTTCGGTGATGTTCTTACCGACTTTGATGGAGCAGCGAGAGTTCTCCATCGTCATTCTGCACAAACGGACGAGCTTGGTAGGGATGCCAAGACTAGACATGGCTCTGTATAACTCGTCTCTATACACGCTATCATAGGCAACTTTGAAATCGATGAAAAGGTGGTGCATATCGATTTTATATTCATGGGTTTTTTCCAAGATCTGCCGTAGTGTGAATATTTGCTCAATGGTGGACTTTCCCGGCCTGAAACCGCACTGATAAGGACCTATCAGGTTGTTGACGATCGGTTTTAGGCGTTCACATAGTACGGCAGACAGGATCTTATATGCGATATTTAGGAGACTTATACCTCTGTAGTTGGTGCAGTTCAGAGGGTCTCCTTTCTTCAGGATCGGGCAAACGATGCTGAGGTTCCATTCATCGGGCATACTTTCGTCCGACCAGATTTTACAGATGAGCTGGTGCATGCTACTTACCAACTCATCTCCTCCTGCCTTGAAGAGTTCAGCGGCGAGGCCGTCGGCTCCAGCAGCTTTGTTGGATTTTAGTTTAGATATCGCTACCCTCACTTCATTCTGATCGGGTTGACGGGAGTCTTGACTGCCATCGTCACTGTTGAATGGTTCATTCTGCCTGGCAGCGGAATATTGATCATCATCGCCGTTTAACAGTCTGCAGAAGTGTTCCTTCCATATCCTCAGCACCGACTGCGATTCTACTACTATGTTGCCATTTTCGTCCCTGCAGGCTTCTGTTCTGGCTTTGAAACCTTGGCATGTTCTTTTAACCCTTTGGTAAAATTTTCGAACATTATTCCTGCAATAAAGTCTCTCAATCTCCTCGATCGAGCGCTTCTCATGCTCTTTTTTCTTCTTTCTGAGAAGTCGATGTTCCTCTTTTCTCCTGCGCACGTAGAGCCCGTAAGCAGCTCTAGTCCTTCTATGCAGCGCCGCTTTGTACGCCTCTTGTTTTGCTGCATGTGCTTGCTGGCATTCCTAATCAAACCAGGGGTTTCGTTGTGGTGGGCGAGAGAAACCCAGTACATCAGAGGCGGCATCTCTGATGGCCGTTTGGCAACGCTGCCACTGGTCTTCCGCATTTGCTGCTGGCGGCATAGGACCTAGATTGAGTTTAGAAGAAACACGATCGGCAAAGGTTCTGGCGGTCTCTTGCGATTGTAGCTTTTCGACGTCAAATTTCTTCACAGCATTTCGTTGATTTTGCTCCGTTGTGGATATCCGCATCCGTACCTTGGCTAAAAATAGGTAGTGATCCGAGTCCACGTTGGCTCCTCGGAAAGTCCGAACACCCAGAATACTGGAAGAGTGCCTTGCGTCGATCGCAATGTGATCGATTTGATTGACAGTTTTTCGATCAAAGGAGAGCCATGTTCCTTTGTGAATATCGAGACGTGGGAACCGCGTACTAGCTACGACAAAGTTTCGCCCCGCCGCAAAGTCGATTAGCCTGAGTCCGTTGCCGGATGTGTTGTCGTGCAGGCTGTGCTTTCCGACCACGCTACTAAAGACGTCCTCTCTTCCTAGCTTTGCGTTAAAGTCGCCTAGGATAATTTTAACGTCGTAGCTAGGGCATTGCTCATACGTCTTGTCCAAGAGCTGGTTGAAGTCATCCTTTGTCGCGTCGTCCTTCTCCTCGTGAGGGGCGTGAACGCATATTAGTCTAATGTTGGCCAATTTAGCCTTGACACGGATAGTCATGAGGCGCTCGTTCACATGCCGGAAACTCAAGACTTCTTGCCTAAGTCTGCCTCCAATGACAAATCCGCACCCGAATATATGCTGTCCTTTTTGTCTGTAGCAATCGCCGTAGTAGATGTCGCAGTTTTTCATACTCCTTTTGCCCGGCCCATCCCATCGCACTTCTTGGATGGCGGTAATGTCTGCTGTGAGACACTCTAGGGCCTCCGCAAGTTGTTCGCCTGCACGTGGTTTGTAGAGGGACCTAACATTCCATGTGCAGACACGAAGATCGTTGTCTTTTTTACGTTTGCATGGGTCGTCAACAGTAAAATCATCCGTATCCGAGGCTGTTGGTTGCTTCGTAACCAAAGGTTTTTTACGTGGTAGGGAAGTTAACCCGACGACACAACCCCCAACCTGGAGGGCCAGATCCTTTTTTTTTTGTACCCCTAGGACAAGAGGCCGGATACACCGATGTCAGTAACCCCCTTCGGGGATATGAGCGCTGCCGTTGGCCCATTAAGGGTTCATCCGCCACCATCCTTCTGAGGACCTCTTGCTAGACTTCTGAGACGCATATTTCAGCCGATCAGGTCAACAAGAGATGCCTCGTCCGGTTAGACATATGCGCGCTGAAGTTCACCCAGATGTGCTTACGCAGGTCTGAGTGTTCAGCTGCACATATATCGTCAGACTCAGCATTTTTTTTTTTTTTTTTTTTTTGCCTAGGGGGTAGTGGAAAAACGCTAATGCGCACGGGAAACAGTCCCGCTCTGTTTCTAGTAGTGTGAGACTCACTACTCACTAAAAAACCACCTTTAACCCCTTCTTTCTACTTGACACCATCCACTCCGGAACCGCTTATCGCATTACTTCAGAGTGGTGTCGTTTTCTTTCCCCTCTGGGGACCGGCTTTTTCATATTCAGCTCCTGGTGCGGGTTTATACATTCTTGCCGGTAAGGCTTTTATCTACTTTATGTAATTTGTGAGCGAATGTTGGCGTCTTCCTCTCTCTTTTTGGATCTTAGTATCGTCTCGATAAAGGAAGATATTCTATTCCATGTGTCGGTACTCGAGATCATCTTGCTTATAGCATTTTCAGGGGAAAAATCGCCTATTTCCGACTCCAGTCTACTCCTCTGCTCTGTCCATCTGCTACAGGCGAAAAAGGTGTGGAAAGCGTCGTCTTCCGCTGAGTCTCCATATTGGCAGGCTGCGCTCTCTACTTTACCCATTTTGTGGAGGTATCGGTTGAAATACCCATGTCCGGTTAGGAATTGAGTGACAAAGTAGTTCACTTCGCCGTGTTCCCGCTCTGTCCAAGCCGTGACGTCTGTAATCAGCCTCGCTGTCCACCTCCCCCTTGTTTCAGCGCTCCACCTTCTCTGCCAAGCCTGCTTGGTAAGCTCCTTCGCTTCAGCGACTGCCAGTTGAGCCCCGACTTCCGCCTTCTTGTCGTGGGCGTACTTCCTCTCTGTCGCTAGGAGGTCGATGGGGGTCACACCCGCAACTACGAGGACGGCTGGTTCCGACACTGTGCGATAGGAGCTTGCAACTCGGAGAGCTCCTCGCCTTTGTACTGCGGCAATTTGCTTTCTGTACTTCTCCTGTCTAAGTGCGTCTGCCCAGATCTCACACCCATACAGAAGAATGGCGTGGGTGATGGACATGAGGAGTCGTCGCCTACTCATTGTTGGGCCTCCGATATTTGCCATAAGCTTACTCAGCCTTGACGTGACCTTCGCAGCTCGCTCAGATGCGGACTTAATCTGTTGCCAGAAAGAGAGTTTAGAGTCCAGGGCGATTCCTAGATACCTTACTGCTGGTTTGCTAATTATAACTTCTGGACCTACACGGAACTCGGCAATGGTCGGGATCCGTTTCCTAGTCAGAAGAACTATCTCTGTTTTTTCCGCGGCGAGACTAAGGCCATGGGCTTCCATTCAGGGGAGTACTCGTCTCATTATCTGGTTCAGTTTCAGCTGGGCCCCTTCGATGTCCCTTGCGGTAATCACCGCACCGATGTCATCTGCGTACCCGACTAAGAAGGTATCGTCGGGCATCTCCATGCGAAGGATTCCATCGTATGAGATATTCCACAGATCGGGTCCAAGGATTGAGCCCTGTGCTGCTCCAGCAGTGATTTCCTTTCTGTGAGTACCCTCCACGGTGTCGTACAGAAGTTCCCTGTCTTTGAGATAGTCCTTCACAATTTGCAGAAGATATTGCGGTATCCTGAAGGTGTTCTCGAGCGCATCTAACATATCTCCCCATCTGGCCGAATTGAAGGCATTCCTCACATCCAGAGCTGCCAGCACGACGATTCGCCTTGAGTAGTGATTTCCCCTTTGGGCGAGGTGGGTGGTTTTGACTACTTCCTCAATTGCTCCTATCGTGGAGTGGCCTTTTCTGAATCCGTGCTGTCGATCGGATAGGCCACCTGCTCTTTGGATTGCTTCTGTGATTCGAGGCTTTAGCATCTTCTCGAGGAGTTTTCCTGCCGTGTCCAGCATGCACAGAGGTCTGTATGCTGATGGGGAATCCGGGTCTCCTTTTCTCTTGCTTATGAGTACCAGGCGTTGTACCTTCCACTTCTTGAGAAAGATCCCTTCCTTTAGACAGCCATTATACATACTTAGAAGTATCTGTGGGCAAGTTTTGGCAACCGTTTTCAATACTTCCGCTGGTATGCCGTCGGGGCCGGGGGCCTTATTGTTCTGAAGAGATTTAGCTGCTAGAATCAGCTCTTCTTCGCTGAACAATGGGATGTCTTGTTGTTGGGCAGGAGAGATCTCCATTGATCTAACAGGGTGGGCCGGGAAGAGTGTGTCTACTATGCTCTTCATTAGCTCTGCTGTCATCGTGCGGGGTGACGCCTGCGCTCCTAATTTTTTCATGACAACCCTATAGCCGAGTTCCCAAGGGTCGCTGTTGATCTCCCGGCGAAGGTCCTCCCACTTTTGTTTCTTGCTCGAATTGATGGCCCTCTTGAGCTCGGATCTTGCGGTTTTGTATTCCGCAAGTGCGCCTTCCGTGATTTCAGCGTGCCTTCGCCTTCCCCTGGTGACCTTGGTGTAGGCATCTCCTCCTAAGTTCAGCGATCTCCTGCGTCCACCAGTACACTGGTTTTCGCCCTCCCATTGAGTTTCTAACTCGAGGCATCGACGCATCGCATGCGCGGTGTAAGAGTTGCATCGTTCCTTGGGCTTTTATTTCAGCTGTCCCCGTCATTTCCTGAATGGCTTCCTTCCCTTCCCCTAGCGTGGCCGTGAGAACTTCTTCATTTAACCGGCTGACTTTCCACCTCAGTGCTCGCCTCTGGTGTCCGTTAGAGACTCGTCGGGTCCTCTGTAGGTCAAAGACGATATACTGGTGGTCGCTCCCGGTGTACTCCTCGATGACTCTCCAGTTTTCCACCTTTGCTTGTAGCTCTTCTGACGCGAAAGTAACATCCGGTATTGTTTCAGTATATCCGGGACGCCTGAAGGTGGGTGTATTTCCTTCGTTCAACACGTAGAGCCACAGTCTGGCAGCCATCTCGAGTATCTGCTTACCTCGTGAGTCTGTGCTAGGCATCCCCTAATCTAAGGCCTTGGCATTAAAATCACCGGCAACCAAGATCCCGCCCTCAATATCTCTCACGGTGTCCTCTAAGCGGTCTAGCTTTGCTCGAAAATTACTGATACTCTCGTTCGGCGTAAAATAACAGCTAATTATCGTGATTCCATCACATTTCACCCAAACAAAGCCACTAGCTGCGCCGTGGGTTTTTATGCGGGTCGTCTTTACGTCCGGTATCCATATTGCAGCTGTGCCGAGTGTATCCGAGAACCAACTAGGCCCGTCCTTGTTTTTATACTGCTCACTTATGGCCACCACATCCACTTTAAGATCGAGTCTAAGTTGTGAGAGTAGGTTGTCAGCCGTGCGACTTCTATGGAGATTTGCTCGTAGGATTTTCATCATGGTGCGCTGCTTCTCTTCGCCTTTTCAAGTGCCCCTCTAAACACCTGACAGTTTCCCGACCCTGGTAAATGGGCTAGCAGTGCTGGCCCGAGCTTCAGCTCCGCACATAAGCAGCACTTCGCAATAGCTTTGCAATCGAATTTTTTTATGGCCTTGTACTCCGCACTTGAAGCATATTCCCTGGTTCTTTCTGTCGGGCCCCTTACAATTAGCTTGCTGGTGACCATAGCCGAAACATCTGTAGCAGCGCGTGACCACTACTCTTCGGCGAACTCTGCAGAAAACCCACCCGACTCTTATACGAGCGATTTTTTTTTTTTTTTTTGTATCAGACTCAGCATACGCTCATCGTTAGTTCACTATCAGATAGCTATCCAGCGGGCACCGCGTGGAGGTGATGATGCGATTTTTATTTAACTTGCCGCTAAAAAATTCTGATCACAGCTAAGTAGGTCAGAAAGCCTTGAGATCTGATTCAAATCCATCTAGTCAGAGCCGTTAAAAACGATCTCATTTTTTTGCGAGTGAAACTGAGTCCGGGTTCCGCTTTGCACAATCGATCTGACATATGAGTTCAAACTGGTCAGCTCTGACTCTGAGATCAAGCTCATCTTTTCGCATACGAACCAATGTATCAGCACAGTTGTTTTCCAATGCTAGGTTTAAACTCAAAGAGGTGCTACCAATGTCAAGTCTCCTGACCTCTTGACTGTTCGCAAACTCATTTTATTCCAAAGAAATCTAACACTGAAAAAGTAAAATAAAACAATTTTAATTTCGTTAGATATTCATTTTTATTTTTATTTCGGAAAATATTTTGTTGTTTTATGTTGAACTTTAATGATGATTTTCCTTTCTTTTATTTAAATACAATTTCATGTTTCTTTTTCTTTTAGTAATGTTGTGTATATATAAATTCTTTACATCTATAATTAGTTTCCAAGTTTACATTTTTTTTTTTAATTTTAAATAATTTAAACACCATACAATCTGTTTTTTTTTATGGGTTATATACATGAATAATAAATTTTAAAATACAAAACACTAACATGCACAAGATGTTGTTTCATTTGACTAAGTTAAAATATTTAGATTAGCTACCTTCTCTCTCTCTCTCTTTGTGTCTAGTATCAGTAATTAACTGATGCATTAATTACATCCAGTTACTATGCAATTGACTTCGGTCAACAAAACACGCTTTTATATTTCTCGTAATTAATTATTGGTTGGCTATATGAATAATAAAAAACACCGAAAACATTTATTTTGTTTGATGATTAAATTGGAAAATATCACTTCAATATAATATAAATTTAATTAACAATATGAATATAAATTTTATTTTACTTTTATTTATATTATATAATGATTTTAGTGTTTATGTAAATATTTACCTACTGTTAAATACAATATTATTGTTTCTTTATAAATTCCATTGTGCAGCATGTTATAATTTATATAATATGTTCAAATTTAAAAATTTAAATCTAATAAATTCTAAAATTCTACTTGTATGCAAAAATTACACTTTAAATTAAATTGTTACAATATTTGTATTTTTTTTTTTGTTTGGTGTAAACATCGTTGAATAGGGATTGGTAGGCGGTTTCTTGGTTTTAAAATTGAATGGAATCCGTGTTGGTATTTAGTGAAGTCGAAAAAAAGAGTGCACAGAAGGGTGGCAAAAGGTTGAATCAAGCAGATGGAGTATAGAAATCGAATAAGGTTGAGAACGATGGAGAACTTTTGTGCTGATTAGCATTAAGTAATATTCGATTGGCACTTATAATATGGTAAAAGGGATTAACTAGACTTCCATTTGGTCTCAATATCTGACAAAAAACAGTAAATACAAAGCACTTTCAACAGATCAACTTCAATATTTACGTAAAGGTCATATTTTTTACTGAGGACATGGACATTTATACTTTCATTACTTATTAAAACGTCGAAATGACTACATTCTGTATGGTAGGCAGATGTTGCTATCTACATTCAGATAGGTAAAAAAAAAGTCATTCAATAAAAGATTAAGGTAGCGTATCTCCCAATGTGATTGACAGACAGTACAACCACACCTTTGGCTTGTATACAAGTAACTTAAAGAAAGCTGGAAGTAGTCTTAATTGCTTCAAGGCTGTCGGAAACATATCAAATTATCCACCTCCTGAGGGTTTGAATTGGTCGTCATATTGGAAATATGAAGACTGGCTCTTTCGTTAATGCTCGTCCGATGTTAACTAAAGCACTTTTTCTTGTTCCAGACGGCAGCGGACGAATTCCCTAGATAGAGTCAATAGTGGCGTCTACAGCTCCAGTTAGGTTGAACTTAGTGAACACCTTGCGCAAGATGCTTCGGCATATTCGGATCACAGGTCGGCAAGGAATTTTAAGGTTAGTCAGGACCTTGTAATAGAAATGATGGTGGAGGAACCACGACCAGGAATGGTGAACCAAATTGATCATATTGCTATCCACACAAGACATACCTCCAGTATTCTGGATGTCCGGACCTTTCGAGTGGTCAACATAGACTCGGATTGTTACCTTGTTGTAGCCAAATTGCGAATGGGGATATCGCAAGCTGCGCAACAAAGAAGAATTATTGCGAGCAAATTTAAAAAGCTATATTCGCAAGAGACCGCCAGAGTCTTCGTTGAACGCGTATCCCGAAATCTCTTAACCAGCCCTATGCTGCCCCCATCAAGTGCCGAAGACCAGTGGCCACGCTGCCAACATGCCACCAGAAACGCCACAACTGATGTACTGGGTTTCACCCGACCAACACCGCGAAACCCTTGGTTTGACAAAGAATACCGGCGAGTATATGCAGCAAAACAAGAGGCATATAAAACGGCGCTGCGAACGAAGACGAGAGCTGCTCGTAAGCTCTACGAGTAAAAGAGACGCGAAAAACATCGGCTCCTCTTAAAGAAAAAGCATTAGAAGCGCGCACAACTTACAGTAGAGGAACAATGTACGGAAGTCTTACCAAAAGTTAAAAAGAACTTGTCTGAGGAGCAAAACCCGTACAGAAACCTATAGAGTTGAAGATGGAAACCTCATAGTAGAATCACAGTCGGTGCTCAGAATACGGAAAAACTACTTCTGCAGACTGTATAAGGGCGACGAAGACCAACATCCCGTTGTCAGATAAAATGCACCATTCCTCAGAGACGACGATAGTAAACAAGTCCGTCCAGCTGTCCAAATCCAAGCTGAAATCCAACAAGACTGTTAAACTTGACGGCTTACCGGAACTTTTCAAGGCAGGTGGTGATGAATTGGTAGAGAGAATACACCAACTCATCTCTAAGATTTGGTCAGACGAATGCATGCCTGATTAATGGAATCTCAACATCGTTTGGTCGATCCACAAGAAAGGAGATTCCCGCAACTGCGCCAATTATAGAAACATCAGTCTCCTCAATATTGCATACAAGATCTTTTCTACGATATTGTGTAAACGCCTAAAACCTTGCATTAATAACCTAATTGGCCCCTATCAGTGCAGTCTCAGGTGAGTAAAGTCCACCATCGATTAAATCTTCACACTTCGGCTAATCCTGGAGGAATCCCAAGAAGTCCCAATCAATACTAATCATCTTTTTGTCAATTTCAAGGCCGCATGTGACAACATCATCAACATGATGAAGGAGAACGATCCATCAAGATTGGTAATGGCTTCAACGAGACTTTTGGTCTCAGAAAAGGTTTTGGACAAGATGATGTGCTGTCAGGTGACTTCTTTAATATTGTACTTGAACGGATTATGCGGAACTCATAAGCCAACACCAGAGGCATAATCTACCAAAAGTCTATACAACTGCTTGCATACGCCGACGATATTGATACTATTAGAAGAACTCAGCTGGCTACCACCAATGCGTTTGCAACTACTGAAGTAGAAGCAGCCAAAATTGGTTTAGTGATAAGCGAGGGTAAAACCAGCATGTACTTGGTTTTGTCCTCGTCAACAAGAAGTGACAATCACCATCGAAGAATTGGAGACAACGTCACAGAGAGCAGCTACTACTTCGAGGTAGTAAGGGACTTTGTATACTTTGGCTCTGATATAAATTTCGCTAATGATATCAGGGCAGAAATATAAAAAATAAATTAATATTTCTGCGCAACAGCTCTTTAAGTGCCAGGGTCTAGCTTCTCGCAACCACTCGTGTTGTGTGTGTTATATTTTTCACATGAACCTACAGTTAAGTGCCGTATCCGAAGGACAATTTGTGTTGAGAAGCTTTCTCGAGACAACAATACTCTCCGATGTTTGTCAGACGTTTGCGAGAGGTGGGATCGTGAAAAAAACTTTTTGGTATTCAAACTTGGAATCTTACGCGCAGTGGTCCGACACACTAATCACTTGCGCCACGGAGCCCACGGCAGAAATCAAGCGAAGAATACATAAATCTTGCCAATCGCTTTTTTTTTTAGCTAATAAAGTAATTCAATAGTAAAGCTCTATCCCGAAAAACTAAGGAGACTCTATATAAGATTCCGATCATCCCAGTCCTGCTCTTTACTGAAGGCGAATGAAGATATCCTTGGTCACTTAGAGAGAAACATTTTTCGTAATATATTGTTGCCGGCTTTTCGAGGAAAAGATTCAATAACGAACTACAGTGTAGTACAGTGACATCGACATAGTCAAAGAACTACGATTTGAACGTTTGAGATAGCTAGGATATCTAGAGCGGATGGACACCAACGCTCCCGCCCGCAGGGACGACGCAGTAGAGTGCCCCCTCGCCGAAGGTGGCACGTACAAGTTCAAGGGGACCTCGACCAACTTGAAGTACGCAACTGGAAGCAATTAAAGACCGAGCAAAATGGAGAGGCTTGTTGGTTGAGCCAAGATTGCCGAGGTTGAAGTGCCACCTAAGTAAGTAAAAAAATGCTTGTTGTACGTTTGAGATAGTTCACCCCGAACTGTAGCGCCACCTTAATAAGTAAGTAAGACGTTAACTTAACAGAAAAACCTTCAGGGCCCTTAATGTACAGGATAAAATTATCAATAAAAAGATCTAAGTTCTACTTTCAAGAGCCTAATCTTTTAAAGTCAATTGAGGCTGTTATTCGTCGGAAGTCATTTGAAATTTGAAAGTGAATTCCATTGCTATTAAAACTTCTTTTTTTTTTGATTATATAAAATTTGATTTCTTTTGCTAAAATTTGATTTTATCATCACATTTTAGAATAAGAAATTATATAATTATTTCTATAAATTTAATAATAAAAAAAATGTAAACCATATTTAATACTATTTGTTTTAATTTTCTTTTTACGAAAAATATTGCTTGTTCGCTTAATTTAACCAGTAACTCCGATATTAAATTTATATACTATTTTATTTATATGTACGTGTTTTGGAATGCGATTTGTAATTTGTTTTTGTAAAAGAAAAACGCTGAATATTTTTAAAATTTTATATAAATTTATTTAGTTTTACTACACCGATAATAAAATTTATAAAATTCGCACTACATCTTATGTATTATTAAAAAAATGCTACACATTAATTTAATTATTAGTTTATTCTTTTAAATATTAAAATTTTAAATGGACCCAATGTGCATATTATTTAATTTTGTGAATACAATTTTTGTTATGCATTATATTATTCTTATATAAATAATTGTTTTTAGGTATAACTTTCTTTTATATGTAGGTACATAAATGGAACCTTATTTTTTTAATAAATAGTTCAAAAGCTGTTTCTTTTTATGTATCATGAATTCCCCCCAGCGGTAAGCATGATAGAATACATGTAAAAATAAATATATTTGACAAAATGACAAAAAAAAAAAAAAATGAAAAATAAAATTGAAAACAAATAATTAATAAAAACAACTAGGTAATGTGAAACCTTCACTAAGATATCGGAACATTTAGACCAGAAGCAGCTGTTGAATCAAATCATTTTCGCTAATACGATCTTGAAATCGTTAAAGCATCATCTGCGTCATGTCAACTTAACACAACTTATGAAAAGGATGTGGCGCAAGATATTCACTGACGATTGTGCGAATCGAAAGATGGTCAAACTCTTAAGCTCCTTTTAGACGATCAATTCAGTTTAGCTATCAGTTGATGTGTAAATGCGTAAGCTGAAGAGTTAAACTGAAACTTATGGAATTCCCATCAGTTTACAATTCAGCTGACAGTTAAACTGTTTCAGTTCAGTTCTCATTTTCGGCTACAGTTGGCAGTGGTTTGTAAAAGCAGCGTATTTGAATTTCTGTGCTTATAGAAAATTATAAATGACGCAATATTTGAAGGTAAGCTTAAGTCGTTAAATACGAGGTTAAAAGTTGTGACACAATCTAACGACAGCCTGTTTGTGACAATTCAAACACCGTCACGTCACCAACCACGCAATTTTCAATGACAATCTCCACACCAATAGATACGGAGGGACTAACAAAAGTTCGCTTAGTTGGTGTCAATTTAATAGTTTGTGAAAAAAAAATAAAAATTAAATGCATTTCTGTAGCTTTTAATCTAGCAATATTTATTTCCCAGTTTCAGAACAATAAGTAAAAATGGAGACGAGAAAGAGAAAAATTTGTGACGTAAGCTCGGTTGAAATTCCACCGCCAACACAGGAAGAAATTCGTTTTGCCATTCTCTTCGGATGTCGACGTCAACTCACGTCAGTCAAAATTCTGCACGAATGCCAAAATGCATACGGAATAAATGCACCATCTCTTGTTACTATTTCAAAGTGGTTTCGAAGATTCCAGACTGGCCATTTTTCTGTGGAGGACGAACCTCGTGAAGGTCATACCAACTCCTCGACCGACGATACGAATGTGGCCCTGGTGAAGTCTAAAATGTACAAAGATACCAGGATGACACAGGAGATGATAGCGGATGAACTGGGCTTGAATGTCAGCCATGGTCACGAATGTTAAATTATCACCTGAAATATTCGAAGAAGTCAGCTCGATGGGCTCCAAAAATTTTGAATGAAGAGCGAAAAGAGGCTCGTGTTCGTTTTGTTCAATATTTCCTGGGTAGGTTTGAAAATGGAGAGTCAAGCTGCTTTGATAAGATCGTTACAGGTGGTGAATCCTGGTTTTACAAGTACGACCCGGGTTACGACTTGATAACGGCACAGGTAGTCAAGGAATTGCCGAACAAAGCTATTATCAAACTGCTCTAATTGATCAACGCTTCGTTCAGATTGCTCTATGTTCCGAGACAATGGAAGTCGCCGAGATTATAATGGTCCCGAAACCAGGCAAACTGCTAAATGAGAAGAAATCATATCGGCCTATTTCCCTATTGCCGGTTATCTCAAAAATATTTGAAAAACTGCTTTCCAAACGTCTACAGCCCGTAATCGACGAAAGACGTCTCATTCCTGATCATCAGTTTGGATTTAGAATGAAACATTCTACAATTGACCAAGTCCACAAAATAACTGCCGTGATTGAGAAAGCTCTGCAAGAAAAAAAGATTTGTTGTGGTGTATTTCTTGACGTCTCACAAGCTTTCGATAAGGTTTGGCACGAAGGCTTGGAGTATAAATTGCAACGACTACTGCCACGGCAACTCTTTTTAATCTTACGATCGTACCTCACCGAGAGACTCTTTCGTGTTAAGCACGGAAACGATTACTCTGACTTTAAGGAGATTGCAGCCGGAGTCCCGCAAGGAAGTGTCCTTGGCCCACTGCTATATGTGCTCTACACGCGTGACATCCCGAAAGAAACTGTGTCGTCGCCACGTTTGCGGACGATACGGCGATATTGACAACTGGCGATACCATTGAAGCAACAACCGGAAAGCTTCAATATGCTATTAATAAAGTCCACGCTTGGACGAGTTCTTGGCGTATTGTGCTGAACGAAAGCAAATCTACTCACGTCAACTTTACGTACAAAAAAGTGGATAGATTGCCTATATATCTAAACTCGGCTCATATACTGTACGCAAACGAAGCAAAATATCTAGGAATGACTCTAGATGTCAAGCTCAAATGGAAATCGCACGTGAAAAAGAAACGCGACGAACTTCAAAACAAATACCGACAAATGTACTGGCTACTCGGGAAACATTCGAAGTTGAGCCTACATAATAAACTGCTTATCTATAAGCAAGTGCTAAAGCCTTTGTGAACGTATGGTATACAACTATGGGGTTGTACCAAGAAAAGCAATAGAAACATCATACAAACTTTTGAAAATAAAGTTCTTAGAACGATCGTTAACGCACCGTGGTATGAACGTAACGAAGATATTCATCGGGATCTGGGAATTCCCAGCGTCATCGAAGAGATAATAAAATTTGCGCGTAAACACAAAGATCGTGTTCACGGCCATTGTAACCGTACTATCATTCAACTACTTGACGTGAACAATTCAATTCGTCGTCTGCAAAGGACAAAACCTTTTGACCTCGCGTCATAGCATATTAAGGTCGTGAAAAATGCAGGAACTTTCATTGGAATTTAACCTGACTAAAGTGCTAGATTTATTTTCAATCACATACGAACATGTTTTTCTATAATCACGATTCTCGTAAGCGAAAATAAAACTGCTGGATAAGCACTGGCTTAGTTGTAGTAACAATTTTGACGAGAGGTGTTTTTCTAGTGAGTAAAAATCTCACACTACCATAAGCACGCGCGGTCGGGCCTTATGGTGTCTTTAGAAGATTTTTCACCTGCTCTCGGCAAAAAAAAAAAGAAAAAAAAGTACGACCCGGAAACTAAACAGCAGTCCCCGGTATGGAGCCCAGAAGTTGCAAATCTTCCAGTAAAGGCCAAACAACAAAAGTCAGCGACAAAAGTTATGATGTCGATGTACTTCACCAGGACGAAAATGGTCGCCGTCATCCCGCTTAAAACTGGTCAGACAGTCACTGCCAATTGGTATACTGAAACTTGCTCACCACAAATTTTCCAAAATTTACTTGGACACGAACAAAAAGAGGAGCTGCGTCGCTACTTTTTGCACCATGACAATGCGCCTGCGCACACTGCTGAAAAAACCAACAACTTTCTTGCGCTCTCGGGCATTAATGAAATTCGCCCAGCACCTTATTCTCCGGATCTAGCGCCGTGTGACTTTTGGCTGTTTCTGAAAATAAAAAAAGATTTGTGGGGAAAAATCTTCACATCTAATGAGGAGATTATTAATGCAGTCAATGTCGAAATCGAAAAGCTCCAAAAAGAGGATTTTGAAAGCTGTTTTGAAAGATGGATCTATCGGCCGAAGAAATGTATTGAAATAAGTGGGAATTATGTGGAGAAATTAAAAATTAAAAAAAATATTTATATTTCAATCAACTAAGCGAAATTTTGTTAGTCCCTACGTATATCAGAAGAGTCCACCGTTGCTCGTTACTTTTCCCAATGTTCATAAATTAGGATTTTAATATTTCAAATTACACTTACGTTATATTTTCAATATACGAGTTGTTGCTTTAATATTTGTTGGAAAGTAAGCATTGAACCTTTTCGTCAGATGGCATTAAAACGAAAAATCTATGGTAATATTGATCCAATCTGAATACTCTTACCAGTATTTGAAAGGTAGTATTTTGTAGATTTTATAGAAGAAAAGCCGGTAACATTTAATTATTTGAAATTTCTGGGACAATTCAATACATTTAGGAATTTCATCTCGACAAATGTTGCCAAGACTTGTGAATAAAGTTGTTTTATGGTGAAAGCGTTTAATCGAAAGCAACAGCCAAAAGATGATTCGCTTGATTCCGTTTTGCAAATGTTCATGTTAAAGATGAACTCCACTATAGTCGATCAACGACGGAAAAAGTCGATGAAATCCTGAATCAAGGCAAGAAAGACGGGCACATATCGGTATCTTCTTCTCTATAATTGGAGTCACCAATTGCAGTGGCTCCAGGTATATGCTTTCACTCATATGTAAATATTATAAATGTTGGCCAGATAGCAATGATACACCGTGGAAAGTTTGAGCGTGAGTACACTCTTTTGCACCTTAAACCACCAACCAGACAGAGATTGGTGCGAAATGAAGAAACCATAGGCGTCGTAGCGGCCAGTATCGAAGATGACCCAGAAATGTCGATTCGGTGCCGATCAGCTGAATTGGGCATAATGAACCAACTTTCTGTGGCCAGAGCTCGAGAACATGAATATATCTGAGCTGTGGTTCCAACGAAATTGCGCTTCATGCCATACAAGCGACGAAACGCTGAAAGTTGTAATGGTGAAATTTGGCGACTGGGTCATCTCACGGCAAGCGTTCATCAATTGGCCGCCGCGATCATGCGATTTGACACCACTCGATTATTTTCTCTGGGGCTACGTCAAGTCCTTAGTCTACGCCAACCACTTTGGATGAGCTTGAGGCTAACATTCGAGACGTTAGTGCCAGAATAACGCCGTACGTATTGGACCGAGTCATCAAAAATTTGACCGACCGCTTGAATCACTGCCAACGAAGCCGAGGCGGCCATTTAAATGGTGTGCTATTCCATACATAATGGCATGAATGTAGTTTCAAAATAAAGCCAGAATCAATTTTATATCTCACACCGTTGTTGTTTTATTTCAATTTTTTGTTCCTATTGTTCTTATCTGGTCACCCTGTATAATTTTTTGACTAATCAAATCTCAATTCACTCATTCAATTTGCATGCGACAGTAATCGTCTTTTAACAATCAAACAAACTTTGCCCCATAAAAATATTTTATTTTTAGGGTTCTTTAGCGACAAAACTTCAGCTTTCTTCTTCCATTACGTATATCTTCTAAACGTTGGTCCACTGCTCACGAATAAGGTAAATGATGGCTCAACTGAATAGCAAACTGACGTTTAAATTGAACTGACAACTGATCTGAAGCTGATCATCTAAAAGGGCCCTTATTCAGTATTGAAACCTTTTTTTAAGTACGTTATCCGTTTTTGTTTTTGTTGTTATTTAAGAAATGCTATGTAAAATCAAAGCGCTTCGGTTTCAGTTCAGAGTACAAATGTTTAGAAATCATTCTTCTGGACTGATGAATAAAGGCTAATTGTTGTTGGATTCACTGGCTTTTGTCAATGTAGAATATAGGCAATTGACCAAAATTCCTTAGTATTTCAGTAAGATCCTGAAGAAACGAAACCACCATGGTTTTCAATCCCATCAGACACGCAAGACTCTTTGTGCTGTAGCAAGCCAATCCTTTGTGCACTATTTGCTTGTGAAGGTTATACCTGCAATTTATTCATGAGGATAGTTTGTAATATTTCATCTTGAGAGAACTTAGAGGTGCCAATTTTTAATGCAGCAAGGATACTTATAAGCTTAGCATATCCATTAGGTCCTTTGCGATAGTGAGTAAGGTAAGAGGAGTCCTTAAGCTCCACGAATTGAAAATACGATGTTTCGATCTGCGTAGTGCTGGACATTCACAAAGAATGTGCTCGGAGGTATCTTCTTTTCCCTACAAAGGTAGTCTGTCTCGGAAAACAGATTGAACTTGTTAATGTGATACCTTAACCCGCAGTGGACTGTGAGGAAGCCCACCATTTTTCTAATGCAACGAGTGTATTATTAAGAATAATGCTTAATTGGCCTTTTGGATTGTCTAAGCCATAGGACAATATCCCAATCGAAAAGACGAAGTCTATTTTCTCATTTATTGAACGCTGTCCAGCTGACACCGCGAAAATGTTTTGAGACATTCTCTGGTCATTCTCTTCTGACGAAGCACGCCATGAGATTAGGATTATAAAATACGGATGCATGCAGGTACTGCAATGACCTACTCATCTCAGAGGATATGTATAACATATCTATTCTGTGAATGCCAAGGCATTATCCGGAGTAAACTAAAACACATTGGAAGATGCTTCTTCGATAACCTGGAAGAGGTTTGGTCTTTAAATTCGAATAAGTACTTATTCAAATCATGTAGGGAAATTTAGTACATGGAGAATTGGTTTAGATTTTCTGCTGTTACATTTCTCTAAGGATCGCGATGGGACCCCAAAGGTGCATAGTATTATATGATAATCTCATAACCCTACCCAATCTACCCTTACCTAGGTTGGGACAGCATAAAACAAGGACTCCCGCCACCTCTTCCCTTCAACTGCATTCCGTGTCAATTCGAAAATCAATTCTTGTATACCGCTAAGAAACCTTTTTCAATCAAAACCTTTTCATTCAAATACTCTTAAGAGCTAGAAGCGTTAACCTTACTATAATTCGTTACAATCTTTGCTAGAAATCTTTTGAAACGAAAACTCATCATTCATTTTCGTATGTGACTATGCATGTTTGACAGACAAGGTGGATACAGAGTGGATAAAACATATCTTTGACTCGATGTATGCTTACTCTCCCACAGAATTATGGACCTCTACCAAATGACAGCAGATGTGGAGAGGGAGGCAGGCGTCCTCGGGCTGAAAATTAATGCGGCAAAAACTAAAATTATCAGCCTTGGAACTAACTCATCGGCTCAAATATGCACTGCTGGACAACCGGTAGAGAGAGTAGAGGATTTCCAGTATCTTGGGAGTATTGTCTCGACCGGTGGTGGAACCGAACTGGATATAGCCAACAGGATCGCCAAAGCAAAGTCCGCGTTCGGGATGTTGTCCAAAATATGGCGAAGCAATGCAATCAGTTTGAACACCAAGCTAAGACTGTTCCGCTCCAACGTTAAATCCGTGCTGTTATATGGTTGCAGCACGTGGAGAGTGACCACTACTATCACCAGAAAGCTGCAAATGTTCGTTAATAGGTGCCTGGGCAATATTTTAAGGATTTTCTGGTCCAATAGTACGAGAGAACTCGTCAAGAACCAATAGGCATAACCAACGGCGGAAGTGGCAGTGGATTGGTCACGCGTTCCGTAAGGGTGACAGCTCCATAGCGAACCATGCTATGCAATGGAGCCCTTTAACTCAGAATGGCAGAAGACCTTGGAGTCCGAGGAGAACATGGCGCAGAACAGTCGAGAAGGAGGCACGGCAGTTAGAGAAAAGTTGGGGAGAACTCAGACACATTGCCAGAAACCGTACACGATGGCGCGTAGGCGTAGTAGAGGCCCTAGGACCCACAAGGGGATACAGGACATAAGTAAGTAAGTATACCTCTGACTCTAAAATGGTGACTAGGTTGGCTCGAGAATGTGTAGAACCTGGCGATATCTTTTTCTGAACAGATGGTGCTCTACATAATTGCTGTCTGAATTTCAATGCCAGCTTTGGAAGCTTTCTGCTTCGCATGCTTCACTGGTTACTTGCTGATTCCCAACCAAAGAGCCAGTTGATTCGACTAGTGTTAGAGAACTGGTCACATGCGGGTGATTGTTTCGAACTATCAACAGCTTATGACTTAGTCCCCTATTAAGAAGAATCTCGGCCATCAGCTTAGCAAATTTGGGGCAAAGCTGCTTGAGTCTACCAATCTTTCAGGCGCTGAAACAGAGTTCAAAAATGAAGAAGATTAGCTCGGGAGAGAGCCTTGGGATACATAATCTGTGATTGATATTCTAACTTTGAAGGAAGTACAATACAAAGATTTTGTAAGATAGTCTTAAAATAAAGGTGGTCTAATAAAGAAAGTACATTAAATAAATAAAAAAAAAAAAAATTAAATAAAACAAAATGAACTTAAGAAAATCGAATAAATGTGTATTTCTTTTTTTTCTTCTTCTTATACAAAATATACATTACATCTTAAACAAAAAGGAAAAGTAAAAACTATATTCAGCATACAAAAAAATAAAATAAAACATATATACAATGAATCTTACATTTCAGGAATTTACATGCGCACGTTAAACAATATGGTTAAAGTAAAAATGTAAATGCTGTAGATATTGTTTTAAAATGTAAAAAGCTATACTGTCGCGCACGGAAGGACTTTCATTTTAAATTCTTTTTTCTCCATATCCATAGAAAAGAGACAATGAAAGTTAACCTAAATATACACTTATAGAGACATAGATACATGTATGTACATAGAATAAAAAGTTAAATACGAGGAGACATAGTACAAAGGATACCACATTGAGATGTTAAATATACGATGTAGGTATGCATGTTGTTTTTGCTTTAATTTTATGTTGTATCTAGTCCTTTTTTCTATAGCAAGGACTTGTTGTTTATTTCTTTTTTTTTTTTACTCGAACATAATGGCAGCTGGGATGAAACCATAAACATAGACATAGAAAAAAAAACATTTTCATTTTGCTAGGCGTGTACTTTTTCATTTGGGTATTCGCATTTAACGCCGCTTAAAGGACATGTAAATTTTCACAGCTCTTTGATTTGGAATCCCTTGCCCAGACTCGTCCCAAGAGACCCTTCACTTTCAGACTAGCCGATGTGCGTGATCCACGATATTTTCTGGGACTAAAGATAGAAAAAAAGAGAAAAAAAGAAATAAATGGGGAAGGGTTAGAGATTGTTCATCATGCTTGGGATCCTTTAGAAGGATTTTTATTGGTTATTTAAATTACCTGCTATGTGAACTTCCCGGTGGTGTACTAACATCTGTGATCACAGTATTAGCCGGTCCAAGAGGGGTATTAGGATTTGTACCACCGTTGCCAGTGAGACAAGCACCCCCCAATGGTGAGCAGGCTCTTCGCTTGGATTTCCTTGTGGAACGTTTTCTAAATAAATCCCTGTGAGGAGAGAGAGAAGAGGTAGCAATCGATTAATACGTGTGGTATAAGGATAATATTTTGCAATTGACTTTTGGGGTATTTGTGAGGATTTCAGGTTGGAGTGATTGCAGTGGGCAATTGATTTGCTCAAAGAATAAAAAATTTTGTTTCTGTATTTGAAGTGGGATCAAAAAAGATAAGTGATTTGGAATTACTACGGGAATTTGGAAGACTTTTTCCGATAGGTAAGGAATACTCTTTCAATTGAACGGGTTTCTGTTGAAAGCACCAATAACTTACCTTGATTTCTCTGGATTTTCCAATTTCAGGCGAATTTGAGAAAGTAGTCCAACGAGTAATTCATCAACGTTATGATTGATTCCAACCGAGGTTTCAATGAATTTACAATCGTATGCTGTTGCCATTGCTTTACCCTCTGTAATGAAAATGGAAAGCAATAGGATTAGTAAGGCTTTTGGTATTCATTTTCCTGCAAAACCCCCAAAGATCAATTGGATAGTTATGTATAGTAATGAAGTCAAAGCAATGCTGATATTCTAGTAAACCAAAAGTAAAAGAGTTTGATTTTTAAGACTATATGTTTGTCACTTCTAACACCTCACTTAGTGGATTAATTGCCCTTAGCTTAGATAAAAGTTTTAAAGGTGATTTGAGCCGGAAGTCGTAGCACACTAACTACGCAAATTGCAACATTTCTGAGGTTAAGAGTTAGATGAACAGAAAAGAATTTAAAGCTTTTAAAACTCTTCTGAGGTTCAGTGTTTCAACAGAAAACAACACAGGATGCAATTGAAATATTGCATAAGCTGTTCAGCACTTTGGTAAGACATTCTTTACTCATTTGACGCAGTGACGTCTTTTAAGACTTAATTTGGATTCCTTGTGCGCTCTAGCTTTCATTTGATGTTATAGAATAAGTTTTTTCTTAATACCGTTAAAAGTTGATTGTTGCAGACATTTAAAAAAATATTTATGTGTGATGAAATGGTTCCGTACTTGGATGCAGGAAGCCAAAAAGTCAATTATTTGAGATCACAAGAAATTCGGGATGTGTCGCATTATACCAAAATTTCTTGAAGCTTTAAATACAATTTACGACCGTAGATGGTGCAAGAATCCGCACACTAAGGACATTCCCCCCCAAAAAAAAAGTCCTACCTACAGATGAGGAAAAAAATGATTAAAATCGAATCTGAGATTGTACAGTGCATTTAACCTACCTCTCCTCCGAATTATTCACAACATGTACTGGAAGATTATTCGAAGTCATCTGACTTTGTATTGAAAATAGCACACAAGTGTGTTTCAATCTACAAGTTCATAATTCATGATGAGGAAAAAAACAACTAAACGCCGTCTAAAACCAAAAACAAATCTATAAACTTCTAAGATAAGATATGGCTATCCACCGCTCTAACTTTAAAGAAACTTCGGACTGAATGAATACTCCATTAATGAGAGTTTAAGATTTCACAAAAAAAAGGGTGTGTGAATCACCCACATAAGCACATGGTTGAAGCGAAACTTCAGTTCAATAAAACGTATTATTTAAACGCATAAATTACACACGTACACGAATCATACAACAACGGATGCATCTACTACATTTAGATGACTGGATTGAGAGATCGGATTGACACAGGATTGAGTTCCGATTTGCGTTTTCGCTTAGAACCAAAAAGAAAGAGGATTCTTCTTTCTCTATCTGTCAAGTTCGATTTTTCGATCCGCATTTATGCAAAAAATCTAAACTCGATCACAGAAAACTTTGTAATCGAATCGAGTTAATCCTATTTTAATCCGATCTGCGTTCATATCGTACTCGAACCGAATTCATTCTGGATTCAATCCGCAATGTAAACGTATTTAGCGATACGGACGTAAACTCGTAGTTGGCTTATGGACATGCGCTACTCATCCATCTTTTTCTTATACATCGCTCTCACGCATATGCAAGTACATATTCAAACTTGATGGTCCTGATAACTACATTGTGGGATGCCAGAAGTTCTTTTTGTTAGGTGAGATGCTAAACTTTCGATTTTTACCAATTTCCTTCTATCACTTAAATAATCGGAAAACCACCTTAGTATTGAAAAGTGAAAGTCCAATGATTAAAGCTAGCTTAAAGTGAAGTGTGATATACTCTGTCAAAAGGTCTATGTAGAGTACTCGTATGTACGCCAACTTATAAAATGAAATAAATAAAATGATAACAACACGCGGTGTTTCCGTGCAGTGATCCATCTAAGCACTAACCGCGCTCGAAGCTGCTTGATTTCGGTGATCAGACGTTTGGTTTTTGTGTCGAGGTGATTCCGATTCACTAGTTTCGCTAAAGAAGTTTTACTTCAAAGAAGAAAAACGGGTTCAATCCTCCTCTGTAATCGGTATGATTTACTTAAATAAAATAAGGTTAGAACACGAGTCTGTTATTTGTGTTACTTTTGGAACTATTTTGATTTTTGGATTAGTTTCCAGATTTTATTAATATCCGAGTTGGTAATATTTGAAATTGCCCCGAAAAGGTATGCACCTAGAATATGCTTACTTGTTGAGAATAATGCTGGACAGTTGTATAGTAGGTAATAGATTGCTTTCTCTTCCACTTTATCCATACTGTTGCAGCAAAGGTCATTATCCGAAATTCCTAGTCCCGCATAGCCTATCTAAGGCGCAATGATTTGTTAGTATTTCCTCCAGGGCACCTAGTTATAACTATATGCCTTGCTAATTCGTAGCAGGCTTCGAGCCTTGTGGGTCTACAACTGCTCAGCATGGTTACACATGCATATTAAGAATTCGACATCGCTCGTTAGCCCTTTATATTTGCCATTTCTTTCGGTAAGTGGAGCCCCCTTTCTTACTTATTTAGGAAATTTGTTTCTAACTAACTCTATACGTATGGTGTATGGCCTAGCTAATCGGGAGGAATCGTTGCAATTGTTTGTGTAGATGCGATTCCCAATGGTAGTACCTTTTTTCTTGTGAATTCACTCTAAATAGAGTGAGATGCATTATTTATTTTGAAACCCGAAGCTTCTCGTTGATATAATTCGGCTTTGAGTTAGAAATGTTTTATTGAACACAGAGATCCCATAACCATTTCTATTGGTATTTAGTTGGGGTTCAGTAGTAAAAAAATTGTATTCTTAACCTTTAAGTCATTTGAGATACACTTGTTCGAAAAAGTTTATCTTAAAAGTTTTTTTTTAATTCTTGGAAATCTTCCCCGTACCACTAACTGAAGAAATCGGCGTATAGTTGATGAAATTCTCTTGAATTCATCGGGCAAAGATAAGATAAACTTAAATAAATCAAAGAAAGTTCAATTCTATTCCTTCGATAGTAGTTCTTGGAAACCGATGTCTTTTTCTCTGAACTCTGAGCCCTTTGAACCAGAATTACATTTTATTCTTATGCACAATTTAAGAAACAGTTCAAGTTTCTTTTCCATTTCTTTCTGCCCATTCAACTTGCTCCAGTTTGAAGGGTGTTCCTACGCATTTCGTGTTATCATCAAAGGCAGAGATACAGCCCGTAGATATGAATCTCAATTGAAATGAAAAAATTGGCAAGACATAAAAGGATAAGGTTATACCAGTGTGTATCTCTTTTATACCACATAAATTGAATTATACACATAAGTGTCATGTGAATGTTTTCTTTTATATTTCTACTCCCGTCGACCCACACAGACATTCAGAGTTGGCCTCCGAATTTAAGAAGAATCATTTTGATTGAATGGAACAGTAGCTGCAGAGGCATATAGACAAGTGCGAGGATTTAATTTCAGTGAAGTAGAAATGCTCCTTCGGAGAGAGAAACGTATTTCAAAAATGAAAAGAAAGATATTTTGTCCCTTTGAATGTTGGTTGGGTGATTGAAGATGGTTTTGATGTTTCTTTGGGACGTGAAATGTTTTCCACTTCAATTGAATGACTTATAAAATTAATTAAATGTTGGTGTCACGTGGATTGGACAATAATTGGTGTGGTTGATAAGGTGAGATGGATTTGTGAAGTTAAAACATTTTTTTTACATTGCTGAGGAATTTATTAATGAAACACGCTGTAGATGTATTTTTCTTATTTTTGAAAAGTTATTCTGAGGAATTTCCCAAGTATTTCCTGGAAGCTTTCTTTGTAGTTGAGGTGTTTTATCAGAGAAAAAGAAACTCATGTACGTGCAAAGGTACTTTGAAATGAGGGTTCAATGACATTAATTTTTGAGAAACCAATTTTTCATGATACCTGAAATCCTAATACCACTGTCAAGTGGAAGTTAATTTGCTTTTTGCAAGAGACGAGAATTCTTCTGAATTTCGATAGTCTTTTTTAAAATTAGAGCTGATGTGACACACGGAGACTACTTAATTTTTGAAAAGAGAAGTGAAGCCGGAGGGAATGAAGGTTGTATTTTACTTCTTCGAAAATAACCTGGAGTCTGCTATATTTTTTAGATTAATGTAGACGTCGGGGAAGGGCCTAAGTAGGTCAATGATTGTACCTTGTTGAAGAAGTCTAGTGTGGTATATCATACCACTGTGCTATCTAGAGTAGTTCCTTTAATATTGTAGAAAATACGTTTTTTTTTTTTTTTTTCTTCAATTATTATAATACACAGATGTTTGTTAGAATATCATAATAAAAAAGTACTGATACTGAGTGATCTATATACTCAATTGTTGAATAAATCAGTCTAAAGATCCTACTTAGGATAAAAGCTATGACCGAGTGCTCTTCAAATCTATGAGCTCTTACAAGAGGTAGATGCAGTATAATAACTGAAATATCTATATATTGACTGAATGTTATATCAATTTGTTGGGAATTAGCAAATTGATTTTAGGAATAGCGAATTAAGAGACGGAAGACAATGGGCCGGATTATTAAGTACAAAATATTATGAAAGAATACACCCACAATAGTTGGATTCGGATGTGCATATGTACGTCACAAAGGCAGAAGCCAAACTCGTATCCATTCGTTCTCCTAGTTCTATACCAATGTTGATATTGCACAAATTTCACCGAAAATAAAAGTAATTCCATTGTTAAATGGCACCCTGAGGACGGCAAAATTGTATAAAAATAAATAAAGTAAATGGCCATGCCTTGCTTTATCATTACAGTGAATTGTTACAAAGATTTAGTTGAGAGCAGGCGACTTTTTAAAATACAGACTTTGAAGCTTGATTTGAATCTTTAAGGTGATAACTTAACTGGCAGTTATTAAAGCAAACTATTTTTCGAAATTACTACTGGAATTGGAGGTTAAGATTTAAAATTAAGTTTGGAGAAAATGAATATGAGAGGTTTAGGAGCAATAAGCTGCCAAGCCGTACAAGAGCAATGAAACGAATAATCATTGGAAGTATTGATACTCGTATACCATCTTCAGATGGTTACAATTTTACGAATGAACATTACAAATAAAGTTCTGTATATTACTGCAAAAATGTTGGATGCCGTTATAGAGGCGATTTTAAACCGAGACACCAAAATTGGGGTAATGCAACCAATAATGTTAATAGTAAACTGGTGTAAATTGGTTTTGTAGTAGCCCATTACTTCTTTATTTACGATCTTCTTAAAGCCTGACGTTTCCGAGATCCTCTTCCGTCTTAGATCTTTTTTAATGCCATGCTTATTGAATGTCATGCAGAATAGTTTAAGTGGTGGATTTTGTAATATATTTCCCACACCTTCTGACCATTTCGGAATAGAGATTTTGTTAGATATCTATCCCGATACTAACACTACCAAAATACTACACTAGGTTTAGATACACTAATTAAGATATATTTAAAACCAACTCTACTCTAGAAATAGACAATGCGATAAACGAGGTGAATAGCAACATTATTTCGTATATTCAGAGCAATTCCTCTAATCAGTATACAAAATACCAAAGTTACAGTAATACGTTTCTCCGCAGAAATTAATAACTTTATGAAAATTCGACCCATTTGTCTGAAAGGATTTAAAGCTTAAAAGCGTAATTTTTATAGAGCAAATCGGGAGTACGACTATGTAGAACTTAATTTCATGTTACAATGTTTAAGTAAGATAATTAAGGAAAGAGTGAAAATATGAGTAAATATCGATAGCGAACGAACTTGAATCTTTTGGAAGACAAATGTTAAGAATTTGTTGTGGTAGTTTTGGAAAACAAAATGGTTCTCTTGCAAGGTTTTGTACAATTTAATAAGGGCAACGCCACTTATGATTTACATGACGTATATCTAACTGAAATGCGCGACTTTTCACCCAAATCCGCTCGTCAAAGGTTTGTAGGATGCTAATGCAAGTGAGAGATTATACGATCATTATTACTTTCAAAATAATGAACACTGGGTCGGGTCATAGGTTTGAATTATAGTTCAATATAAGACTGAAGTAAGCTTCTCTTGAGAAAGCTTCATTGTCGAATTTAAGAGAACTTGTCCCTATATACAACGCTGTATACTCGTAATGAACTAACATAGCATGTACAACTCGCACGTCGCTCTTTTCACACAGGTGAAAATATAATTTGTTTATACTTTATTGTTTGGTTCTAGTCATTCATTTTAAGTCGGTCCTAAAGGAAGTATACCATATATGTACAACTTACTTTAAAGTAATATATATTAAAAGTTTTTAATTTAAATTGATTCTTTAGGTAGTGCGTACGTATGTATATCTAAACTACAGTTAATAACAATTGTTGCGCCAGATAAAACTAGTTAATTCGGCTAATTCAAAACAAATGTAAAATTCATAAATAAAAATAACAAAACTGTAATGCTATGCATCTCAATAAAATAAATTGAACTGAATTGAGTTCGGAGCTCATAATAAATTCCATATTTAAGAAGAGTTAATCTCACATTATATATTCCAGGCTCATATATAAGTCTTGGACAACCCTGTTAACAGAAATTATTAAGAAAATGGGATAAAACAAAACAATTTTCTGACAATTTTCCCCATGAAAAAGTATACACCCTTAGGTACATCTCAAAGCAAAAAGAAAGAAAGTCAAATGATATTATATATCCCCTCTTGGACAGTAACTTACCTTCAGATGTAATGTGCCTGCTTCTCGCCAGATCCGCTTTGTTGCCGACTAAAATAACAGCCTTTTGTGCAATATTTTCATTTGTCCATAGTACCTGTAATACCCTTTCGGCAACGGTGAAGCTACTGCGGTCAGCAGATGAATAAATTACACAGTAACCATGGGGATCATAGCTGGTCAGGCAGTCATCCGGCTGAAACCGAGGGAGTTATGTATTACACTCGAAAGAGGAACGCAGAACTGAACACAAAAGGTCAGGTCCAGAGGATAGTGGGTGTGGTAACCACCCTACAATTGATTCAACTTACCGTCATCTCTGTACATGGATGGTCAATAAAAATCAGCTCGGATTCTTCTCCGCTTAACAGGACTGATACAGCTTTTTCACCAGAATCATCATCTATAACAAAAGGAAGAATGGGAAAATTGAATGAAATATTGAATAAGGATTGCTAGGGACATTCACAAATATGTGCTTTATGTGCTCTTTGCAGATTCTTTTTTATTATTTTTTTCTTTAGATACTTTTAGTTTATATTACCATTCAAGAGAGATACATTATTTTGTTTAAGATATTTTTAGTTTATACGTATTTAAAAAAAAACCAAACCAAAAGAAAATCAAACGAAGGATAAAAGAATGTAATTTGCATACAAAAAGGACACACTATCTGCACCCTGAGCTAAGGTGTTTTTATGGAAAGAAATAGTTATTTTGCATAAAGAAAAGGAATACAAAGGACAATATGTTTCAAGGATGCAACCGAGTAGAAAAAGGAGAGACAAAAAGTAAAAAAATATATATATATTTCGAGAGAAAGAGCAGGGTAACAAAGATTGCACTGAATGGCGTAAAACGTGCTTAAAGTAAATATTGTAGTTTACACTGTTACCAAGGATAAATTGAGTTGCTCTAGAGTGTATATGGTTAGAGGTGTAGTTCGGTGAATCTAAAATAAATTAATGCAAGGCTTTAACGTAGAAGGTGTATGCTGGGATTTTTATCGAAGGATCTTGGGTCTAATTTTGCTAAGGTTGATAGGAGTTGTTTAGAAATGCAATTTGAAATGGGACGATTTGGTAATATATGAGGGCAAATAGAGGCTATTACTGCAGATAAGGGATGAGAGGATTTGGGGATTCTTTTCTACTTATCTACGGCACAAGTGAATTTGTTGCATTTCAAGACGTAATATATTGCTTTACTACAATTTATCTTACAAGAAAGTCCTGCATATAGAATATCTGCTCGATGTCCTATTATGCCTATTTGGGAATCTGTGGGTAAGTTTGCATGGTTAGTAGCTTATGTAAAATTTACCTTTTCTCTATCTAGACTGAGTAAGATGAGAAAAAAAAAATAATGTTTTACAATTTAGTTATTGGTTAAGTTCCTGGGATTTAAACCCAAAATACATATTGCCAAAGTCAGGCAACAAATTTTTGATTTACACTTTCTGCGTTAGTCTCTCGATTTAAAACAAACCCATTGTTCAGTTTAGAAAATAAAATCGTACAATACTATATTCTGAAATACTTAGTTCTATATATTAATAATTAATCGCTTAGCGAGACAGAAAACTAAGCTTAGAGGGAAAACTTAAAGGTCTTGTCAGTAAGCTAAGATCTATCGCAGTCCTGGCGTAGCAGGGCCATCTATAGTTTGTTGTTTGGGTTGGGACATGCATCATTGGAAAGAGGGATTCTGAACTATTATTTTGACACTTAAGATTTTCCAATCAACTAAGTAGAGTTGGGAATTGTTTATTGTTCAAAATATAAAACAACAGATGAGGCTGTTGACTTGAAGCTTAAAATCTTTATCAAGTGTTTGACGCTGCTATAAATGAAAGTTATTTAGAAAACTCCGAAAATCAACATTAGCCCGTGCAAATTTTGGCATATCTTTGAAGTTCCCACCATCCTCCAGTGACACTTAAGGCTCTTAGTGAAGTATTTACTTTAACTCGGAGTCGAAATAAAATGTAAATGTTTTTCAGATGAATACTAGAAACTACAATTTTGAAACTTTAAAAGTCGTTTCAGGTGTTTATTTTGGTGATTTTGAAGAATGCTGCTATACCTATATAATATAACACTATTACTGGACCAAATTCTGCAAATATATTTTTGCTCACTATTGACTTTAATAGGCCGAAATAATTTAATCGTATGAACTACTTTTAAAAATTACAATTTTGTTCTGCATGAATTCCCACTTAAATTGAATGAATCTGTGCCTTTAGAACCTTCTTACCTGCAGTCGAGGAGAGTCTTTACGTTTCAGAAAAGTAACGTATCTGTAGTTCGGTAGCTACACGGCTACACGAAGTAGCCCCCGACTAACGGGGCTTAAGTTTTCACTTCAGGTGACAGGATTATGTACAAGAACTACTCTAATTTAAGGCGCTCCAATCTGATTTGGATTCCAGTTTCACTTTTTATCATCCCTAAAACTATCTCCCTCAGAAATTGAATCTTATCTACATATTTTCTCAGATTTTTGTTATGATCTTGTTAGGCAAACTTTGCTTAATCCCCATTCATATAAGGATAAGGTTGAAGAAAATAGGTTTCTCGCTTGGAACAATCCTTTGGGCTTTTGTTGTGGGTGGCATTTTGGTAGAAAAGCATTACAATGTATAAAAAAATACTGTAGATTAAATGACATGAACAAAAATTAAGTACATATTCGTACTTTGGTGAGGTTTTTGTGTAAAAATTTATAGTTTCAAACTCTTTTTCTAAGTGTATATGTGTAATTTTGTGGAATCATAAGAAAAAAAAAAGAAAATATAAAATGTAGTTTACCATCCGGCGGTTTTTCAATATGAATTCTAATTTTGGTGTTGCCTACGAGAATTCGGACATAGAAAGAAAAAGAAAAACAACGAAACAATCAAAACAAAGACCAGAAACACAAGAAACCGTATGTACGTAACAAAGAGGGAGAGAGAAAGAAGAAAAGAAATGAAATAAATTAAATTATTTACATTGACTAAAGAGAAACATTGAAAAAAGGATAATAGAGCCTTCCTTCGTCCTTTTCTTATTCTTCTTTACTCAAGTAATTTACAAGTCCATATGAGATGTTCCCTACTACTTTTGTAAAGAGGTCGCTAGCACCCAAATTCATTTAAGTTTATGGCTATAACTTTGAAGGACAACCGTCAAAGTTGCTGTCTTTAGTGTAAAACTTTTAGCGCATATTTTTATAGCCACGATTTAGTGGTTATGCATCAGTCAAGGCTTATATTGTCGCTCTTAAAAGGTAAACCACTTAACGTCTTTATGGCCACCGGTTGACATCAACAAAGAGTCCACTCAAGCCTAATTTGTAATTACCGGCGAAATGTAAATCGCTGAACACTTAAAAGGAGGACAATACTTTCAGCGATTGTGCCCTTAAAATGATTAAGAAGGTGTAAGCCAAAGCTGTGCGTGCCGGCTGTAAACGCATTATCATAATTTGCAAATATTTTTTACGCTTTTTACGACTTTTTTTTCCGCCAAAAACACTTTACGATTTATTGATTAAGGAGTAAAGGAGGTTAGAAACTTAATCAAAATTCAAGACGAAAGCAGTGTTCATCTCTGAACAGACTGAAGGAGGAGAATATTTTATTTGAGAGACAGGGGGTTTGATAATGAGTCTTAGCTTAATCAGGCTTTCTCATCCTTAACACTGTACCATTCTAGTGGAATCCAATTTTAGTTCGTGTCAGTTAGAAATTCCCTTCAGCAGATACGTCAAATATAACACTAATCAAGTGCCACTTTGGAATTATAATCAACCGAACATAGATCCTATTAACCGCCCCCAAACCTAACCAAAATCTTTTCTAACAACCCAACACTTAATGTAAAAAGTTTGTGAAATATTATTTTTGCTGAAGTGGTACATGAATCCCCTTTCGGAGCTCATTTAATAAATTATTTGAACTCTTATCCTGAAGGCAACCCTTAGCAGAAGAAGCAGCAAGGAAATGTACGAGTATCTATCTATCTACCAGCAAGTTGTTATCGTTTTCATAATCTACAGAGTTTTGCTTTTCATTTAGTTATGCATTTTTTATGTGTTTTTGGGGAAAGTGAACGAAAAAGAGTCATGCTACCCTCGTGGAGAACAATGAAAAGTCCGAAGATATTTTTCTTAAAGTGATAGATATTATATCTGATTTTACACTTACAGACTAGGAGACGAATTGGAAGTTTATCTTGTCAATGGGTTTGCTTTTTTTTTGTGAATATAGTTTAAATATCTGTCTACGAATTTTGGTGATGTGTTAAATGAATTCTTGTCTATGACGTTTAGAAGGAGTAACGTGTTAATAGATACTGCAATGAGATATTAACCTTTGGGTAAAGTTACTTAGAGTGACATTTGAGCTGATAAAGAACGAACAGATAGACAAGTTTGTGTAGTAGAATAGCAACCTTTCTGAAAAAGAAAACATCCCTTTTCAATTGAATGAGCAAAATAAATCAATGAAAACGGGTTGCAGGTTACAGAACAAGAAAAAAAAAGCCCTATCAACCACAGTGGTCATATTACGAGAAGAGTGAGTGAATTAATATTTTTTCTGTCGAATAAGATGTTTCTGAGTTGGTTTGATTTCGATCGGCTCGTAGTAAGTGTTGATGTACCCTGAGCAGTTAAATTTTATTGTAACCAAATAAAAAAGGTCACATATACGACGAATGTGCGTTATGTATGTGACATATAGGTTTATAGTTGCTGGTTCAAATATTTTTTAAGAACAAGAAGCAGCTTCTTAAAATACTGCCAATATTTTCACCCAAAAGTTCTTCGAGCATAGCAATACGGTGGGTCTATAAAGATTGAGATATCTAAAACTAGATGTACTATTATCAGAACATACTGAATTAAAAGAGGCAGAAATAGGCTTGCTTAAGATGTATGGAAAAGAGAATCAGAGGCAAAAGGGATCTTTAAGGAATACCAACATTTACTAAGCAGATGACTGCCATGGCACCATCTACAATAGCTTTAGATTATGACACATAAATATTGCCGTACCATCAGATAGGCCGTACCCCGGTAGGCGTAGAAATATTATAGATGGTTGGATCAAGTTCGACATCTCTCTTGGAGCCATCTAGGGATTCCTCCTGATGAATTAGAGTCAATGGCGGAAGATCGAGAAGGATGGAGGGTCCACCTGAGCATCCTTCCCCCGCGACCCTCATGAAGGATTAGCGGGCCATTGAAAAAGTATGTATGTATGTACATACTTTCGAAAATGCATAACAATCTTATTGTTATGAGAAACTGCTTCTATTTCTATCGATCATAGCAATAGAGTTTGAACACCAACCTAAGACTGTTCCGCTCCAACGTTGAATGCATGCTGTTATATGGATGCCGCACGTGGTGAGTGACCACTACTATCACCAGAAAGCTGCAAACGTTCGTTAATAGGTGCTTGCGCAATATCTTAAGGATTTTCTGACCCAATCGTATCTCTAACGAACACCTGTACGAGAGAACGGGTCGGGAACCAATAGGCACAACCATCCAACGGCGGAAATGGCAGTGGATTAGACACGTTCCGAAAGGGTGAGAGTTCCATGGCGAACCATGCTATGCAATGGAACCCTTTAACTCAGGATGGCAGAAGACTTTGCGGTCCGAGGAGAACATGGCGCAGAACAGTCGAAAAGGAGGCACGGCAGTTGGGGAGAACTCAGACACATTGCCAGAAATCATACACGATGGCGCGTAGGCGTAGTAGAGACCCACAAGGAGATACATAAGTATAGGCAAGTATGGCAATAGATAATCTTTTGCTTATAAAGTCGTGCTGCAAGTTTTAGTTACTCTAGTTACTAGATAATGATAATTCTTAAAGCTCAGAAGACCCGAATAACTGAAGACATTTTTGAAAGGCTTTCATCGGCGAAGGGCATGTGTATAGTTCCAGAATTACGAGTGAAATGTGGAACACTATCAAGTGGAAGTATATTTGGGTTTCGAAAATAAGGAAAGATATTCAATTAGTTCATAATAAAAAAAAAGGGAATCACGGAGATTTGGAAAAGAATTACGTGAATGGACGACTGTTGGATCAGCAAAGAAGTCGATGGCAGGTAGATGCTTCTGAAGAAGCTGTTTTCGGTGTAAAAGCTATGATGACAATACAAAGTTTATATGGGCTAGGTATTGAATAAGAATTCTATAAATTCACAAGTCAGATGACTAAATCGATTGGGAAATTGTACGCTGTTAAGAAAATTGTGGAAATAAGTTTGAACAAACGTTGATTTGATATGAAAAAAAAAGAAGAACTTCACCAAGTTTTAAGTTGTTATGCATTAAGTCATTCGACTGGAAATAGATCCAAGCTTCTGCTACATAATCTTCTACATCTTTTCGTTGGCCCACTCTCCAGTTTTAAGAGGTTATCGTAAACAGTACCGAAAAGTGAAGTTTTACTTATTTATTTGTTTGAAGTGAAAAAATATTCAATACGTTTTCAAAACTGGTATTTCAACCTCAGGTGAAGTTCATATTATGTAGTAAAAAAGTATTAAGAATTAAATTTAATAAAATAATAAAAAAAAATATAGATGAACGATCTTCTATACATATATGTACAGATAAGCTAATTGTGTTGATGTCATTTTAGCAAAGTATAACTTAGCAAATTAAAAAAACGTATGTCCTTAAAATATTCATGAAAGTTTAAGTCAACTTACCAATACTTGTATCGTAGGCATGCAAGTATTCTGAAGTCATAAACTGTGACACTAATGAACTCTTTCCAACAGCTGGTCCACCAAGCATTAGAACTCTGTAAGAAAAAAGTTTTTTTTTGTGAATTTAAAAGCATAATATTTAATTTAGATGTCAATGTATCGATAGAGCTAATTGTAATTAAAAGTATGCCTCAGTATAGTTAAAAAACTTTTTTTAAAGGACGATTTTTGGTAAAGTTTGGTCTATATTCTATTATCTTCAATAAGCAAAACAGAAAAAAGCGGACGTCTTTGTGGCCCACCTGGAAGAAACCATTAAAGCGTACTATAGTCAATATAACACTCACAAGTGCAACGCTAAGGGAACTCAAATATGAGATCGATAATCTAAAAGCTAAGAAAGCTCCTGGTTATGATTTGATCACCGGAGAAATTCTCAAATACCTAGGAAAGCGCTGATTAAGCTTCTCCATATTATAAATGCTGCACTCCGATTAAAACAAGTGCTGAGCCAATGGAAAGCTGCGTAAGTTATTTATAATGGTTTAAAAACCAGGAAAACCGGCAAATGAGATAAAATCGTAAATAACGATTTCGCTTCTTCCAGTCATATCCAAAATTTTCGAAAAGATATTACTAAGGCGGCTCCAACCGGTTATAGAAAAAAAAATCTTATCCCTGACTACCAGTTTGGGTTCAGAAGTAAGCATTCGACGATTGACCAGGTGCATAGAATTACTGACGTAATAAAGAAAGCACTTGAAGAAAAAACGATATGCTCAAGCGTATTTCTTGACGTCTTGCAAGCCGTTGATTTGGTGTGACATGATGGCTTGAAATGCAAATTACGAAAAGTTCTCCCTGTATGTCTATACGATATTCTAGAATCATATCTCGGGAATAAACTCTTCCGTATTAGACATGGAAACAAATACTTGGAACTCAACGAAATTTCGGCCAGCGCGGCGTACAGCAAGGAAGCGTTCTTGAGCCGCTTCTCTATCTGTAATATACTCGTGATATACCGAAAGAAGATAGTACTATCCTTGCTCCGTTTGCCGATGAAACTGTTATCCTAGCAGTAGGTAAAACAATCGAAGGAAACTGCAAAACGGACTGAATAAAGTAAATGAATGGACGAGGGACTGGCGGATTGGCCTCAACGAATGTAAATCTGTTCACGTGAATTTCTCTTATAAGAAAACTAATGACTTGCCGATTTTTCTAAACTTGGCCCGAATATCTTTTGCAAGCGAGGCCAAATACCTGGGAATGACAATCGACGCAAGGCTGAAATGCAATTCGCACGTGAAAATGAAAAGTAAAGAACTCGAATTCAAATATAGAGAAATGTACTGGTTACTCGGAAAACATTCCCAGCTCAGTACTGAGAACATACTGCTTTTATATAAGCAAGTGCTAAAACCAGTGTTGACCTACGGTTAACCACTTTGGGGTTTTACCAAGAAAACAAATGCAAATATTTTACAAACTTTTCAAAATAAAGTGCTAAGAGGAATTGTCCAAGCACCGTGGCATATTAGAAACGACGATATCCACAGGGATCTCGGAATTCCGACAATCGAAGGTGAAATAAGAAGCTTTATGAGAAAGCATAGAAACCGACTAATCGGACATGCCAACAATACGGTCGTACAAATTTTGGATGAGAGCAATTTATTGCGCTGACTACAAGGGACGAAACCTTTCGACATGGCGAAATAAGTATTAACCGCGTCTAGATTGCGAAACATGGAGGATCTTTCAGTGGAAAGTAATCTGTCAAGCGTTTTTATTTCGTGATAGAAAAATTGCTTGATAAGTTATTACTTATAAGGAGTTGCAATATCTAACAAATTTATATCGAAGGGTGGTGCTTTTTAGTCAGTAAGAATCTGGTACTACTATGAGCACATGCTTGCTATTCTCATAGTGTCTATGGAAGATTTTCACATACCCTCAGAAAATAAAAAAAAATAATAAATAAACGTTTAAAAACTGATATCTACTGATTTGAATATGCGTCGATATTCTCCAAGGACATGAAGGCACCAATTTTTTTAAGGATTTTAGATATTAACCGTAATATTTATCAATAATACTGAGTTTTTCGGAAAATCATCTTCAACCTGGAATCTTTGGCAAACGGTGCTCTCTATAACACATAATAAATAAGTTTTAGACTTGAAACTTTCATGCTGGATAGTAGCGAATTTATTACCACGAAAATTGACCAAAGTTGTCTTTGAGTTCGAATATTCCGAAAATTGCGAATTGAAAAATATGATGAAAGCAACTTAAGTGGGCACCGTGGTGCAAATGGTTAGTATCGTTCGTAAGTTCGAATCCCAGAAACACCAATAATTTGTTTTCATGCTCTCACCTCTCGCGAACGTCTTACAAATATCGGAAAGTATTGTTGTGACGAGAAATCTTCTCAAAACAAATTGCTCTTCGGATATGGCACTAAACTGTTGGTTTTCACTTACGTGAAAAATATAACGCACACAATGGGAGTGGTTGCGAGAAACTAGGCCCAAATGCATAAAAAGCTGTTGTGCCAAATATATTATATATAACTTAGTTCTGTATAAAGTGGTTGCTGAATTTCTAAAAACTATGAAGAATTAGCTTTATGTTTATGTTAAACCAAATTAAGTACATGCGTCCGTAAGTATGTCTTAATTTTTGACGTACTCGTATTCCGTATCTAGTAGCTATCAATATTTTGTATAATAGAATGAGTCATACCTGTATGGTCCACTACCAGGATTTGATGTACTGCTCTCCCGACTAGAGGCCAGACTGCAGGTAGCTGATGTGCGAGCTGAATTTGGTGCGGGTATTTGTGTCGCTGTTAGGTGTTCAGTACTAAAATAGAAATTCATTCATTAGTCAGTTCTCAGATTTACATGGGAATGATTGTCAAAGTCATGAACAACTTACCTTGAATTTGAACTGGCCACACTATTATTGGATCGACTACGACGACTCTTTAACGAATCACCACGATTAACGACACCCTTGCCGGTTATGGAAAAATGTCTCAGTCTATAGTACTCCTCCTCGACGCCGGTATTTGGCATTGACGCCACACTATAAAAATACAAATAAAAAAAAAAAAAAAAACCCAAATCAGTAACATGCAAATCCTTTTAATCGTCAAATAGTGCTGCATACAAAAAGCAACAGCAACTCACCGAGATCTCTGTTGGGGCAGGCATAATTGGTTTGGTCTACCCGACGCTCTACTGCCGGGCGTCTTAACCGATTGTGACCGGCTGTGATGTGGTGAACCGTATCTAAAACGAATACAAAAAAAAAAGAAAATAGAATTCAGATTCCATTATGATAAGGATTTATTATGATATGCATGTTATTTTAAGAAATAGTGGTTACGAGAGCTTGTGCACATGAATATGAAAGAAAATGTTACGTATACGCCCCACAGCGACGCGTGTATTTTAGCATTTTTGCACAGGTGACTAAGTACTCAAGAGCCCGCATGAATTCGAGAAATAAGGAATAAAAGTGGAGGATCCTTTGAATATATCACATCTCAAAAAAGACAGTTTTATGCCACGAAGCTTAAAAACCTCACTCACTCCCTGACCTTTCCAAAATCAAAACGCAGAGATAAACACACAGATACGTGTGTATCTGAAGAATTCCCAAAAAAATCTTTTTATTCCACTCACTGCAGGCTAAAAATAAGAAAAAGAATGAGCGACGTGTGTTCTAAAAACAAAGCAACCTTGCTTTAGTGACAAAACAACAGACTTCACAGCATAATCCAAGCATGTAAGGTTGGCCTCATCGTCATCGTTTTTGCAGTTGTTATGTCAGTAGTTCTATTCTAGATCTATTACTGTGACTATGTGTGAGTGTAGTCTGTTTATTTGATCTCTGTTTGTGACGTTTTTCTTATGACGACAGGGCTTTACAACTTATGTAAGGTGACCGTTGTGCAGATAGATACAGAGCCATTGATAGACGTGCGATAGGTAATAATCTCTGTCGTCACTAGATATATTTCTAAAAATATCTTTTTACGTTATGAGATGTATAAACAAATAGACGATAGTGAGATGGTAATGTATTGAAATGTGTGTCAAGAAGACAATTCTGTGCACACGTGGCGGGATGTTTAAATGAATAAGAAAACCCTGCTGTCAACGAATGCCAATATTTTTTGATAGAAATATTTTTTGAGATATGTTTTGTTTGTTATGATGTGATTATGGCATGAGTAGGCTGTTTATATGTTACGTGATAATGAGAGCATAGTCATTTTATAGTGGATTTGGTTTTTAACAGCTGTAGCAACTGAGAGTGATAATAATTTGCGAAAGCATTTAGCGTAAAGTATTTTATATTTTTGACAGAAATTCTGACTTTGAATTCTGCGTACCGACAATATCCTTCTGATATTAATGTTGCAAGACGATATTGGACTTCAGAAAATGAAAGCAAAACCACCTGTTCTCATAAAAAATTAAAAAAGGTCAACCTATATTTGCAGTTTCGAGGTTACATGCAAAAAGGAATTTATGGACTCAGAACTGTCAAAAACAAAGTCAAGGAAAAGAAGGCCTCCACACAAGACCATTCAATAGATACGAAATGAGGTCTTCGGCATTTATCTTTACTTCTAGGGATTTTGAAAGTCTCAAGCACAATACAAGGCTTCTTTGGGTTTCAAGCTTCTGCGCTAAGAAAGGGATACATATCTTACAATGAAATATTAACTGCAAAAGCTAGCTGTTTTCCTTACAGCCGTTGTAACAATATATATTGTTCGCTTGTCCCAGTTTTGCTTTAGACACATGCTGAAAAATATCGGACTTTTAAATGGCGCTCAACGCGAGCCTGATTCGTGCTTTATAAGATCATCGAACTAGTGTCGAGTAATGTCGTAATTTGATAGAAGTGCCATCTCCAATATCTCTCCTTTGCCTACACAGTTCCTCCTATTCTTTGACTTACTGTTTGCGAGTTTGATTATGCTTTTCGTCCTTGATACCTGGAAAAACTGCGTATTGCTTAAAAGCTAAAATTTGTATTTTAGGGGATCTGAGCGCCTTTCAAAAATCAAGCTTATCGGACAACAGACTTATTACTTCTCTCCTAAGACTGTACCCTGCACCTTATAAATTTTATTCATTCCATGTGATGACATTCTTTTGTACTCTATCATTGGTCAAACCTATACTAGTCCTTGTTCACATGAAACAAATTGCTTGTCACCATCCCATGTGTACCAATCACTTAAAAGACTCCTTCAACTGAATATGCATAAATCCCCTTCAGTCTGATTTATGCATGAACTGAACACATCTATTTGAAAGAGGTTATCCTATTGGACTCAGTACAAAACGAATGGTCTATTGTCCTCCTAACCAAATCACCTTCATCATAAATAAAAATACAATAGACGATAACTGTATAGAATCATTGTTTGTTTTATGAATTTAAATTCATCAAACAAACAAATTTTAATAGAACATCATTTTATTCTCTTTCAGTTATTTTCTACTCAGGGGGCTAAAGATTTATGTACGTATCAAGCGCTTAAATCGCCAGGATGATGTTGATTTATAATTAAAATCAAATCCTTTACAAAAGCATGATAGCACCTGGTATTAGAAGAGATCTCACATTTTGTGCAGAAGTTTTCTTTGGACTTATTTTAAAATCTAAGCAAACTGTTTATAAATGTTTAGGTAGCAATGACCTATTTACGTGGGTGCTGGGGTGTTAAAAATTGAAAAGTTAAATTTATTTGGAACCGAGGATGATACTTTTTCATTTATTTGCAAGGAATTTCAGATTAATCTTCATGGGCAATATGTACAGCTGTGAAATGTTTTAGAATGCCATTTCAAAACTTTAGTTTTTTTCAGGCACCAATATTAGTCTGAACGCTTGTATCATAAAATGAAAACAACTATCAGGACTTTTCAAACATCTGGGCACACATAGCAGAGTAAGTATATTCAAGTACTTTTAAGAATCTCAAGTCATTTTTAAGCACGTTAAGGCACTTTTAATATCACAAATACTTTGAAGTACTTAACCTTTAATAGCTCGAAGTACTTGATAGCAGCATTTTTGTACGTTTTTCGCAAAAGTAGTAAGTAATGAAAACTTAAGTATTTTCAAGTATGTTACAGTTTGTTTCAGCTACGTTGAATTGAAAGTGCTCCAAATCATTTAAAAAATATAAAAAAATACTCGAAGTAGCGTAGCGAAAACTTAAGTATTTGCAAATATTTTGAAGTATTTTTCAGATATATACAAGCACACTGAAGACTTGGAATGCCCAAAAGCACTTGCTGAATACATTGAGTTACTGAAAGTACCTAAAAATACTTCAAAGAATTTAAAATACTTTAGTTTGAAGTCCTCAAGACTGCTGCATCCAGTAATTGGAAAAATTGAAAATAACTTGACCCACGTAGTAGAGTGCTAGTATAATTTCCGGTACTAGTATTGCCACTTGTAGCTGAGGCCTTACTTACAGCCCTAACTACATCATTCTTTAGCTTGCTTACTCTTGATTCGTCTAATTTTCTATACTTTGGGAGTACATTCAACGTAGGCTATTTAGATATTTAATCCACTAAATACTCGTAACTTATGTTAGATCTCAGCGATTGTTTTTTTCTAATTTAAATTATGTGATAAACAAAATGTTCATCAGAAGCGGCACTGACCTTCTCGCTTTTTCCGGCTATGCTCTGTAGAATCGTAAACCACATTTCAAATCCCTTTAATTCCATCGTGTTGATAATCACGTACGAGTACCACATACATCATGGTCAGGCCACATATGGTTGTTCCCATCTCACAAATCTAAGCAATTATTTTCCCAAAACAACCACTTTGCTCCCAATAAAATGCAAATATCCCTGAGCTACGACCTCGTATCATAAATACGTATTACCCTTCCGACCACTTCCGCTTGTTAGACTTGCTTATAATTCCCGGAATTAAAAAAATAAAAATAGAAATTGCTAAACAATTTTGAAACAAATAACCATCAAGCATGCAACCTGCAGCACAGCTATCCTTCAAAAAACTTTATTGCACTACCTCCAACGGTGTTGATGGTTACCATCGATAGAGTGTCAAGGGTGGTTATAGTCGTTTGTTATACTTTGCACTCAGGATGCATTAACCACAACACACCGATGGTAATCTCCAAGACAAACCTAATCAGACTGGGTATGTACCTTGTGTTCTTGGGAAATGGAAACGGCAACGAAATGGAATTTGTTGAACTTTTAGAAAAGAGGGAGATAGAGTAGCAGTTGCAATGAAGAATTTTAGTTTATAATTCCAGTTGAAAGGATTTTTAAATATTTACAATAAATCCTCCTCCTCCTTTTTAGTATCCAAGGAGTGATGTATGCGATAAAAAAATGCAATTCGAGTTGGAGTACACAAAATTTCTATTCACCTTGACTTTGACTTAAAAAAATTAATGAGTATGTTGATGTCTAACACGGGCAGGTATTTAGATACATTTTCATCTTCTTTTTATATTTTGGTTGTGTTTGAAGTTTTTTTTACGCATTTATTCAGAAAGTTCTTTGGAAATGGAAGTTATTTTGTTTTTAAATGAATCTGTTTCTCTTTTATGTTTATTTCGTTTTTCTGTGCTATAATTTCTAGCTGCTATTGAGGAGGAGGATAGGGGAAATAAACAAATGGGTTTTTAAAGAAAAGAAGATAAAGTTTTGAAAGTAAATACATAAAGCAATATTTGGCTGAATTTTGTGTCTATTGATTGGGGATTTTTTCCAAAGGATATGTAAACAGTTTTTTTAATAGAAATTCATAGAAAATTCGATCACGTTTGACGAGGATGGACCAGACAGTGGAAGTCATATTATGATGAATGTTGGTTATGCTAATGCTCTCCAGCTTGACTCTATCTAGAATAGAATATCAATAGTAGACACATCATTTCGTCAAGCCAGCACTTTCATGAACATCATTATGTCAGAAGGCAAAAAAATAAGATAGTATGCATTTTTTCAGGACCAAATTCTCCTACACACCTTTCGTCTTGAATAGAGTTAATGGAAAACGTGCTGAATTCCGTGAAAGATCTACTCGTATGTTATAAATTTACTGGAAAAGTTCGGGAAAGAACGGATTTTTTAGGTCGCTGTTACAACGTCATTTATTTTTATCAAAATGCTATATTTTCGTATTTTTTTGGCTCTTCCTCTTGACCATTTCACACTTGTTCAATAATGTGTGCCCATATTTTCGATTGGGATGGAAAAGAATGTTCTTTGATTGTGGGTTTGGTGACATTAAATTATTTCCACTACAAGCTCAAATACTTTATATTTATATGCATTTATTTAAATGTTAAACGGTACTTCAGAATGTTTTCCCTAAAAGCCGAAAAAATTAAATTTAATCGTTTAATTCGGTTCATCTTCGCTCAGGCTTTTTGGGGATTTTTTTCTTCTCACTTCTAGATACAAAGTGAAAAAATAAACTACGCCTTTACTTAAGCTCACACCTTTTCAGTTTTGTTTGTTTAGGATAGTCTGCATAGAACGGAATTTCTAGAAAATTAAAGAAATACTTCATCAACATTCATCTACCCAATTAATCTTTAACCTCAATTTTCTTAACTTAAAAAAAAAAAAAGCTTTTAATTAGGACCACATTTTGTTGGGCACAAAACAAATAAAAAACTTTCCGGCAAACATTTCCTGAAAAAAGTGCTACAAAATATTCACTCTCACTGATATTCGTTAGGATATTTTGTAATTCGCTCACCTGGAAACTTTACAAACATCCTTTTGTGCTTAAATACACCCAGAAAGGAACATGCCTCTTGTAAAAGAAAGTTTCAGTGCAGACGACTAATTTTCTTAAGTGCTACAAGGTTGTTATGTATTTTCAATGTCACCGTGTGTGTCTAAAATGTGCGTATACATATACATATGTATGCGAAATGTATACGGGGAGAAATATTCAAAAATGAATTAATAATGCTGCTCTAATCCAGCACTGAAATCCTTTCACTCGTGCTGATGAAAACCTTTTTTTTTTTTTTGCATTTTTGTCGGGGGCAGATCCCTTTTCGCAATTAAAAAATAATTAATTTCCCCTTCGATTTGCCGTTTTGTTTTAGAGAACATATGCTCAGAGTAATCCTGTGAAGAATTTCAGTGTTGTACTTCGTAATAAGGGTGAGGATTAACAAAAAGGGATACAAGCCAAGGACTGGGGTTCGGGGTTCAATGATATGCGGAAATTGATGGCATTTTTTTTTTTAGCACGGGTACCGCTATATCCAATGTATCATCGAGGACTTGGTGAAGAATATCCGTCTCCAAGAGAGACATTAAAAAGGATTTTATTTATCATCTTGGATAATTTAATTTAGGGTAAATTAAGAATGAGAGATGTTATTTCGTTCTGTATACAAATGATGTACTGGTCCACGGTGGTGTATACATAATTTATTATTTTTGTTCGATTTGTTGATGGTAGAATGAATTTTATTATTTAAATTAATTCTGCCACATAATTCGATAGGAATTCTTACATCACTTGATTGCCATATGACAATACATTTCAACTTACAATGCAAATAGCAAAGGACTTCGAAAATATTGACTTTACCCATTTCGTATTGCCAATTTTATTTATTTTTATTCTTGCGGCAGACAAGGGTTGTTCCTGTCCACATACAAAGGAACACAAAAAGTTGTTTATTTGTTATACGGGGAAGTACATTGTGTACTCCTCGAGCATTTTCTGCTTGACAGGAGCAAGCTTCGGAAGTCAGTATTGTGTATTTTTCTGCAAGTATTCATGAAATGGCATAGCTTGATGAGAGTCAATAAATTCCATCTTTTTGCATATTTTGTTGTACTTTTTTTTCCTATAAAAGGTTATGTTTGCCATAATTTTTTCCTTTTTAAAGTTATGAAAAGTATAAAAATGTACCCCAAATTAAAGAACGGCTAAAGGCTAGACTTTTTTTATCCGTCTGTGTAATTACTAGTAATTCAAGTATACTACAGATCTCCTGTGAAGTAGTCTTCTAGGTATACTTTTATAATGACCGATAAATATCTTCTGCTGATCTTCTGTGTAAAAGATTTATAAGCCTAATCTTACCTTGTGGAAAAGGTCCTTAACATATTCAATAACAGAGTGAGTAACTCCTACAATGCTTCATTTATTATTGCTTCCCTAAAAGGTACTTTTCCTTTCCTTTCCTTTTTTAGTTCTATTGGAATAAACTTTTCAGTCAATCTTCTTTTATTCCACATAACCAAGAATTTGGTACTTGTCTGTTGAATGAAGAAAGTAATTTCAACTTTAAGAAGGCTCTATGTGGATTATTTCTAAGAGTCCTCGCGATGTTTGCACTATCAGAACCTCTTGTCAAAGTGTAAGCATTAGAAGGATTTTTAAGTGTACTTACAATCACATCTCCATAATATCTATCGGAAAATGAGTCAAAAGTTTCTTTTTATTTATTCGTACTTTATACAGTTGCTAGTTTGTTTAAATTAAAATAATCGTTGCTCATCAATACAAACACCTGTCTAACCAACGAGTAACAGAGAAAGTAAAGCAGAACACCTTGCCTTACGTCAAGCAGCAAATTTGTAAATTTGTATCTATAAGTAGACATACTCGTAGTGTATCTGCTTCAAATTTTCAACGCAAGAGAGTTGTTTATGGATACATAACGCTTAACGCATTCTGGAAAGTACTTTGGAGTGACTTTGAAATCGGAGCGATATAAAGGATTAAATATGTTCACTACCAATTTTTACCAGCGACATTATACAAATAGCTACTTCACTACGAATTAGTCAAGTGTTGTATTGACATTATTAGATAAACATAAAATGATTTAGCCCATAAAACTGAATCTATAAATTGATGTCGTCTCACTCAACCTTTAATAATAATTATAAGTGACACTAAGTGTGGCTGGCATCACCCCAACAAAATTTATGCTCGACAAATTGCATCTACGTCAATCAGCGTATGTTTGTGCTAGCTATGAAACCATCGCCGAAAATAGTAAAGTGATCACTTTTCGAGCGGAAAAAACACCAAATCACCAAATGTGTGTCTATAAATTCACTTAAAGTGATTGGTTTTCCCATAAAAAAAAAAAAAAAAACAAACACAAATCCAACCCACGAACTTGCAAGACAGACACTAAGCAGACGACTTCCATCAGTCAACGTCCTACTCACACATTCAAAAAAAGAAGATTTTTTTTTTTGAAAATTGATTTACTTCCTTCCTCGTCGTTGCTACTGTCGTGTAAACAGACACGAAGAAACACCTGCCAAACTGTGATAATTTTCCTTAGCAATGTAGGAGTAAGTTATACACCGGAATGAATTTTATTAATTTTAAGGAAGAATCGATTTTTATTACCCAAGGAAGATGTATACTTGTATAACACGTCAGCGGAATATTTTGTTGCAGTTATTGTTGCATTCAAAATGAGTGAACTTTCAAGTTGAAGTTGAATAGCGTGTATACGTTCAAGTTAAGTCTAACTAGTCGCTGACTCATTCGAGCACGTTTTTCTTGACTGACAACTGCATTTGCAGGGTAGAACTTTGTATCTCAACTTTGATTGTGAAGTGCACTTCACAGCGTCAAATGTCAATCCGTTCTTGTGTACGAGCAATGTGTAGTCAGTGAATAAACTCCTGCAAGTGCGCTCCATAAATGATTCATTGAATGATTGAACAACTTTGTTAGCTGCTATTCTGTGATGTTATTCTTTTCTATTGGTTTGAAAGGAGAAATTATTTCATGCAGACAGGGGTGAAAGAAACTTTTGTCCTGCAAAGGAATATATAACTTTTAGAAGTATCAAACAAGTAAGTACATAGTCAGATGATATTGCAAGTATTCGATATGAGTTTAATGCTAGGAATACAACCAGAATGTCGTTTAAATACGTATTGTCTATTCAGCCCTATTGTAGTTTCACTGGCTTAGCAATATGGATCAAGAAAAAATATCTTACATTGCACTATATACACATACATAATCTCTATTCACCTTCTGATGGGGTTCTGTCAGAAAGAGAATTCCAAAAGATTTCTGGACAAAGTAATAGTCACGGTAGTACACGGTAATAGTCAAAACGATGAAAGAACTATGCCGGTCGTTTATGGAGGAGCATCCAGAATTTGTTATTTACTATTCCCTACTTATTAGGAAGGTAGTTGTGCGTGCAAAAGTGATTGCGTCCTCTATGTGGACAAGACAATTAATCCAGTATCAGCACTTTTTCACTGATTAGTTAGATCTACCAGAATGTACCTATATGCCGTACATCTGATATTGAAATTATTTAACTGATTTTTGAAGCAAACAAGAATATCTTGAAGATTTTTAATTTTATCCATTCTATTTTATCTGCATTTCTTATCAAATATATTGGAATGAACGTTTTGGAGCATGGTGTGGTGCCGCAACAGTTCAAAGAAGCGTTGATTTTCCCGATTTTTAAGAAAGGTTGTAGGTCCCAGCCTTACAATTATAGAGGCATGTCATTTTTGAATGCATCTTATAAGATATTTACAACCGTACTCCAAAAAAGATTAACCTCATAAATAAATACTAATGGTCTGCTTAAAGAAATCCAAGCTGGCTTCAGGGCAGTATATTCCACCGTCGACCATATTTTCGTACTCAAAAGCATTGCGGAAGCCTATGTAGCGCAGCGTAAAAAGTTATATGTATTCTTTGTGGACTTTAGAGCAGCGTTTGACTCGATAAACACACTTTTCCTTAATGTATAAACTCTTTGCCAAAGGAATGTCTAAAAAGTTTGGGAGGGTACATCGAATCGCTACCTGGAGGTGTTGAGTTTGCAGGTGTTGATGGCGAATTCCCCGGAGACATTGCAGCGCATGATTAACCGTTTGTATGAGTACTGTAAAATGTGGAGCCTAATTATAAACCTGGAAAAATCAAAGGTGATGATCTTTAAAAAAGGTGGCGGAAGGATGTGTAGCAACGAGAAATGGTTTTTGAACGGCGAACAGATTGAGATCGTCAAAAAGTATAACTACCTGGGCATGCTTTTCACGCAAAACTTAAGCATGGAAGAACACCTGAAATACAAGCTACAAAAGGCCAAGACCATGATAAATACAACTTGGAGAAAATGTTTTGCCAACAAATGCATAGTACATAGCAGTAAGTTTCTTGTTTTTGAAGCGGTTGACGAGTGAACTATGTTGTACGCGGCCCAGGTATGGGGCGGAAGGCGGTTTGCGGAAGTGGAAAAGCTATTGAGGTTTTAATATAAAACCTAGGATATTCCGTTTACCACCTAACACCCCAAACTATGCCATAATTCTAGAGACTGGACTTTCTCCACTGGCTATAAAGACGCTGAAACTGCAGGTGGACTATATTTTAAAGGTATTCAATATGCCTTTGGAAAGATTTCCAAGAAAAGTTGCACTGAAAGCACTACGATGCAATAATGGTTGGTACAGAAATTGGAAGGAACTAGCGCACGAGTGTGGAATAAGCTTGGATTTGGATGAAGCAAGCACGGAGTCATGGAAGCCAAAGCTATACCAGTTGTTAGCAGCAGTAGATGTTAACTTCAGACAACAATTTGAAAGGGAAGCATTAGAGTCACTGCATCGATGTATTTATAGGCAGTTGGATCATAATTTGGGAGACCGAAACTACTTTCACGATGGTAATAGCTGCGAAGAAATATCACTTATGCTAAAACTGCGAGCTGAACTACTTCCACTAAATTATCAACCGCATAGAGAAGATCTACCGGTCTTGTGTAATATATGAAACATGGCGGAGAGGGAGGATATATTTCATTTCGTGGGAAGATGTCCTACGCTCCGGGAAACTAGACGGCACTTGTTTGGATTAGATGACATTTCCCATGAAGAAATCATAAGTAAGCTCAACGAACCGCAAACATCTCTTCTGGTAGCGTACTGTAACATAGCCCTAGCCTATCGGCGAAGGATTATAACAGAAATTTTCTAATTTTGAAGAATAACGCCTTTCGTTTACTAAGTAAAGTAGGGATGGTTTTTAAAAAAATTGTCAATCGGCAGACGGCTTATTGACATGCTTTTTTGATTTTCGATCTTTGTAAAGAATTGTAATTAATTTGTGAATTAATAAAATCTAAATCTAATCTAACCTAATCTAAAAATCTATATCGGAATGAAACCTATCGGAACTGTGTGTTTTATCAGAGATCTTGATTTCTTATTTTAAAGCAATACGCTTAACCAAATAGAGGAGTGGAAACGTTTGTAATCAACAGAATTCGTTTAGTGGATTCATGGTATCTATACAACTTTAAGATGGTTTCCTGTTACTTCAAGTGAGTTAATTCTCAACATCATTTTAAGAAACACGGAAGAGGTTTCGATTTTCATGCTTACACTATTATTAACATGTGTAGCTACTAGAGTGAACGATGTTGCCATATTCCCATAGAAAATATTGCTGACGTTATTTGAGTTCCATTTTAGCTGGGATGTAACACCTAAATTCTTCCGAGACGTTGAATAAAGCTCGCTTACCATAACTTTTGTGCGGTAAAATCGACCCCAAATTTCATTTTAAAATTCTTCTGTTTTCTTAGCAAAGATAAACACATTTTTGGGCGATTAATAGCAAAGGTATCAACATATTACATTTTTTGTGAGAGAAATTTAACTGACCAGTGATTCGAAAGAATAATTGGAAGTATTTGCTCAACTCCAATGCAATATGGTTACCAAGCTCTATCATGGTCTTAATAAGTGCTACAAATTCTTATGAATTGTTAAACTTTATCCATTATGCAAATCAATTCATTCCTTTTTTTATTTAGTACAGATGCCATTAACGCTTGAACTGAGTCGCCTTCTTTTCACTTATGTTTAACATTGATTAAAAATTGCCACTTACGTTGATATAAACATGGCATGGGTATTACAAAAATGGATACAGAAAAATTGATTTGGATAGAACAACAGATTATATCATACCCTACATAGATTTTAATAAGAATTACTAGATTTTTATTTCCGAAAGATGAGAGTGGGAATCTAACATAGGATCTTAAATAGATAAAGCAACCGGCTCAAAGCTTTCTTGTAAGTCTTCCGATATCAAGAAGTCATCGGCTTATAGAAACTCCCTGACGATTGCAGTATCTTTCAAGTCGAAGTCTTCACCATTCAAAGAGCTGCAGAGATACACAAAGAAACTTTATTCCTCTAGGATTACGATTTGCGTAAATAGTCAAGCAGCAATCAAGGCACTAGACAGCAAGACAATTATTTACCAGTTGCCTACAACCCTTAAACAGAATTTGCAACGCCATTCCGGATATTGGAATTTTCAAAGCAATGAGATCGCAGATGAACTAACTTGGCATTAAACACAACTCCTAACTCTTATCGTCGTGCTAAAAAGAAGGAATAGACATAATAGTAAAAGAAGTTGTTCACACCGCCTGGTCTGCCAGAGGTGACTGTGCTATATATAGTAGCTAATAACCAGAGTTGAATGAAGAAAAAGGGAAGTAATATCTTGACAGGTGTACTAACAAGATGCTGGGTGATAGTCGCAATGGCCACTAGACTAGGCACTCATCTGACTACTGTAAGTGCTGTCAGGATACCGAAGAAATATAAACTATCAAACGCTTGCTTTGTTACTGCACAACTCTTATTATTTCGAACCCCGCCATTTTCCCTTCCCAACCGCGCGAGGGGACACACTTACACGCGCGTTAACAAGATATCGGTTCACTTTCTTTAAACACGTCGCTTCCGTCTTATAAGATTTTGACTACTTAATGAACAAGACGACCTTGCAAAAGTTCCACTCTGGGACATGATACGTTTCATTGAAGTCAACATAATTAGAACTGGTACCACATTTAAAACAAAAAAAAAATGTATAATGGACCAAATAACCTCGGCGTAATCTCTCTAAAAGCACACTCCCTTTTCATCTAACCTAGTTTATAGTATTTCTGCTGACTCTGCATTTCGAGGGATGTCTGGCGAGTGTGACTTAGTAAGTCACGCTATTTTCTAGACTGAACTAAAAATGTTAACACTGTCCAAGACATATCGACGTAATTATTATAGCTGTGATGTAATGATAAAAACTTTAGAGAATAAATCTTAATTGACGTTTGTTAGATTTTAAAAGCCATAATTGAAACCTGTGAGACAGAGGATATATTTAAGGATAATAGTTTATCGTCAGATACTTCTTCTGCTTGTAGTCGCCCAAGTAAGTACCCATTATGTCCTCTACTTTGCAAAATGTATCCCAAAATTTAAAACCGTCTTAAAATTTGATGACGGTTTCCTGAGTACATACCCTATTTATTGAATCAAAACTGTCCCTTTAAGACAAAATGTCGGTAACAAATTTTCTGCAATATTCATATAAAACAACGACACCACTCTGTAGATCCTCTCATCTATTCGAGTTCTCTTCATTGAATTCGAAAATCGAAAAAGAAAAAAAAATCATCCACCATTTTCGACCTAATCCGGGCATCCATTCCACAAAAAAAAAAAAAAAAAAATAGCTCCCCTTGATCCCTATAATACCTCGCGAAGAACCAAATACCATATCAGCTTGTTTTACTAGTACATACTTCCTTCCGGCTTACCTCATTTCGAAATCCCTTAACTCTTCAAAGGTTAATGTGTTTGTAACATCCAGTAATTGCCTCATATTTTCGTCCCGTTTCTGTTGTTGTTGTTGTTGTTGCTGCTGTTGCTGTTGTTGTGTCTGTGACTGTGATTGCTGTTGTGGATGATGATGGTTCAATTGCTGCTGAATGTGTAGCTGTTGTGAGTTCCTTTTTCGTGAGGAGTCCTTGCCTTGTTCAACGCTAACGAAATCACCCTCACTCTTTATGAGTAGGGTTTCCACGGTATTATCTAAGCTTAAGGACGGCTGTAAGTAGAAAAAATAACCAAAAAGAAAATTTTAAGATAAAAAACTTCATAAAAAAAGATACTATAAAGGACAAAGGATGAAGAAAAAAAGAAGGAAAAACGATGTCAACTGAAAGATAAGTGAGTTAATGTCTCTTAAAAGGGTGGACATTTTTGTTGGACCTGCTTTCATGGGTATTATATAAATCATTCATTTATCCGGAGTGAACGCAGGCTATCCCAGTCCATGAATAAATGGAATGCATAATACAATTATGGTATGAAAAATCGACGAATTATTATGTTTTTGTCTTCATTTGGGTAAGAGAATGACAATAAAAGGACATCAACAATGAAAACAATGTAAAATATCAAATGGGTGAGATGGAGAGTTGCCCGAAAACCGCAGCAACATAGTTATAATATTAAATTAATGGGCTCTGTAATTAAATTGCTGTGGCAAGAACAAAAAGAAACATCCACTGGGAAGGCTATTAAGCTTGTCAAAGGACATTTGTGTTCAGCGTGCGCTGTAGGGGTTGGTTGGATACTTCCTTTTCTTTTCTTTTTTTTTTTAAGGAAAAACTTAAATTTCACGAAAAGATCGAGGGGTGGAGATAGAAGAACGCGCGTGGAAGACAACATTTTAAATTCATCAAGAGTTTAATGATAATACTCGGTGGCTTATTGTAACTCGTCAAGGGATTCTGCTAGGGTAATTGATTTGTTTTTTGTCTTGCATATTGACAAGGGGAATTTCCGTGGAAAGTTTTGATGAAAAGGATCGGTCGTCTGTTAGAAAAGGATTAATGAGTGTGCCTAGGAGGGTTTTTTGTTTCCCAATTAATTGAATATTGAAGAAGATACTTTGGATTGTTTCTTCAAGGAGTGGTATTAGGTATTGAGTTTACAAAATCACTGTATTAACTATACACCATAACTGGCTGGTAGTGGTTCAAAATGATTGTATTTCTACTTCAAATAGATACGTGGGCTCTCAGAACTTAAAATAACTACAAATCAGTGCCAGTTTCAGGTGGTTAACGTATAAAATAGTAATGTATTCTGCAGATTACTCTTAAATATATACGACATCTAGCTAAGTTAGTATACGATACCTCAAGACAATCTCAAGTACCAGCGAGCTCATTCCAGCGCCTTGTTTATAGGAAACTAGTCTTGACTCCTACATTTTCTATTGGGATATATTGAGGTTGGCTTACCCGAGTACGTATAGGCAACCTAGTCTTTACTGAGATGATTAGCCACTATTATATTATGAACACTCTACGAAGCATCTCTCACTTGAACAGTATACCATCGGTAAAATTCAGCTGTCTCGCTCAAATTACCAGGGGTATGCTTTAAATTTGGGCAGTGGACTGAAAGCAGAAAACTAACTATTAGATGAATAACGTAGTCTTCCTTTGAAACTTTCAAAACATTATCATGTCCTGTACTCGAGTCGAAATCGAAAGAACCAATGCCCCTGCTACATTATGAAATTGTATCTATAGAGAGCATACAAATCGGATGAAAAGACATCTTTGGAAGGACTGTTCGAAAATACATTCTACTCTCCAATCTCTAATCATATTTCGATCAATGAAGATAGTCCTTCAAAGTTGCATGAGTGAATGTATGCACAAGTGTGAATAACAAAAGATAATCGAAAGGAAGGAATTTTTCAAAGTTATAGGTACAGGTATACACAACCTTCATGTCACATCTAAAACTTTACTCGTGTCTACTGAATTAGACATTTCTACTTTGAAGTTAGGAGATTGATTCAAGAGTTGCACCATCAAAGCTATGCGAAATTCAAACATAATGCGTATCATCCTCACTCCATTTTTCTTCCTTGTCCAATCTTTCAATCAGCAAAAAGCAAACATTTTTGAACTCAACCCACCAGTGATATCTTACTGCCTGTTCACTCAGATGCAATGTGATGACTATTATCATTTTCACTCAGGCCATATTCTGGCTCATTCTGTGAATAAGGCATGTACCTTTACCACAATTTAGTGGATGTGGTTAACCCATCCGGCCATTCTTCTGACCATTCAAATTGGCGCCTCAGTCTCCTACCATCTCTCTTAACAATTGATTTGATTCAATCTTCCACCACCAATTGTCTATTAACTTATTTGAAGTGATTTGAAACTCCCCCAGTAGCAGTCACCCCCATAGAACAGGCATCTCTTTAAGGATTATTAACACTCTCAACCACATTCGCACGAAGAGCCGCCCCACCGAGAAATCAATTTATGCCTAAAAGTGTTTATGTGTCTCTCTTAATCTATGTATCTATCCTAGAATAGGGTTCCCGCCATCAACATTGCTGGGTTAAATAACTCGTGTAAGCTTAAAATATATGTTGTTTCTGTCGTCTTTTCGACGCAACTGGGACCCGATAGAAGGAGTATGTAAATGAAATGTTTATTTTAGGCGTTCGCACCCTCCAAATTCACCCACCAGAAATCGTAATGGTATTGCGCGTATACCTTCCCTATTATTCGTAGGCGGGCATCGGATTAACATTCATGAGGGAAATAAGACCTTATCTAACGAAACGCTGAGTGTCACCCAAAAAGACTGTTTCGCTCTTCTAAAATTAAAACTGTTTGACGTCTACGCCTGTGTACTTAGGTTTTTGCTTTTCAATTTATTTAAATCCATGGGCTTAGTTGAAAGTCAATTGCTTGTACTCGATTTAATCCGCATGAGATGCAGATTGGGGACCGCTGTGCGTTCTGAATATTTCAAGAACGCACCCCATGCTCTTTGCGCTACACCCTACTGTGCCGCCTGCCTTGTCGATCTAACCCAAATCAGAATGTTATAATTCATTCGACATAAATAATGTTTTGTTGCCAGCTGTCGTTCGAAAGCTCCTTGGCTACATGATCCACCTACAATAACACATTCCACCAATCAGCGGACTTTCACATCACCAGGAGCTAGAGGTCAATCTTATTTCGCAAATTTGAGAATTCAAACAAATTATGATCGCGTTTGTGTAAATATCAACACGGGATCTTTCACGGGTGTTCTATCAAAATATGAAAAATTTCACAAAAAGACCCACCTCACCCACTCGAAAGAGGCTCGAAACCATAAAGTGCGTCTAAAATTAGCACATCGCCGCTGATTGACTAAAATAGAATTGCAGTGCGTGGTTCGATGTCAAACTTTTAGATACAAAACATCTGCGTGATCGTTAACGGTAGATGAAATGGTTTTTCAAAAAACAGCGTGGCTGAAAATACCATCAATTTGTGCTGTAAACTCGATTTTTATGAGTTGTTAATTGGAAATGATAGGTTGCGAGGGGTAGGTGTTTTGATTTGGTCGGTTCGAAATAGAGGATTTATATTTAAAAAAAAAAGATAAAACGAGTGCAAGAGTGATTCGATACAGATTGTCGGGCACACATTGGATATCTCCAGTTGGTCGGGGCTTTGTTTGTTTGTTTAGACTCTTTGTTTATGGTTTCCAACAATTCACATTTGAAATGTAAACGCGCCACGGGCACTAGAAATAGTAATTTAATGATGGAGTCTGGTAGAAAAGTGCTCAGAAAACGAGGTGTTTATCTAGCTTTTTATTGATCGTGATTCAGATGGGTATGGGGCTGTAGATACAACAGCAATGCAGTGCAAGTGCACGAAATCCGATACAGTCCTTGTCTGTGCATGTAAATGGTAAATGCTCTTATTGCTCTCTGTTTGGACGCGGTCGGTTAATGAACTGGTATAAAAATCAATTGTAGTTACCAAAAAGAAAAGTTTGTGTCTTTGCTTGAACTCTTTAACTTAAAAACTACTAGGTCGATTGCAATGCAACTTTTAATACAATATCAGGTGTTGTATCTTAAATAACATAGTTTTGTATTGACAAGTTTTATTTTAAAGGAGGCTGAACAGTGATGATAAATGTCAAATAAGTTGGATTGGCTTTAAACCTGTTGACCGTTAAAGATCTATCAAAATGTTGACACAAAAGTCAGAAATGGTATATGTCTATCTATTAAATGTAGCTTGCAATTTGTTCTTTTTTTTTTGTCAGAAAAGTCTTTGATGTTCAAAATAGTTATGAAACATATTAGTTGGTAAATTTGGGTTTCAGTTCAGTGTTGAGAGACCCCAGAGAATCTTCAAATGTTTTACGTGTAATTGTATAAGAACTGGTCGAGGAGTAGAGATATATTTTTTTCTTTTGTATTTGTTTATGATTCACAGTATTTCTTTCGAGTACTTGTTTTATTACTTTAGTTATTATGTGGCCGCAAATATAACGTTAATTACTGGAAAAAGAAAATGCTTGTTTTGGTACTTGTCTTGAAAACTCAAAAAATGGAAAAAGTTGCCAGATTCCTTTGCCTATGTAATATGTATTGCCTTTGATCATGAGCTCGCAATGAGCAATAGATTCGGTGAAGTCCCGCATCAGATTTCAGCACAAGACAACGGCTATATATGCCTGGAAAACAGAGCGACTAGTATTGATTTGCAAAGGGAAAGGGGAGCTAGACTCCACGTCAGCGTACAGACCACTGTGTATGCGGGAAAACTTCTCGAGAGAATGTTGAAGCCTCGACTCTCTGTAGCGGTGGAGAGAGCTGGTGACCTATCTGAAAGGCAATATGTATTTAGAAAAGATCATTCTACAATGCTGCTGTGGAAGAGGTGGTTAAGGCTACCCAAGTAACCCATCAGGGCAGTTACTACTCGAGGAAAGTTGTTGTGTTGGCAACTCTCGACGTAAGAAATGCCTTCAACTCGGCTAAATGGTGCGACATGCTGAATGCCCTGGAAATAAACTTTCGGGTACCACAGTATCTTCGACGGGTGATAAGGAACTACCTTAGTGACAGGAAAGAAATAACGGCCGGAGCAACACAGGGCTCAGTTTATGGAACATCTCTTACGATGGAATTCTTCGCATGGAGATACCCGAAAACACTTTTCTGGTCGGCTATGCAGACGACATCGCTGCAGTGATGACCACACGGAACACCAAAGACTATAAGAGGAGACCAAATCAAGTCATGAGACGGGTACACACATGTGTGGAGGATCACGGCCTAAGCTTAGCAGTGGAGAAAACCAAAATAGTCCTGCTGGCAAGGAAGCGATACCCACAATAATCGAACTCCAACTGCGTCCGAAAGCCATATACACTAAGGAAACATTAGAATATCTAGGAGTTAGGATAGATATGAAGCTCACGTTCTGGCAACAAATTAAGTCCCCATCCAAAAGAGCCACGAAAACATGTCTATTGCTAAGCAGACTGATGGCGAACATAGGAGGTCCCATGGCAAATAAAAGAAGATTCCTGGTGCCGGTTATGCACTCAATACTCTTGTATCGCTCCCAGATCTGGGCTGACGCGCTCAAAAATGAGATATACAGGAAGAAAGTGGGCGCGGTGCAACGTATAGGAGTCCTTTGGATAACGAGTTCATACCGAGCAGTGTCGGAGCCAGCAGTCCTTGTAGTTGCAAGAATGATGCCCATTGATCCCCTAGTAGCAGCAAGGAAGTACGTCCATGACAAGAAGGCGGAAGTAGGCATGGCAACAACAGCTACAGAAGCGAAACAACTCCCGAAGCAGATGTGGCAAAACAGATGGAAAGCCGAAACGAGGGAAGGTGGACCTACCGATTATTCAGAGACGTTTCTGCATGGACGGAGCGGGTGCACGGTCAAGTAAATTATTATATCACCCAGTTCCTTACTGGACATGGTTACTTCAACCGGTACCTGCGCAAGATGAGAAAAATAGGGATCGCAGCCTGCCAATACGGAGGCTCTTTGACAGACGATGCGTATCACATCTTTTCACCTGCAACAGGTGAGCAGTAGAAAGAAAAGCCTGGACTTAGAGATATGCAACTTTTCTCCAGAAAATGCCGTAAACAAGATGGTCTCAAGTATCGACATGTGGAATAAAATATCTTTATTCATTGAGACGGTACTCAGATCGAAAAGAGAGAGGAGGAAGTAAACATAGCTTCAGTAAGTTTACCAAATTAATGAAAGCTTTACTGGCAAAATTTTATAAACCCGCACCAGGAGAAAAATATGAAAAAGCCGGTCCCCAGAGGGGAAAGAAAACGACATTAGAAGTAATGCTAAAGCGGTTCCGGAGTGGATGGTGTCAGGTTGAAAATGTGTTAATGGTGGTTTTTTTAGTGAGTAGGAGTCTCACACTACTTGAAACAGAGCGGGACTGTTTCTCGTGTGCATTAGCGTTTTTCCACTACCCCCTTGGAAGGAAAAGCGAAACAGAAAAAAAAGGATTTATTGTGGCCATAGACCTGCCATTATGTGTATGTGACGAAAAGTACAGTCAATTGGTCACACTTTACACTGCGAAGAAATTTCTTTTGCCAAAAATATTATGAAATATAATTGACTTGCAGAAGAGAAGGATGCTCCTAGAGGGGCGCAGAAGGGTTAATGAAAGATTGATGACTATAGAAATGATTTGGAGATAGTAGAAAGGCGATGTAGGATTCTGAACATAACTATGTGCAGGCATTATTAATCCTCTTTTACCGAACGATAGGTTACACGACTTAAGTAGTAAAGCTCCATGTTGTAAGTATTTTTAAATACAAATTTTCAGAATATCCTTCGATGCTTACTTAATTTATAAGTTACAGTTCAAGTAAACTGTGATGAAAGATGATTGAGGAGGTTGGTTCTTTGACCGTACCAACCCAAATGCTCAAATTGTTCTTCCCGAATACTCGTAGATGTCTCCTTGTCGTTCAATTTTAGAAACAATCGTTTGTTTTCGTGTAGAGGCCTTTGAAGTCAACCTGCAGTAAGAAAATATTATAGATTTTCAATGTATTCACATATTAGTGTTAGGTCACGTGCCTCTGCTCGTCTAATAGCATTTGTAAGCCAAATTTATCTCTATATACAATATCTTCCAGTCTACCAAAATGTATTTTCTTTTATTTCGCTTCAACGCAGCTAAAATCTGGAACTACTACAGAGCACAACAATGTATCTACATTGAGTCTAAGTGACAAGCAAAGTCACTTTAACTAACCCCACAAGCCATTCATAAATTCGAAACGAAACAATGTCCACAGGAGAAATTTATCTACATAATGTAAACATGAGTTCGTTTTCCTAAAAATATTCGTGACCACTTGTGCGCCGGGCACGCAGAGGTATATTTTATTTACTCATGTCTACGTTAATAAATATTACGCATTATAATTAATTAAAAGTGCCTCAGGGTTGATTTATTGGCGCTTTTGTTTGATTCATCGGAAAAAAGCGATTCGCTTCGGTTTCTCTTAAAAGCGATGCACTTACTGATTGGCACTGTGAAAGTGTTCTTTCTTATTATTAAAATAAATTATATAAAGAAACCATCTGAAGAGATACGGAGTGGACAGTTTAAAAGCAGGAAGTCTATTTGGTAGAAATTCGAATGATGTATTGTATTAGCATGGATGATGAGGAGTTAATGTTGTGTCTGTCTTTGTTGTGAGGTTACAATGAGATAAATGGTGTAATCTGAACAAAGTACAGAGTGACGAAGTTTATAGATACATTATTTTTACTTATTGTGATTAATTGCAGCTGGATGATAAATTAGAAGAAAACAAAGAGAGTGACGACTCGAAAGTGTCAAGTCTTCTAATTGATTGTACGGAAATGGATCTGATTTCTTAGTAAAATGTTGTTTAACAGTGTTGATGGTACTATTGTATGAATTTTGTGTCTATACCATTGATTTTTAGTCAGGTCTGATTCATACTCTACTGAATTACAGATACTGTATTTAAATACCGATTTTTATTAAGGCTAAGCTCTCTGCTAATCTCTTTCCAATTTTCTACTTCGATTTTGCATGTCTCTTCTTCTTCCTATTTCGGCGAGGTTATGATCCGAAAACAAGGGATCGTAACCTTCCCACTTTACCGCATTTCTACTGATCCGCCTGTGGGGTTCGATTTAAATAGAACTAAGTACTGATGATGCATACATAAAAAGAGTATGTAATCTTAATTTTAAATAAATTGTTTATCTTGAAATTAAAGTGAATTTACTCGATATATAGTGGATTCCCAATATAGCATTTGACCTCCATACAACAATTCTAAGTCATGGAAAACTCATTGAAGAAGCCTTGGCCCTAACAGTGATTGGATTCTCCTTAACTACTAATATTGACTTTGAATACAAATTCTAGTCCTTGTATCTTTTTTTAGAATAAAAAAGCAATACAGTCATGTGCAGTGTGTGTATGTATACTAATCCCAAAACCACATTTCTTTCGATGTGAGTAATAAAAATTCCTAGAATTTCGGAAGGAAATCACCTCTACCAGTAGGCGTTGTAGTTTATTCATCGTCTGCTACTTAATGTTAACACTAATGATATCCCCCAAATTAGCCATTAAATCCGCAGGTAGTCCGGCCGATTTAGTGCCTCCGAGCTTAATTAGTATTAATCGCATAAGGGATATTGTGTGTGCTAAACACGGGAGAGTTAATTCAGATCCAACATAACTTTGATTAACGATTTTCTCTCAGACTTCAAATTTGCAGTGATGTATTTGCGTATTGAAAATTGTTTTAAGAACTTCCTAGTTGTGTAATTTGAAAGTAATTCGAATTTTTCAATTGAATGCGCATTTCAAATCATGATGGTGTTCGACAAGGCACATGGAATATTTATGTAAGAAACGAAAATTCCCAGAGCACAGGATGTTTACACGTAAATTTTCAGTAATGAATGAGAATGCACCTACACACTATCATGTAATGATTCAAAATGATATTGCTATGTACATACAACTTCCTAAAATTTCAGTAAAGGATGATTTCAAACAAACACCTACTCAAAGTTCATTTGAATAAACGATTTTCGAAATGTATGGAGTATGCATCTGAATCGAGTGGCACTGTCGAGTGAACCTAAATGTCACTGAATTGCCGTAATGAGTTGTTAATTTTTGGTTACATAAACAGGTTCATTTATAGATGCATTATAGAGAACATCTAATCAATAAGGCTTATTGAACTTAGGTGAATCAACAAAGTAAACTATTGTTCTATGTGTAGTGCTTGTTTGAACCCAGTGTGTACCTTTGAACCTGTTTGATGCTTAAAGGTCAGTTGAGTAATTGACACCTATTTGTGAAGCCAAACTTAGGCAAATATTGACTCCTCAATATAAGGGATAGATTTCCCAAGGACCCTGATATATATTACAGTTTAAGTTTTATGTTATCGCTTTATCAACTTAGTTAGTTTTCGTACTCAATTACTACTGATATAGAAAATACATGCTCTCAGATCCTGGGTCACCATCAGAATACACACTCTTCAAACGACTTCTAAGAAAAACTTTCAGAGTCAAATCGATGGTTGTAGCTGATAATGATGATTGTGTGATCAACATTTTGAACATCTTTTAGAACTGGACTAATTCTAAATCTAAAATGATCACGTCGAAAGCTATCACGTACTAACTTTAATGTTAGGTTTTCTTGTTGTAATAAGTTATGTATCTCAGAATTTGAAAAAGTTAATTGACCAACATAGTAAGGGACCTCAAATACTACAAAGATGCGTCAACGATTAAACACCCAAGAGGCAGTAACTGACTTAATTTGTAAGAATAATCCAACTTTCCGTATCTATATATCTATGGATAATCTATAAGGCTTAACCTAACAATCTTATATTCCGAAACATAGGGAAAAACTTAACAGAGCTTAACTCAAGATTTTAGATAGACAGGGTACAGTCAAAAAATATAAACTCTTCTATGTCTTTCTATTATACCTCTATAAAATCGCTTGGATGATGTAGAATGCTAGAGCTCTTTAAGCTAATCTAAGAAAAGAGAATTGCATATTTATCAAGTACAGGGTACTGCAAAGATCATATTTTCCCATTCCTTTGCATCCCTTGCCCGATTCTAAATGCTGCTAGATAACCTAAAGTATTTAAGATGGCCCGAATTGAACAAAGTATTTAAGAATCATACGCCAAAGTAATAACAGAAAGAAATTTAAGGAACCATGGTTTGATGAGGAGTGTGAGAAGTCGAGACATTTAGCCTTTGCTTGGCTTAGGCTTTTTTTACTTATTCAACGAAGGCGCTATGAAGGATATATACATTCAACCACATAGGGAATTTAAGGCCATATGTAAGGCAAAGAGGAATAATTACTATGAAGTAGAGGCTCGGGTGTTGTCGCAATGTAATAATTCATTGGAGTTCTGCAAGATGGCAAGAAAGCTCAATGGTGGAAGATATGTAATGAGCAACAAGTTAAATCCGAATATCCTACTAGCCCACTTCAAAACATTATTGAACCCACCTGCTAGTCTCCCTTGTGTTTAACATGCCATGCCAGTTCTTCAGAATGATATCTTGGACAGCTCGTTCACTCATCAAGATATTATTACTGTGCTAGGTGATTTAAAGGATGGTAAAGCAGTAGGATCGGATGGCATGTCGACCGAATTCTACAAGTATGGTAGTGAAGAACTACAAAACAAACTCATTTACTTGTTCAACAGCATCTTGGAAATAGAATTAGCTCCACAACGATTTAAGGAAGCATTAACTTGTCCTGTACACAAAAAGGGTTCCACGGCGGATTCAGGAAACTATCGGGGTAATTCTTTTTTAAATGCATCATAATTTTCACAGCAACAACGCAAAGCCAGCTTAATCAGTGGATAGGAGACAATCGGTTGCTAAAGGAATTTTAAGCGGGATTTAGACCAGGATATTCGATTATTAATCATTTGTTTATACTAAGTAGTATTGTGGACTCTTTTCTCATACGAAGTAAAAAACGCTATGCTTTCTTCGTGGACTTTAAAGCAGCTTCGACAGTGAATCGTAACGCGTTATTTTATAAACTTTACAATTTGGGCAAGTCGTTAAAATTTGGACGGGTTATGCAAAACCTATATAGTGATACCAGTGCAGCTGTGTGGAACGGGGACGGACTGTCGGAATGGTTCTATTCGAGTTCAGGAGTAATACAAGGTTGTTCTCTAAGCCGAAGTCTTTTTGCACTCTTCATTGAAGACATAATTGAGGTCCTGCCAGGAGGAGTTGAATATGCAGGAGACTTAATCAAAGCACTTCTATTCGCAGACGAAGTAGTCTTACTGGCGTATTCTTCAGAACAGCTACAGCTTATGATCAATCGACTTAGTGATTACTGCTAGTTATGGAACTTGATTGTCAATTTGGATAAGTTTAAAGTTATGGTGTTCAAAAAGAGGGGAGACAGACACTAAGGAGAAATGGAATTACAATGGGAAAATAATAAAATTGTGAAGAAATATAAGTACCTTGGAGTATGCCTTACAAAAAATCTTAATATGAATACATCTCGCGGAAAAATTAGCAAAATCAAAAACAGCTATCAATTTAGCTTGAAGGAGATGCTTCAATAACAAATTTATTGCCCCACAGTGCTAAATAGTAAGTTCTTGAGGCGGTATCGGAGTCCATTCTACGTAGCACATGTATGGGGAGATAAAAGATATGAAGCCAGTCAGAAACTATTAAGACATTACCTCAAAAGAATATTTCATCTTCCTCCAAACACGCCAAACTATATGCTTATGTGGATAGACTTAGTTCGTGGCTGTGGCATTGAAATAAATCACGAGGATTTAACGTGTCTGAAGAACCAGTTTTATCACCTTATCAAGGGAGTCCATGTGCAGGCTAGGGAAAAGTATTTAAGGGAAGCTGCTTACATAGATCGATATACAGTTTAAAGCACAACTTGTTGCAGAAGAATTATTTTCGGGATGAACACAGCATTGATGAAATATCGATGATCTTGAGGCTGCGGGGCGAGAGAGAAGTTTTACCTCTGCAGTGTAGTTGTGTAGTTTGACAGAGAGGGAGGATACTCTGCATTTCATGGGAAAATATCCAGTTTTGCGGGAAATTAGAAGACACATTTATGGAAGCGATGTCCTGGCGGAGAATTAAGTCATAGCACTCCTCAACGATGTAAATGTTCCTAATTTGTTTCAGTATTGCAAAATTGCACTACAATATACAATAAATATAAATGGTAGTCCACTTCATTTTGCTATTGCATAGTTATTAAATTGGAATTGATAAATAATATATTATATGCCAGTCAGGCAGACGGTAATACCATGCAAATTGATTTTTATTAACTTTTTTCTTGTAATAAATCTGAAGTACGTAAATAAAATCTATATGTATCTATCTATCTATCTACTTAAGATTGGTGAAAGAGCACTTGAAATAAGCATGTGCAGAACCTGGTCGTATTGATGTCACAAAATCATCTCGGAAATAATGCCAAATATTGCAAGTCCAAGATAGAAATGACTGCTTTTAGCTATGGTTCTTTATGGAACACCAAGACTACACACCGCTTTCTACCCAAAATATATGTACATATATATATCTGAATCTTATTAACAAAGCTCTGTTTGGAAAAGACTGAGAAGTAACATAACTGAAAACAAAACTGAATTTTAACACTCTGTATGTAAAAATACATTTTTCAAAAAATAATTAATTTAATAGCTTTTCAAATTCAAAGAGGTATATTTTCACACACATTTGGATTTAAAATTACTTTCTAAAAATATATGTATGTTAGTACTTCTTCTGGTATATACTTTTGTCCATTTAAATATTTCGCAATCAGTGACGCTGTCTGGTATATCGTTGTGGGAATTGCGGTGGGTAGACTCAAGTTATTGAAACGTGACTAGGTAGTACTTTGAACTTTCAAAACTACGAATGTACATCATTTCGACTTGAAAGTTTAAATATTTTTAGACACATATGGGTCTTCCGAAAATGCATCCTTTAGACTTTTCAAAATTTAATGTTATGTATGTACGTCAAATTGGTTATAAGCAGAGATATATTGATGGACTACCAAGTTCCAAGACTAAAATAGTTAAACATTTTGTGGAAGTCAATAATCTTCCTTTTTGTGCAATTTTTGGACAATTCTACCTGGTGGTACCTACAAATGCTGCAAATACTTATTGCTGTGCTTTTGTATCGCTTTCACATTGCTTATACGAGTATATATGCTTCGAGTGATGACACTAATTATACTATGAAACGATTACAAATCTGGTCTTTGCCTAAGGTAAACTATGCCCAAAACTTGTGTTTCACAAGTATACATATCATAAGAAAATGAAATGAAATACTCGTAGCATACTTGGAAAAATCAGCGCTAAAGCAAGGAAATTAAAGGACATCTAAAAATAATTTAGGAAACTCTCTGTTATAAAAGTTTGAAAATTGTTTGCAGAGACGTGCTTAAAAATATGTGCAAATTGCATGTGAAAGTAAAATTTTAACTTTGTGTTGGTTTGAGAGAAATATTAAAACTTTGTAAACTCTGGGTGAGGCAGCTAAACTGAGAAGTTAACAAATCAGTTTGCTCTTCGTGTACAGTACAATGTTCCGGTTGGAAAGGCTAACGCGTGTTCATGAGTGGTTCAGAGAGTCAAATGCATACAAAATAAGTTTTGAACTCCTACAGGCCAGTGTCAACTCTAAAGTCCACAATTAGAAACTATTTGTGAGGAAAAAGTCATTCTACCTCGTTTTGTGAAGTATAGCACAAGTTCTTATATCCGTGTCCCATTTACACAGAAACAAGTGGTTGTACAGTTCAATTTGCAAGCGAAAACGTGGTCTCAATATATTTTCTATTATCAGTAAAGAAAATTTTAGTTGCTCCTGAAAGTAATTAGAATGCTTAGAGATATGTAGTCTCAGAACAATAAGCCGAGGGATAAATGGTTAAAGCCGATACTACCTACTAAAAACACCACAAATGTAACCATTAAATGCGCGAGATACTTATCTCCTTTTTAGAAATGGCTATATCAGTCGAAGCGCAAAAGAAATTGAATACAAAGATTTGAAGAATTAATTAGCATTTAAACTTTCTCCTTGCAATAGTACACTATATCCTTTGTCTAGGAAACTTACAAAGTGCCACTTCAGGCACTTGTTTAAATTCATTTAAGACTAAAGTATATTCGTTTTCTGTTGTCCCGTCAACATATTTTTTCTGCACTCACAGATTGTTAAATAAACCGCAGAATGTTGGTAAAAAACAAAATCAACAAAACGATCTCAAACGATCTTAATCAAAATTCAACGATCTTAGCCTGTCTTGAATGACTTTAATCGATCTTCAACGATCTTAAATGATTTTCAGCGAGTTTGAATGATCTTTTCACCTTACAAAGCCTTCACAATTTTTCCACATATCAAATATCTCAGAACCATTCGCAGGCCTACTCAACATTTTACACTATTTACAACATACCTTAATGTATTGCTTAGAGAAGCTCCTGCAGAGCCTTTTGTAGAAAGGTGCCATTGTAGTACAAATATTGTTACTCAAAATATTTGTTTTATCAATTTTGGAAAAAAATTCACTTTTAGCACTTAAAGAACAATTTCTTCGATAATCACAAGAAAAATAAAATCTGATTACATTCTTTCAAAAATCCGAAATACGATCGCAAATTTGTTATCCAAAATATCTAATATGATCACCGATCACTTTTTGAAATGAAGCAATGTTTTCAACGAATGAAATCACACGAAAGATACTCCACAGATGGATCGCATCAGACTACACAGGGCATCCAAAAGATACTAAAACGATCTCTCTTTTGATTTCGTCAAAATATATAATCGCGATTGAAAATTTTTGTATTCTTGGGAGGAAAACTCTTAAAAAGATAAATTTGTATCTATCTCGTTCTACGTACTTGCTGAACGACTATAGTTGCCCGCGGTTGCGTACAAACTGCTGCTTCCATGGGATTGGCAGTCACATTTATAGGACCTCCACCACCACCGACACCGCCGGCGTTTTGTGATAATCTCTGGCAATCGTCCAAAGTGTCGTGCTGCTGTAGATATTGTATCTGTTCCTTGTCAGGTAGTTGTTGGGTGGTGCAATTATTATGTAGTGCCGATGATTTCGAGTGCATTTTGGATGCTTCCGAGAAAAAGTCTACTCGCAGATCAGGTAACGGTGGTGTTCCGCGCATTGACCCGGTTGGACTATTGGCTGCAGCGATATTTTGGGGTGATGTACAGCGGTTGTTGTTGTTATTATTCATGATGGTATTGCTGGTGTTTGTGTTGCCATAAACGTTGGCATTGGACCCATGGTACTGCTGCTCATTGGCAGCGGTTGGTTTTGGAGGAATTTGATCGAATTTCGAGGCGATTTGTTCGAAGCGGTTCAGCTCTGCGTGTGACTTGGGTGAGGTGCTGCTGGCGGTTGCTGGGGTTGGATCACCCCCATTGGTTGGCGGCTTGGGATAGAAGGCATCTGACTTGGAGATGTGATCTTGATACTTAGAGTGCACTAGATCGGGACGGTTTCGTTTGGAGCTTCTACGTTCATATGAATGGAAGGTTTCCTGCTGCGATAGGAGGGTGTATTGTTGGAAGATGTCATTGCTCTTTGCCGAGCAAGCATTGAGGATCGCCTTTGATGGTGACACGTACATTGGCTTGCGTTCGTACACCGACGGGTTGTGGTCATCGCTATCTGTTGAGCTGGTTGTGGAACTGGAATCGTTTGGATCTTCATCAACTGCGAAGCATTCCCGCTGAATTCTTTCATAGTCTAGGGCCTCTCGATCAAATGGAAACATTGTGATGTCTTTCCGATCGCTGCTCGATGAGGACGATGAAGAGTACTTTCGATTTGTGTGCTGCTGTGGTTGATGGTGGTGATGGTGATGGGTGCCGCTGGACGGTGATAATTGCTGTTGTTTGCTGAAGAATTTCTCCTTGGACGTTACGGCTGGAGCGGAGTTGATTTGGCGTCGTTCCTTTTTGGGGCTGGTCTTTATGTTGCCCACGTAGCGACTGGCGGATTTTGTGCGATACTTCGTGTCACGCTTCTGTTTCTTGACATCGTCCTCGTTCGAGTAATCGTAGTCGTAAGTGATTTCTTCATCCACGCCACGGTCGTCTGCCCGTTTGTACATTTTATACTTGCTCGGCGAGGTCTCCCTAATGGAACGCCGTTTCTCTTTTTCATTCGCGGACGATTCCCATCTTCTACTATTGTAACTCCTCGCAGAGTTCTCTCTCCGGCAGCCTTCCTCGTTCTTCAGAACCTCATGTGTCGACTGACGTCTCTGCTGCTCCAAATAAACATCGCTCTCCTTAAAGGTAAAAAGTGTCTTACTTTTCTCCGTCGTACGTACACTCTTCGGTGATGATGGTGGATCAAAGGGAAAATGAATGGATGAGTTGGTAGTTATAGGCGCTGTTCTAGGGATTTTCTGTGACAAAAGTGGTGTAGTAGACGTTGCCTCCACCTGAATCGATAGCGAGGACTCTTGACTCTGAAAAAGGACCAGTTTTAGTCTCGTACCTAACCTAATGAGGTGAAAATTAAAAGAAGTCGTTACCTCTGTGCTTTCTTGGGGATTAACATCGGGACGAGAATACATAGAGCTGGTTAGTTCCATTTCAGTGCCTTCATGTTCAGAGTCCCCGGCATGGATGGCGGTCAGAAGGGGCTCCTCGATTGAACTGAAAATAGGTTCACTTTGTCCAGATGTATCACCTAGAGGAAGGAGGAGCAGAATGGAATACAAAATTATTAAAGAAGATACACACATTTTTGAGGAGAAACTCTTAACAAAACAGTTGAATTAGCACAACAAAAAGGATATTGAAGATACACACGTATATAGATGTCTTTGGTGGGTGGCGGCTCTGGTGGAAGGTCTCTATATCTTCCATTGAGCCGAGAGAGGATAATCATATCACGGGCACATTGTTCGCAAGCAATTTCAATTCGGATGGAAATTTATTACTGTTATGCTTGGGTAATTTATTCGGGAGGCATTTCCTTTCAGTTTCCTGTAGGTTTGAGTGCGTGTGTGCGTGCGTAGGCGATGGGTTCGTTTTCAGTAAAAAGAAATTAGATTCTGATTGAGGTGGTGAAAGTAAAGGAAAATATATGACGGCGACGCAAGATAAAGTAGTTATGGAAAGATTTTCTAGGAAAACGATTTAAAAATGCTAAATAACAGGTTATACGCTTGTTAGAATGGAAAATCGAGCAAGAATTTGGGTGGTGGTACTAACGGCACGTGGGACTTTCATGGATTTACTTGAGTCCGTTGGAACCTTAAATCTGTTTCGGATAGTGGAAAGAATTTGCATATCTTTCATGAATATAAGGAATAATATTCTTCTACTAATAGGAGCTCAATATAATGAGAATAAATTATGAAAATCTTACTAGTAAGCCTAATGGAACAGCCTCCTTAGACACATTTTTTTTTTTACAACATGCCAAACTTCTTCCTATAAGCTAAGTTATTAGTGGAAATAAGCTCTTCAGTGAGGTGAAAAGTACGGTCTTATTGTACCCACGCTTTCAAATAATTACAAGTTTCCTGATGATATGAGAAAGCAGCTTTACATATTAGATTTTAGTCCAAAAATTAGAAAAGTTATTCCCAAGCTTCCTAATAGGCTCAAATTGGTGATATTGATTAGAAAAGAATACCGAAATTTACATCTCTAATGATGGGCCGCTTTTGGAACAGTGCTATTTGATTTTGTATTACACTCTATTAGCATACAACCGAGAAATTTTCTGGTGTAATGTGAGGCAGTAAACTAGATCAAGTGGCCCCATGGTTATAAATTCGCACTAAGTCAATGTAAAAACCTTGATGAAAATCAGAAAACAGATCGGTTATGTACTATGCACCTAATAGAACAAATGCTGCTACTCCTAGGTTCATTCAAAGAAGATTAGAAAACTTTTCAATTCAACTTCTCTTGAGTGAGTATAAAGAAGAACTAGCGATCCTGTGAGATTACTATCCTAGACTCTAGGCTTACCGTTCCAAGCTTATTATTATTGTCCAGTCTTCTCGAAGCATTTTCTTGCCAGCATTTTTCAATTGACAGGCCCCTTAATAACGAGAAAGATTAACTGCAGCCGAAAAACAGGTGAGCGCTGTTGGTAAGACCTACTCCCATATGAAAATTCTTCGGAAAATGCAAACGGTAGAAACATCCTATGCCACAAACAGGACAATCATTGGTTTGTCTGCAGCCCAGCAAGCCACAACTGTTAGGGAAATAATTGCTCCAAAGTAAAACAATTATACCTATGTTCTCCGCTCCCAGGGGCGAAACGAATTAAGTAAAAATAAGTTGGTGCAGTACAGGATAGTTTTTCAAGTCCTATGCCTCATGGAACTTACAAGGTAAAGCATTTTGTGTATATATAAAACGCGTATATGTTCGGACTCACAATCTAGCCTAAACATGCTAAGAAATACATAAATTTCTCAAACAAAAAAACTAAAAAGATCTAGCATTGAACAAACATAATGCCAAGATCTTGACTGACTTTCTTACTGGTCATTGCTCACTCAAGTACTACCCCTCAAGAAAGTCGGCATCGGTCATTCTGATACATGCGGACTTTGTCTTGGGGAAACTGAATCTACCGAACATATCTTACACGAATGTCCCGCTATTGCTTGGACCGGAATTAAATACTTTCAGAAAGGGTTCACTTCCCCATCTCAAGTTGTCTCTTCCTCAGCTCGAAAAATCATAAGTTGTTTAAGTGAACTTGATTTAAACTAGGAAGCAAAGGAGAGAGTACAACAGATCTCAATGAGGTCTAGGTGTTCCGTTTGGTTATCTAATTGCCTATCACCCCAGTTTAGAAATGCATTATCTTTGGCTATGGCTCGCTTATGAAGAATACTCCCTTCTTACGCAAGAGATATTCTAGGACATTCAGCATTCAGTCTTAAAGAAACTATTGGTTCAAGTTTTTTTTATGTTTCTAGTATTCCGGACCTGAAACGTAAAAACATACCACTTATGAATTCAACACGGTGTCTGTTACTCAGTCATGCGCTTGTAACTTTTAAATTGTTTAACCAAGAGAGCTTTGGGTAGTGCAATGGACCTACTTTCAGGTCTAAGTACATCCTCATCGAGGGCCGATACTAACCAAGAGAGCTCAAATGTTCGGTATGTAGCCATTTTGCTTTTGCCCGAATAAGATGGCTGTAGAAAAAAAAATGATTGTTGCCCTTTTGGGATACGTTGTACTTAGGACACAAAAAAACGTTTGCTGCTCATCATGTGACATAACAAATGAAAGGTGACGTCTTAATAACTCAAATTGGAAGAATTAAGTTTTTTGCACAAAATACCCCGAAAAATATCTAACAGGATACCCGTCTGCTCTTTCTCCTTCTGCTTCCCATTTCGGCGAGGCTATGATCCGAAAACAAGAGATCATAACCCTCCCATTTCACCGCATTTCTACTGATCCGCCTATGCGGTTCGCCTATTTGACCTCAGAAAATATTGGCAGGCCTCTCGAATTTGGATCACTGGGTTACTGAGGCCAATCAAATGCTGGTGTGGTTGTATTTAAGTGATCCAGGTATTTCTAGGCCTGCCTCTCCTGGCTCGCGATGTCTTTGGAATGTTCATTGATGTTACCCGTCCGCTCTATTGCCAAATATATTAATATGAAAAGCCTGTAGAAATATGAGGGAATTGCTGGAAATTTTAAAGGAGTCTTTTGACGTACACCTATTTTGAATCAAATGACAAATATGGGGTATTAATTCACGCCAATTCAAATCCCAAAAAACACAAAACATTTTTTTCACGGTCCCACCTCTCGCGAACATCTGACAAACATCCGAGAGTATTGTTGTCTCGAGAAAGCTTCTCAAAACGAATTGCCCTTCGGATACGGCACTAAACTGTAGATTCCTTCCATTCATGTGAAGAATATAACGCACACAACATCGGTGGTTACGAGAAGCTAGGCCCATGCACTTAAGGAGCTGTTGCGTCAAATATTGATTGACCTAACTCACCCCACCACATCTTACCACAATTTCATCAAATCTCAATATCTTTAAAATAAAGTCAATGCTGTACCAAAATGAACTCAAAATCCAAATTTAATCCAAAATATGTTGAAGAATTTTTGAGATAAGAGTGGTCCAAGAATGCATTGAATTTTTTCGAAATGTCTTCCTATAGCTTACACCTACTTCTTGCGACTTTGCAAGAAAATGCACCTTAATAATTCTACTAAAACATTTTCGAATTTGAGGATGATGAAGATGACTTAAAATTATTAAGTCATGCTCCTCATATCTTAGCCCTAGTATAAATTTCAAAACTTTCAGAGGATATTATTTACCTGTATGTAAGATCAAATGTACAAAGAAAATCTACCCCAAACCTGTTAAGTTAGTCTTGAGCTCGTTTGTAATAAGGACGATTTGAAGAATCAATTGCATCCGATTTTCGTGGTGATATGGAGAAAATGCAAATTAATCTCACGAACCAAATTTTAATTGAATTATTAGAGAAACCCAAAATGTTTATTCTTTCGAGGAATTTTCACATATGTACATAAAGGGTGTTTTTTAAGAGTTATATATATATTTTTTAATTAAAACGACAGGAATTGAGTTCAAATGAAAGATCTTTATTCATAATTAAGAATGGTTCATGAAAACGACTTTTTCGACTGTTTTTGACGAACCACATCCTATCAGTCCCATTTCAGGCCACTCTTTCGTGCATTTGGGGCTCTATCTCACCAATTAGGCCCTGAATATTGGGTGCAAGGACCTGAATAGTTTGTGGCTTACACCGAAGACTCACTCAAGAAATTGCGATTTTGCTTTTTTACACAAGCACATTGAGTCAAAAGCGAGTCTTGTCATTAAACACGATTTTTTCGACAAAAAAAGGTCGACTTCAAGCTGCTCAAGAGTCCAATTCGCAAACTCTCCACGCAAGCCATGGTCTCGAGGCTTTCATTCCTGCACCCGAGTGGATCTTGTAGGAGTGTAGGCCGCAATCTATTCGCAACATTTTCCACATAGTAGACGGGCAAAGGCCGAACTGTTGCGATCGGCGCCGAATTGATAATTCCGGAACTTCCGCCACACGCTCACTCACAGTGGCTACAGTTTCTTCTGTGCGCACATTACATTGACGCAGTATTGGTTTTGCGTCATATATAGTTCATGCGGTATGAAACACCACGAATAATGAGCTCAGTTATAGTCGATCAGGGTTATCGTGAATAAATTTCCCCTAGGAATATTTACCCCGAACAAAAATTAGGTATCTTCAAAAATATGGAAAAAATTCATGAGGGGAATATTAGATATCGCAATTGCGTTGAAAATTCTCCTGAATTGTCCTTCATGATACCTATTTCTTTTATGCGGAATTATTTCCTGCTTTTTGAAGATACCCAATTTTTGTTCGAGAGAAAATTTAATACATATTTGGCGCAGCAGCCCATGAAGGGCCTAGGCCTAGCCTCTCGCAACCACTCGTATTGTATGCGTTATATTTTTCGCACGAATGGAAGGGACCTACAGCTTTGTGCCGTATCCGAAGGACAATTTTTATTTTGTTTTTGAGAAGATTTTTAAACGAGCAGTGTTCCGACCTATTAACCACTGCGCCACAGGGCCACATTATTTGTCAAACAATACTTAAGCGTTTCATGACTTGACACATGGATGGAGGGCCACAACCTAAGCTTGGCAGTGGAGAAAACCAAGATAGTCCTGCTGATGAGGACGCAGATACCCACAATAATCGAGCTCCAGCTGGGTCCGGAAGCAGTCAAATATCTAGAAGTTAGGATAGATACGAAGATCACGTTCTGGCAACAAATTAAGTCCGCATTTGAAAGAGCTACGAAAACATGACTATTGCTAAGCAGACTGATGGCGAACATAGGAGGTCCAATGGCAAATAAAAGAAGACTCCTGATGTCGGTTGCGCAATCAATACTCTTGTATGTCCCCGAGATCTGGGCTGACGCGCTCTAAAAGTAGATATACAGGATGAAAGTGACCGCGGTGCAACCTATAGGAGTCCTTTGCATAAGTGTCGGAGCCAGCAGCCCTTGTAGTCGCAGGAGTGACGCCCATTGATCTCCTAGCAGCAGCAAGGAAGTACGTCCACGATAATAAGGCGGATGTCGGCATGGCAACAACAGCTACAGAAGCGAAACAACTCTCGAAGCAAAAGTGGCAAAACAGATGGAATGCCGAAACGAGGGAAGGTGGACCTACCGGTTGATCAGAGACATTGCTACATAGACGATAGCGGAAGCACGATGATGTAAATTGTTGTATCACCAAGTTCCTTACTGGACATGGTTACTTCAACCAGTACCTGCACAAGATGAGGAAAGTAGGGAGCGCGGCAGAGAGAAATAGCCTGGACCCAGATATAGGCAACTTTTCTCCATAAATGTTATAAAAAAGATGGTCTCGAGTATCGACTTCTTCTTCCTTTTATCAGCGAGGTTATGATCCGAAAACAAGGGATCACAACCCTCCCACTTCACCGCATTTCTACTGACCCGCCTGTGGGGTGAGAGTATCGACATGTGGAATAAAATATCTTTATTCATTGAGACGGTACTCAGATCGAAAAGAGATAGGAGGAAGTAGATATACCCTAAGGAAATTTACCAAATTGACTAAAGCTTTACCGGCAAGATATTATAAATGCACACCAGGAGAAAAATGTGAAAAAGCCGGTCCTCAGAGGGGAAAGAAAACGACACCACTTTGAAGTAATGCTAAAGCGGTTCCGGAGTGGATGGTGTCAGGTTGAAAAGGAGTTAAAAGTGTTTCTTTAATGAGTAGGCGTCTCACACTACTTAAAACAGAGCGGGAGTGTTTCTCGTGCGCATTAGCGTTTTTCCACTACCCTCTAGGTATAAAAAAATAAATAAATAAAGAAATATGTGAAAGAATTGTCAAAAATGATAGTACAGTTTGAAAGTGAAGAGATACCCTTAGCCTTAAAAAACACCCTTGACATGTGTACAAAGCGTTACTTTTTATTGAAAAAATAGCAGTCAGTGTTAAAATTATGATCCGGAAAATTATGGCACAAAGCCCAACTTGTCCTTGATAAATTATTTTGCTTAATAAACTTTATCAATAAGAATATATTTTCCATTTATTTGGGGTCGTTTTGATTTCGCACTTAAACTGATGAGGAACATAATGGCGAATACATTTATGTTTTATTTGTTTTCCTTGTACGAGTATACCTATCTTTCTTCCAAGAAATTACTTTTTCTCACAACACTCTTCATATTACCACTTATTCGAGGTCCTTTAATAAAATGGCATATTCCTTTTAAAGTTCAACGCATTGGCTACCTAATAGATTCGCACAGGTATAGTACCTATTCAAAACATGTGTCTTACTACAACTAGGTAGGAATCAAAGTCTTTGTTGACAACGTAAACTATATGGCCGCAATGTAGTCATTCTAATCGAAGTGTCCTGCTCCAGGAGGTGACCAAGTCGTCTTGAAATTATTGGAATATGCAATACCCACTCACAACTCTACATTCAAGACCTCACGCTATAGTCTGTTTCCCAAGGCAGCAAACAATGATTGCGAGAAGGCAGTAAGCTTGGTATCGATATGCAAATATACATTGAAAATAATACGGCTGAACGCCCATACATCGGCCATGGAATGCTATAAATGCTGTTCATCTATGGAGCAATACTGTCATTGCCGTAAATATTACATACGGAGATGCCGAAAAAATGTCACCGTTTTATCTTCCCTGGATCACCATGATATCTATTTCAAACCACTCCACGAATTGTTCCTCTGTTATTTTATGGGTCTATCCACGTGCAGATCTGATTTGGTTAACTAGAATGAGAAATAAGGTTGGTCGCGTTTTCAACGATTGAATTTCGCAATAAAGGACCATGCCAGAAGTTTCCTTTGACCCAATTTTTATTACTATACTCGAGCTCTTCGTAATTTGATTACGTGACTCGAAACTAGTACCGAATTTCTTCTCGTGATTTCACTTCGTTTTATCACCTTCGGCAATAAAAATCAAACATCATTAAGCATCCCACTTCATTCAAAGTAGATACGCATTTGACAGACCGATGCACGAGTCGTGCGTAATAAAAACAAAACCTCCTCCACTTTGCCAAATTCCTCTCGAACAACTAACACAAAAACTATTTTACGCGTCCTTTCCTATCAAAACACTCTGATGAATGGGACACGCACGAGATATCCCCACCTTTTAGCGACACGACGCTTCAATCTATTAAAACTTTCGGCTACTTTGTCCCCCCATCTCGTCGGGTCATCATTGAAGCTCATCATTTACACCACAAACTACACCACATAAAGTCAATTACAAGCATGTCCTCGCTGGTAATTTGTTCCCGAACAAATTTACTCTCCCAAGGGACCTATGTACACAGTAAAAGTATGTCCTCAACCGTTTCCTGCATAATTGAGGCCAAGTCTAGAAATCAAAAAAGAATAAGCCGGGGAAAAACATCTCCCAAATGAACCATATTGTTCTGCAGCTGCTAGCCCCCTCTCTCAACGGAATTCCTTCCTGCGCCATTTATGAAAATAAACCATAGTCCTGTCAAGGGAAGTGAAAGGGGGTACATTGGGGAAAAAAAATATTTATGCGTTCTCATTTTTTGTGCAAAGTTCTGGGCAATCGACGCTATTGTCCAGCGCTATACAACATATACATACATCCAAGTGCTTAATTACCCATCATGGAATGGAACTGTGTAGGAGTAGATCGGGCCAGGGTGGCACACACAAAAACACGCACACACTAACGATGACGGGGGTTACTGTAAGAATAGAAAAACCGGACTTACTCTTGTTGCCACCATTCGTCTTACCCATGTCCAGAGAATCGCATGTCTCTGAGGTATCTGTCGCAGCAACACTGGTTACCAAGGTAGAAGCGGAATCCGTTGATGTATTTATATTTGTATCGGTCATCGAGGCCGATGATGAACCCATTATAACAACCTGCAAAGGAAGACAAAGAAGGATTAGGTTACATTCGTGTTGAAATAAAATCGCAATAAATCTTTATCTCGAATCTCATACAAATATAAAAGACAAAGCTTCTAGTGTTCGAGTTGAACGTATGGTATTCTCCCAAGTTAAGCGTATCTTCTCATCTCAAGACAAGTGATACCCCCTTCGTCTGAGGATGAGGCAAAGCTTAAGTCAAATATGTGCTAATCGATGTGAAGCACGCATCCAGTGTTATAGATGGAAACCCATGCATAGGAGCGGATATAGACTTATATCACTTTCTTGTTGTAACTAAATTCAGAGTTCGAGCATGCTTGAGTAAGGAATTTTCTTTAGTTAACTCACCAAAAACAAACACCAGATATCAATGGATCCTGAATAGCTCCATTATTAAAGAGGTACACGAAGCCACTGTAGGCCACCATGGAGGATGAATCATACATACGTATATATATACATACGTGTATGTATGTACAAATGTACATGCAAGCACTCTAGTGCAAATCAGGAAACGCAAGACATGGGTTTCAACGTAGACAAGGGGAATTGACGAAAATTCGGCAAATGAAGAAGGAGGCTCACAAGGACTCTAAATTTTGGGAAGTAGGGCCTCAAATGCGGCCTTTCTTTCAACATATTAGTGTGGCTTTCGGCCCAGTAGACCAGAGATAAACCTGCAAAATGCAAAGCAGAGTCTTTAACGGCAAGTGAAGCTCAAATTAAATTGTTTGGGCTTAGAGTGAATGAGAGCAAAACCAAGTTCATTAGACAAAAAAAAATGTACAGCATCTGTTTACGCTCTATAGCAGTCACTTTGAAGTAGTAAAGGAGCTAAACTCCACAAATGGTACCCTCGTACAGATTCGATGAAGAATAACCCTAGCAAACCACGGCTACATAGATTTGAAAAAACAACCTTGTTCCAAACTCCTAGCTCAAAGCACAAAAGTGATGTTCTACAGAACGTTGACTCTACCAGACGGCGGGTGCTGAATTAGAAAAATCTCCTTCTTCGGACATTTGGTCCTGGGTGCAAGGTTAGCGAATGGAGAAGAAGAATCGAGAATTCAATAAAATCGTAAGAGATCTGGGACTGATTTTAGATAAGAAAGTCGTTGATCTAAACACGTCGAGTCGAAAACATTCAAGGCGCACTTAGTCTTCTGGCAGTATAAGGGTGGTTTTGGCAAGACTTGGGGTTTGTCATCGAATAAGGTTCTTTGGATCTATACGGCTATGATAAGACCATTCCTCGCATATGCGTCGGTTGTTTGGTGGAAGGAACCCTGGCGGAAATATGTGGTTGCCTTTTGCGCCAAACTTCAAAGAAGGGCTTGTCTCGGCTGCACGGGAGCTTTTCCGAATACGAGTGGCTCTGCTCTAGATGCTTTGCTGAACTTACCTCCCTCCGATACTTATATCATGGGTTGCACTATGAAAGCCATCCATCGTCTTAGGCGAGGCGGTTTTTGGTATACTCCACACTGGGATTTTGATGAACTTGCGCTTATCTTACGACTCCGGTCTTATGGATATACCGTCTGATGCAATGACACCAGAACTCCAGCTGATGCGCAAATTCAGAGTCGACTTTCCTTGTGTCCAGGACTGGCTTCAGCCAAAGTCTGAGCCGGAAATGGAATGTAGTCGTATTATCACGGATGGTTCCAATACCAGTCAACAGTCTGGCGCTGGTATCTTCGTGGAAGACGACAACATTAGACTTCTTTTCTCGGTAGGCAAATATGCGTCTGTTTTCCAAGCAGAAACGTATACAATCCTAATGGCCATGAACTATGTTGTGAAGAACAGGTATGAGGGCCGTATTTGTCTGTAGTGACAGTCAGGTTGCGCTTAAGACCTTGCTTAACCCTTTAACCACTTCCAAAATAGTTTGTGAAACTAAGAACTCTTTAATCTCGGTCGCAAGGCTGAATTCTTCTTCTCTTATATGAGTCCCAGGTCACACTGGGATCTTGGGGAACGAGATCTCCAATGAGATTGCTAAACAAGGCTCGGGGGAGGCTTTCTCAGGTCCAAAAGCTGCGTTGGGTCTCCCTGCGTCCTCGGTTAGCGCTTCCGTTGACGATTGGGTCTCTCACGACCACAATTGTGTGTGTCATGACTCTCCAGGATGCAGGTTGACTAAAAGTATGCTCCCGGACGACTGTAAGAAATCAGCGGCATTCTTGCTGTCTCTCAGCAGAAAAGACGGTAGACAACTTATTGGCGTCTTGACAGGCCACTTTGGTTTTGCCAAGCGCCTTTATGTGCTAGGCTTAAGTTACACTACAATCTGCAATGCTTGTGGAGAGAGGGATGACACTGCGGAACATTATCTCTGTGAGTGTCCGGCCTTTGCTCGTATCAGGTTATCAGGTGCCAGATCCTCGGTGCTGATGTGGTAAGTGCTGGTACTGCAAGCTCCTCATCACTGAAGTGCTTGCTTGGCTTTCTTATAAGGAAATTCCAATAAAATGGGTAAATCAGGGTTTGATTTCTGGTGATACAATGAACCAGTTGCGTCTGAGTGCTCCATTCGAGTGTTTCCTATCCCGACAAAAAACAAAAAGAGCTCATTTTGATTTGAATTGCGATTCGACCGTTCTCGGATATGAGGGTTGTAATTGACCGTACACAGAGATTCAGATAAACGGGCTCCAAAAACCGTTATCCATACAAACTTATCATACAAAGTGCGGAAGAGGGGACTATGTACTCGCTGCATATGGTGTTTTCAAAAATATCGTACCGTGTGAATGTTGTTTGGTTCTCTTGCACCCTTCACTTGTTACTGAGTAATGAAGAAGACCCAACATTTGAACACGTTTAGCAGATGTTTGCATGACCACACGTTTTGGCTCTAGCCATTTTAATATGGTGACTATATAGATCTCTGATTGCTATAAAGAACCAATAATTGGGCAGACCATTTAAAGGTCTTTTTGAGAGAATACTTTGGCGTTTCAACCATGTCATCCCAACATGTAGCTCGTCCGTATACTGGATGAACATAAAATATACGTTATAGAGGCCTCAAGGCAGAAAGCCGCAGCCGAATATTTAGTGGAGCACCAAGAAGGTATACCTTCAAATGTCGGGTCTAATTGTCGCGTTTTACAAGGGAAAGATTGTCTGAAGAATTCAAGGTCCAAAGTGGGGTAAGACAGGGCAACATTCTATGGCCAATACTTTTTTTTATTGGTGCTTAGCGATGTGCTTCGTGCTACTTTGTCGACGTAAAACGGAGGAATTCGATCGACTCTTACAGCCCAATTCAAACACCTTGACTACGTTGATGACGTATGCAAACTTCTTCGCACAATTATGGACCTTCACTAAATGACAGCAGCTGTGGAGACAAAAGCAGACGTCGCATCGTGGGGCTGAAAATCGACACGGAAGAAACAAAAATGATCAGACTGGCTATGATTTACTAGACAACCGATTGAAAGAACAGAGACTTTCCAATATTTTGGAGGTATTGTCTCAGCCGACTGTGGAACCGATCAGAATGTCGCAACTAGAATTGCCGAAGCGAAATCTAATAAGATACAATGAAGTAGATTTCCACTTTGAGAAAATATTGGCTTGGAAATGACTACATGTTTCTAATTAGAGAATCAGTTACTTGAAGTTATCCTGAGACTACGTACTTTCCTTGCCCTCAAGTCCAAATGTTCGATTCTGATGAATTATACATGTCTGGCCATGTTAATTGTTAATAAAATACCCAAGCTGCAAGTCATATTCTAGGAAGTGTTTGCATCAATATTCTGAAAACCAAAACAAACATGTAGGTACAACTTGACGTTTCTAGAGAATTTACAGGCAGCTCCACCAGCTGTAGAACAGCAGCATTCTCACACATGTTTCTCATGCTATTCCCAGTCAGATGCAGATCAAAGGGACATTTCATTCAGTCCAACCATCCACATCATCACTGATAAAATTAGACCCTTGTAGTTGTCCCCAATCCCCTCATAGAACATTCCACTTACCTTAGGTACATTCGACGATGTTGGTGCTGCTCCTCCTGATGCATTGGCCGTTGTAGCTGCAACTGAATTGGAGTGGGCGGTGGTACGATTCGAGGCAGTAGCCGTAGCAGTAGCATTAGTGCCACCACTGCACGGCATGGTCGAGTTAAGTTTTGTCTTGGCACTACGCCCACTTTTGAAATACAGCCGTCTGAGTGCGGTGGCCGAAGCAGAGGAACTAGCGAAACCATCGGTATCCGATCCACTTGAGTTACCTGGACTCGGAGGTCGTCCCATTGCGAGGGCCATCATTGCTGTGGCCTTAGAGCGACCAGTTGCCGGCTGATGTTGTTGTTGTGCTGTGGTTGTGGTTCTGGTTGTGACGACTGATGCACCCTGCGTGGCATGCGTTACGGACACTGTCATTGCAGCTGGGGATTGAATTCCTGGAAAATACAAGCAAAAGGGGGCTGGTGAATGAAATTTCAATGGATTTACTATAGGTGAGTGAACAGCGCGCTAAGTTAATCGTCATGTTAATTCTGTCAGTCAATTACAGAGATAAGTGCTCTGTAACCAAACTGCAATTTACAGTGGGGAGATTGTGTTGCACAACCATTGTGATGGTAACAAAACTTTGAACATAATTATTTATTAGTTGGAATGGGGGCAGACTTCGAAGTTAATTTGGGCTGCATTCAGTCGATATTGGCTTCTGGTTGCAGATTAATTGAGTGAAGCTGTCATAGTGATAGTAGGGGGTGAAACAGTTAATTAGCAAGAATCAATAATGCGGAAGGTAAATGTGATTATTTATGGGTGAGCAGCACCTTTGATGGTTGAATATGAATATAAAATTAATTTAAGTAACTCCCAAGTAGTTGTTATTTGCATAAAGTTTGTGGTTTGTGTTCGCTTCGTTTGAAGTTATCTGAGAAACGTTTGACTTTTATTCGAAACCGCTTGTTGGCATTTTAAATCAGCTCATTACGAACAAGGTTTGACATTTAAAGAGCACGACCTTCATGTAAATTTAATGAGCAATTTCAAAAGTACAATAGATGGTTTGTAGATGTAAAAGATATTGTAAAACTTAGCGGTTATTTAGCGGAAACATTTTATAGGTTTGATAAATAAATTTGGGGTACTGTCACCATATTAACATCGTCAGCAAACAACTGGCTACCAGATGAGTAATAAGACTGAGCGATTCCAAGTAATGGAGAGAACAAAGTAGTAGACATGCCAAAACCCTATCGATGTATAATCATATTCCCATCGTCACCGAGCACTTAGCCATCGAACTAGATTGTACCTTGGGCTACAGATACTTAATACAGAAGAAAAGAGAGCAGACATGTTTCGATATCCTCTAAAACTAATCGCTGTTAATTTTCCCCGACGCGTCCTGGACCAAGAACGGAGTCAATGCCGAGGCCTTCTCGGAAGACCTGGATATTTATACCTCCTTTACGGTTCCAAACTATTGCAGCTCTTCTTCCAAGCCGGTAATTATTGCAGATATTGTCATATATGTGTATCGATAGTTAGACAGCCATCAAATTCTTTGCACCCAGAACCATAAGATTCAAGGCAATAACAAGGGTGAATGAAAGATGTGAGTATATAAATAAGACGTGGTCAGTATAACTTCATCTTTTCATTCAAATATGTATATCGGAGAACTGCAAGGCTGATAAAGCAGACCAATTAGGTTCCTCATGTACAAACAGTATACAAATTACTCCCATTCAGGCGCGTAGATATGTCGACTTTAAGAGTTTTTTCTATGTCAACATTGTAAATAGAGCTCATCACCAATATTACCATCTAAGCCAATGCAATACCGCTAAGGCCTTCCGGATAGCTCCGGATCAGAACACATCTATCGGACTTCTGAAGTTCAGAAGAGGGATCCCTCTCTAAACTAGAAATTATTATCACCAAACACTATGCTATGGAGATGCAGAAACGAATAGAAGCAAGAATTCGTAGTTCATTATATATGCACGCATCCTGTGCTCACCAACTTTAGAATAGCTCCTCTAGGTAAATACAATGTCAACAATATAAGTGATCTCAGCAATGCCTAAAAATAAAATCAACACGTGGTGTGACCTACCCATTCATAAGTCACCGGGAGCCATTCCAAGCAAAAAATTTCTATACACTTGGTATGGATTGCTCAACAAATTATGAATATGATCCAAGTAGGCCAAGTGTAGAACCACGGTTTTCAACTGCAGTTAAGTGCACAGCGATTATTTAATAGCGCCAAGAAATGCAGAAATTTCAGCAGTCATTGCCCGCACCTAAAGACTACCCGAAGGAACTATCTATTAGTAAGTAAACCATTCAAACCAAGTGGCAATAATATATTAAAATAAAACTTGATAACACACACCTCTTCCCTGTAACTTGAGGAAATTTCTTGTTAAAAATTTCACAACAAAATGATTTGAGCTTGCTTTGGGATATAACCATTCTGGATTGGATAAAATGAAATAGATACTCAAATACCATGAGCTCCCAGAATAGGGATGTGCCCATTTCATCGGAATTCCATCGGAATTATGGGCTTCAGCGGGCCTTAGGGAATCTTTGTAATTTGAATTATCTGTCTACTGAGCTGAGTATCCGATTGAATGGCCCATACCATGACTCCACGTCAGATTTATCGAATTTTCTTGGAAACAATTTCCATCCCATAATGATACGGTGTGTCATTTTTGTGCAGGCAGTTGGTCTATATAACGTCCGCGTAACTCTATTATAGAAAAAATTGAAAAAGGTCTGTACAAGGACTTGAAAATGCCTCTGGCAGATTTGAGCTTTTTAGTTTGAAAGTACATATTTATAAGTAAAACATTTCGGATGTGGTACATAGTTATTTGTTATTATTGTTATTGCATACTCATCGGTGAATTTAGTTACCGTTATTATTAGTTTGCTTATAGAATTATGGAAAAACCATATATTTAACTGCCGCACGAGTCGGCAGCCGTAGTATTTTATCTGAGGCAAAAGGATTCGTAGGCAATCGTCGATTAAAAATCTTCACTGAACTGCCCAAACAATTCTTCCCAAATAAGGTCCATGAATATGTAGCATAGAACAGGACTAGAATAATAAAGAAGGGTTTGCGTCTTAGTGCAAAGAAAGAGGGATTGGCAGGGGTAATGGTTTTGTCGGGATAGGAAACGCACAACTGGACCACTCAGACGCAACTGGTCCATCATACCAACAGAGAGCAAAAGCCCAGTTTACCCTTTTTAAAGGAATTATATTGCCTTTTTATAAAAGCCAAGCAAGTACTTCTGTGATGAGGAACTGACAGTATCAGGAGCTTACGACACTAGCAAAGGCAGGACACTCACAGAGAAAATGGTCCGTATTATCGTCGTCTTCTCCACAAGCGCCGCACACTATAGTGTTACTAAAGTCTAGTACATTAAGATGCTTATGGAAACCAAAATGGCCTATCAAAGCGCCAATAAGTTGTCTGCAATTTTTCTGCTCAGAGACAGCAAGAATGCCGCTGATTTCTTACAGACATATGGGGGCATCCGTTTAGTCAATCTGCATCCTAGAGAGTCATATTACGCAGAATTGTGTTTGTGAGAACCTTAATTGTCAATGGAAGTCCCAACGCAGGTTCAGGTCCTTAGAAAGTCTCCTTGAGCCGTGTGATCCTAATGTAACCTTGGACCCAGATAAGAGCCTTGCCACCGAGTTAAAAGAGTTTTTACATTCACGAATTACTTTGGAACTGGTTAAAGGGTTAAACAAGGTCTTAGGCGCAGCCTGACTGTCACTACAGACGCCAAATCCAAAAACCCTTCTACCTGTTCCTCGCAACATAGATCATGACCATTAGGATTGTATAGGTTTCCGCTTCGAAAACTGACGCATCATTGCGTAACGAGAAGTGAATAATATATAATATTGCCGTCTTCCACGAAGACATCAGCACTAGACTCTTGACTGGTTTTGGAGCCATCCGTGATAATACGACTACATTCCATTCCTGGCTCAAATTCTCGCTGAAGCCAGTCCTGAAAACGAAGAAAGTTAACTTTGAACTTGCGCAATAATCGGAGTTCTTGTGTCATTGCGTCAGACGGCAAGTACATGAGCCAGGCGTACTAAGAAAAGCTCCCGAGCCAATTCTCCCCCTGACCTATGAGCTGGTTCCACCACACAAGTTTATACCAAAGCTTTGGTATCTGGAGTATCTAACTATGATACTTTTTTTTTTTTTTTTATAATTTGCGCGCACTCAAAGGGTTATGAATACCTTTAACGTGTTTACACACAGTGCGGGCGTTGGAAAGGATGGATAGAGAGAGAGAGAGAACGATTTTTGGTGTAGTGGATCTTGAAGCTCAGTTGGTTATGCTTCAGCTATTCTCCGGGGGTGGCGTCCAGATAACTGGGGAGATTTTTGTTATTATTGTCTTTGCTTTTGATTCACAGTACTTTTTTTCCGATAACTTATGTCAAGAGCAAATCATCATCAACAGAGCGAACAATTTTTCCAGCCACATGACCAAGCTACTGCCATTGTTATGCCTTCGCAGTAGTGTTCACAGAAGCTTTACTTTACTATTGTAGCTACTGCTCAAATACTCTAAGCTGGATGTTGTCATTGTTAATCTTTATGAAGCCGAGCATATTCTTCATTGTCATCTTGTGCAAACGGATGACTTCTGCCAGAGATGCTAAGACTAGTGATGTTCAGTTACACATGTCAAGTCATATTTATTGTATAAACCCTTGTCTTGTCATACTCATACAGACAAAGCTTATACCACAATACGAAAAACGGAGACAGTGAAAAGCATTATATGCTATTAACCACCACAAAAAGAGGTATTTGCGTGCTCCCTGCCATTGCCAAAATCTCTCGGATACCTTACGGATCATAATCGAACAATGACTTTGGAAATCTTGTCGAAAGTATGAATAATGAGTGCATATGGAATGTCTCGCGCAGTGGATTTATTCCTGAAAAATTCGTGGCTGTTCTCAAGGCAAATTAAAAGGCACAAAATGTCATGTGCTACATAGGAATTTGAGGTTCAAAGCGGTGTCCGACAAGGCTTTATACTTCTACTGGTTCCGGTTGTTATCAGTGACGTGTTCTGTAGTGCTTTGTTGATGGGAAGCGATATAATCATGATGATCAACTCCAAAAAAACGAAGATTTTCAGCTGAATACATCACAAGTAAGCAATGCCAGTGGACAGATCGAGAAAGTTCAGGACTTTTGATACGTTCAGAGTATTGTTTCGGTCGAAGATTCTGCAGAATTGAACGTATACGTTCGAATCAATAAGACCAATTCCGATGTTATTAAGATTTCTAAGATTTGAAGAAGTGAAGTAGTGTCGTCACCTTAAAGACCAAGTCCCAGCTATTCCCCTCAAACGTCGAGTCAGTATTGCTTAATGGTTGCAGTACTTTCAAGGTGACTACCATTGTTACAAGAAAACTGCAAGCCTTCGTTATCGCTCTCTTTGGAATAGATTGCGAATATTTCAGCTAAACCGTATCACAATGGAGTAGATACATATATAAGAGAACAGGTCAGGAACGTAAAGATTTGATTATATAGAAGCGATTGGTTACACCTTTTTAAAGAGTAGCTACTGCTACTACTAAATAAAGAAAGTATGTACGTTTTCAAGATACCAAAAGATGTGCTCAACTACTGCACTTAATTATGAAATAGATGTCAGCGTAATATATGACTCATATTTTATGTATAATCTATCTGTCAAAGTATAGAACTCTTTTATCAAATAAGAACGGGAGCTACTTAGAAGTCAGAATTTGGTTGAGAAGGACATGTTCAAGCCTACCATGGATTTAAACTTTAGAAGCATTCAACCCTCCTGAATTTGACAACATCAGGACAACATCAGTACAGCACCAAAGCAAATAGAAACTAAGAGGCCACTGGAACTTTCTAATATCTACTCTCAATTTGCGCTGAAGAAAAAATGTGAAAGTCCACAATGGAATTGGCAGCCTTTCGTGGATTATTGTCTCTTTAGTGTCACTCTCTAAATCGATTTAATCACATCCACTCTACAGCGGTTGATTTTATGAATTTCACCATACAAAATCGAAGAATTGCTTTACGAATTTTCAAGTCGCAATTTCTGTCAACTCTACTCTACTCGATCCCGAGAGCCCTGCCAGAGACATCATCCGACGACTCGAACATGTGTATGCGTTTAAATTGGTATTCTTTGGAAAAAATCTCTTTAATCTCCACATGACACTGAACTTAAACTCTCCTCATCTACCTGACAATACACATGACACCAGAGAAATCAATATGACCTTTTCTGCTTCAAAATTCTACCCCGTCAATACCACAAAGGATATATGTACAAGGATTCATTTCAAGGTAAAAAAAATCAGATAAACCTCAGAGTCTGTCACCTAATAAGGGTTCGTTTACTATTGTTATTTCGCACATCCTTTTCGCATTCACAACCTTGTAAACCCACCCATATGCAGACTCATCGACTCTGCCTAAAAATACCCCCTTAGGTCAAGATAAATTTATCGTAATCATAATCTTATCCGGAGAAAGCAAAATATACACAGGGACCGCTTCGGTGAGTCCCAATGATGATGAGGTCGTTTCCTTATAATTGGCGAACTATATAACCAATTCCGGAAAAAAATTATACTTCGGAGGTTAAAAATACATTTCTCAAGAGCGAGTGAGTATCTTTCATCAGTGGATGGACGGCGCGATGAAGTGTACGATGCGCCATACTACACAACCCGTCAAAGGTGATCCGTGGTCTGAAGTGATTCGTGTATCTTCACTAAGTAGTTTTACGTATAATTGAGTTAATTCGTGAAAATCTGGCAGTTCGTGCGAATACTGTTCTCCTTCGGTGAAGACGAACCGCCGATGATGTGTCTGATCGTGATTATGGAACTGTTAATGCTAAATAAACAATTGGTTTATATTGTTTATATATATATATTTTTTTTTTGTATATCGACTTGCTGTGCCTGTTTATTTATAAGTTCGCACAAAGTGCGATGTGTAGCTGACTGGGTGAAGCGGGGGTATTATTTACGGATTCGGAATCGTATTTTTGGATAATAAAAATCTCGATTGGGCTAATATAAATGGAATTGATGAAAAGTCCCAAGGGGTGTTGGGATTTTATAGTACTAGGAAGCGTGCAAAACAGCGAACAATTCGCGGAATGAAAGGAATGCCGCGTAATTGTTGTTCAAGGACAGGACATATGGATGATTTTAAGGAGAATTATGGAAAATAATGCTCGCTTGAGTGGTTATTGATGAAGCAGTGAGGGTCTATTTTAGGAGTCGTAGTACAACAATTTAAAGGAAATCGGACTATTTCAATCAACGGAAATGCTCTAGAAGCACTATGTTGCGAGGAACAGATGCGACAACATTGTCGACGGCACAGAACAGTTGAATATATTATCTGTTGAAAAATAAGGCTGGAGTCAGCATTCTATCGACTCAAGGATGTGCTCTTATGGAATTCATTGATAATCGCCTATTATTGTCAGCATGCCAGACATATATACGTACTTATGAATTCATATCGTATATTGAAAAAATCGACAACTGTAGCTAGAAGTGCAGTATTTGGTGGGTGTGCTCGACATATTGAAAATCATGTAAGATAACGCAAAAACTGCATGCAAATAGTATGAATCATACACAAAAAAAAACTAGCGAACTGGGTCGCGAAGAATGTTCCATGACAATTTTTTGCCACGCCTGAGGCTTGTCATAGTACTAAAGAACATATCACAATCCCACTATATGGACTAGAAGTTAGGAGTATGATGGTGCTCATACTCGACCCTTCTGTAGAATTTGCGTAGGTAATATGAATATCTCGTACATTTGCAATTTTTCGGGTCTAACGTCGAACTGATACCGAACTGATAGGACCCAGGAGAAGTACTTAAGCTACGATTTTCTCTATATCGATGGAGCAAAACTTTTGCAAAACTCCAATATATAGGTTAATTTATGCTAGTTTAAGTAGTGTTATGAAATTATAAGACACTAGGCACCATAATGGGCCCATCGCTATCCATGGAGAATCTTTATTAAGGGCACGGAAACCTCAACTATATCGTCCAAACATTTGGCAGTAATCTTTCTAGTTTAAAAATTTCCCGATTTTTGAGACGATAAAGTGTCGGCAAATGGGCCTTAGATACTCTATGGCCATCTATCCATGCCTGTCTTAAGCTAGCAGTTCTTATGGTTTATTTAAAACAGTTCTCTTTAAAACTGCAGTGTCCAGGTACCCAACTTAATGCGACACAGTTCTACGTACAAAATCTCTATATACGACTTGACGGCAGAGGACTCTAGTGCATTAAGTATAGGCTGACTGTTTTTTAATATATTAATTTCATTTCAAGTAATTCTGCAGAACCCCTGTCTATAGTACACTGCAAAGTTTAACTCCTGAGAGTCAGTATCTGAATCCATTCCTCATCGGTTTAGATCCATTCGTAAAAAATTCAATATCATTCTATTGTGCTCTTAAGCCACCCTCTCTCGGGCTGTGTTATTTTGTGTTTGTGTGTATATTTATTTATTCAAGCAAAGGTGACGTATAGCGATTCCAGAATTCTTTGGACTAGAGCTTGACGAAACCGAGGGTAGAGTTGGCTCTGATGATTGATGATATGATCAATGTTAAAAATAGAAGTTGAGCTTCCGTCGCAGATAATAGCAAGATCGCAGATTGAATTAACTGAAGGAATGAGTTCGTTGGGCGTTGAGTCGTGGGCGCCGCTGCCGTGGCGTAAGTGGTTAGTGTGTCGGATCACTACGTGTGAGGTTCCAAGTTCAAATCCCAGAAAACACCAAAAAGTTTTTCACGGTGACTACCTCTCGCGTACGCCTGACCAACGTCCGAGAGTATTGTTGTCTCGAAAAAGCTTCTCAAAACAAATTACCCTTCAGATATGGCACTAAACTGTAGGTCTCTTTTATTCGTGTGAAAAATATAACGCACACAGCATGAGTGGTTGCGAGAAGTTAGGCCATGGCACTTAAAGAGCTGTTGCGCTAAGTATTTATTCATTTATTTTAATGAGTTCGTTGTGAAGTAATAGGTCATAAGGCAAGAAGGAAGCCGCTTGTGGGAGATATGCATATATGAAGAACGAATTCAAGTCGCTTTGCAGTAAGAGAGAATTCGGAGGAAGTGGTCTTAAAGATTTACGTATTATCCATGTACATGGAGAGACTAGAGTCTTTTAAGATAAGATCAGCATCGTTTGTTATTGTTAAGACGTAGATCAGTGATGCGAAATAAGTGCCTTATGGAACCCCGGACGAGGCATCTCTTGTTGACCTGATTAGCTGAAATATGCGTCTCAGAAGTCTAGCAAGAGCTCCTCAGAAGGAGGACGTGCGGCGAATGAATTCTCTCGATGGAATCAACGGTGACGTCTACAGAGCAGCGGATACCTTACCTCTGCAAGGAGGTCTGCAAGGATTTTCAATACTACGTCAGGGTATTGAAAAAGAGATGGTGGAGGATGAACCCTTAATGGGCCAACGGCAGCGCTCATATCCCCGAAGTGGGTTACTAACATCGGTGTATCCGGTCCCTCGTCCTAGGGGTTGCAAAAAAAGGATCTGGTTGTCCAGGTTGGGAGTCGTGCCATCGGGTTAACTTCCCTACCACGCAAAAAACCTACGGTTACGAAGCAACCAACAGCCTCGGATACAGATAATTTTACTGTTGACGACCCAAGCAAACGTAAAAAGGACAATGATCTTCGTATCTGCACATGGAATGTTAGGTCCCTCTACAAACCACGCGCAGCCGAACAACTCGCGGAGGCCCTAGAGTGTCTCAAAGCAGACATTACCGCCATCTAAGAAGTGCGATGGGATGGGCCGGGCAAAAGGAGTATGAAAAACGGCGACATCTACTGCGGCGATTGCTACAGACCAAAAGGACAGCGTCTATTCGGGTGCGGATTTGTCACTGAAGCCAGACTTAGGCAAGAAGTCTTGAGTTTCCGGTATGTGAACGAGCGCCTTATGACTATCCGTATCAAGGCTAAATTTGCCAACATTAGCCTAATATGCGTTCACGCCCCTCACGAGGAGAAGGACGACGCGACAAAGGATGACTTTTACCAGCTCTTGGACAAGACGTATGAGCAATGCCCTAGCCACGACGTTAAAATTATCCTAGGTGATTTCAACGCAAAGCTAGGAAGAGAGGACGTCTTTTGTAGCGTGGTCGGAAAGCACAGCCCGCACGACATCACATCCGACAACGGACTCAGACTAATCGACTTTGCGGCGGGGCGAAACTTTGTTGGAGCTAGTACACGGTTCCCACGTCTCGGCATTCACAAAGGAACATGGCTCTCCTTTGATCGAAAAACTGTTAACCAAATCGATCACATTGGCACTCTTCCAGCATTCTGGGTGTCCGGACTTTCCGAGGAGCCAACGTGGACTCGGATCACTACCCAGCTGTAGCCAAGGTACGGATGCGGATATCCAGAATGGAGCGAAATCAATGAAATACTGTGAGGAAATTTGAAGTCGGGCGGCTACAATCACAAGAGACCGCAAGAGCCTTCGCCGATCGAGTTTCTCTTAATCTCAATCTAAGTCCTATGTCGCCAGCAGCAAATGCCAACAAGCCATCAGAGATGCCGCCTCTGGTACTGCATTTCTCTCGCCCACCACAACGAAACCCCTGGTTTGATGAGGAATTCCGGCAAGCAAATGCAGCTAAACAAGAGGCGTACAAAGCGGCGCTACATAGAAGGACCAGAGCTGCTTACGAGCTCTGCGAGAGCAGGAGAAAAGAGGAACATCGACTTTTCAGAAAAAAGACAAAAGAGCACGAGAAGCGCTCGATCGAGGAAATTGAGAGACTTTATTGCAGGAATGATGTTCAAAAATTGTACCAAAAGCTAAGAAGAACATGCCAGGGTTTCAAAACCAGAACAGAAGCCTGCAGCGACAAAAATGGCAACATAGTAGTAGAATCGCAGTCGGTGCTGATGATATGGAAGGAACACTTCTGCAGACTGTTAAACGGCGATGATGACCAATATTCCGCTGTCAGGCAAAATGAACTATTCAACAGTGACGATGTCAGTCAAGATTCCCGTCAACCCGATCAGAATGAAGTGAGGATAGCGATATCTAAACTCAAATCCAAAAAAAGCTGCTGTAGCCAACGGCCTTGCCGCTGAACTTTTCAAGGCAGGAAGAGATGAGTTGATAAGGATGCACCAGCTCATCTGTAAAATCTGGTCGGACGAAAGTATGCCCGATGAATGGAACCTCAGCATCGTTTGCCCGATCCTGAAGAAAGGAGACCCTCTGAACTGCGCCAATTACAGAGGTATAAGTGTCCTCAACATCGCATATAAGATCCTGTCTGCCGTGTTATATGAACGCCTAAAACCGATCGTCAACAACCTGATAGGTCCTTATCAGTGCGGTTTCAGGCCGGGAAAGTCCACCATTGACCAAATAGTCATACTACGGCAGATCTTGGAAAAAACTCATGAATATAAAATCGATACGCACCACCTCTTCATCGATTTCAAAGTTGCCTATGATAGCGTGTATAGAGACGAGATATACAGAGCCATGTCTAGTCTTGGCATCCCTGCCAAGCTCGTCCGTTTGTGCAGAATGACGATGGAGAACTCTCGCTGCTCCATCAAAGTCGGTAAGAACATCACTGAACCATTCGATGTCAGGAAAGGTCTTAGACAAAGTGACGCGCTATCATGCGATCTCTTTAACATAGTACTTGAGAGAATTGTACGAAACTCACAAGCCAACACCGGAGGTACAGTCTTTTACAAGTCTGTACAACTACTCGCTTATGCCGATGACATTGACATAATCGGAAGAACTCAGCGGGCCGTCAATGGGGCATTTACGAGTATTGAGATCGAGGAAGCAAAGATGGGTCTAGCGGTCAATGAAAGCAAAACAAAATATATGCTGTCTACAAAAAAGGAAACACAACATCGGCGTCTTGGACAGAACGCCACAATAGACAGATATAATTTTGAGGTAGCAAAGGATTTTGTCTACCTAGGCTCTATGGTGAACTCCGCAAATGACATCAGTAGGGAGATTACACGAAGAATTACTCTTGCCAATCGTTGTTTCTATGGGCTAAGACGGCAGTTGAGTAGCAAATCCCTATCTCGAACTACTAAGGTAACTCTTTATAAGACATTAATCATCCCAGTCCTGCTGTATGGCGCAGGGGTATGGGCTTTGACAAAACCGGATGAGGATGCCCTTGGTTATTTCGAGAGAAAAGTTCTTCGAGCGATCTTTGGTCCCGTCTGCATAGACGGTGAGTGGAGTAGCAGGTACAATGCCGAACTATACGGCCTGTACAAGGACATCGACTTAACCAGAAGAGTTCACATACAGCGACTAAGATGGCTGGGTCATTTAGAGCGGATGGAGCCCAACGTTCCCGCCAAGAAAGTCTTCGAATCCACCCCGGATGGACGACGCAGTAGAGGATGACCTCGCGGTAGGTGGCGCAAACAAGTGGAGGGATACCTCAACCAACTTGTCGTGCGCAACTGGAGGCAGCTGGCTCGTAACCGCGCTGGCTGGAGAGGTTTGTTGGTTGAGGCCCAGGTCCATTCCGGACTGTAGCGCCATCTAAGTAAGTAAGTAAGTAAGGAACCCCGGAGGTGGCATCAATGCGATTGGCATTGAACGGCATTTCTCTACATATGACTTAATCCAGGAAATAAAAGATGGTAAAAAACCGAGGGCTTTTAGTTTGAGGTTAATTACTGGTGAGAGCTTTTGTCGAAATCTTTGCTGTGATCATTGGTAGTTAGATGAACTTCATTGACATCCTTTAATGCAGTGCTCGAGAGATTTATGTAAGGTTTGTTGCAGTAAATTTACCTTTTAAGAAACCGTGTTATACTGGGGACAAATTGGTTTATAATTGAAGGTAATTGAATCGGAAACGATGATTTTAAAAAGTTTGAGGTGTATAAAACTTTAGAGATAGATCAGTAATACTGAGAAATATGTTAAAAAATCGCATCCAGCTGATTTTTTTAAGTTTGGTTATAGCTGCTTTAATTTGTGTAGCATCTTGCATTTGCTTGCATGTCCACTAACTCTACAATTTGTGTGTACTTCCTGTGTCTCTGGCTCGACGATATCACTTATCATATCGGAGTCAAGAAATGTCACTGCAAAGGAGTATCCAATCCAATGCCATTTTCAGCTATTAGTGCATTCGTTGAACATATGGTTAAGTCAAGTTGTGAGTATTTTGCTTTATCAACATTTATATTAAGTCTAAGCCGCTTAAGCTGTTTACCGTATGCTCCTGCAACGTGTTCTCCGCAATCTACTGATTGCAGTTTTCTCATCAGGAATAAAACCATATCTACCGCCTTCCAATAGTCTTAGATAAATTATAGCATTCAGCGGCTAACGATCCATACTTACTAAATGGATGGCATTATAAAGTGGTAAAATACTTGGTCAGTCAGTGCCAAGTTGTTGGTTCAAATACCAACAAAATCCAAAGTTTTCTATAAAAAATTAAAGTATTTGATCACACATCATCTAGAGAAAGTCAGCACTTTTTTTTCATAATTTGCGCACACTCGAGGGATTACGAATAGATAGAGAAAGGATAGATAGAGAGAGAGAAAGATTTGGTGTAATGGTTTGAAGCTCAGTGGTTTATGTTTCAGAGAAACTCCGGGGGTGACGTCCACATAACTGGGGAGATTTTCGTTATTTTTTTTTTTGCTTCTGATTTACAGTATTTTGTTCGCGAACACCAATGTCATAGGCATATCAATCATCCAATAGAGGCAACAATTTTCCAGCCATGTCTAGAGAAAGTCCACACTTACTCGAAACAAATACTATATATCAGAACCACATGCATAAATCGAAGCGAATTCTCCCTATCTAATTTGGGTACCACCCATGGAGTACGTACATGAACACCGAAACCAAATATCACCTAAGTTTCAAGCCAATACAACAACAGTAACTCTTTATTATTACTTCATTCTCAACGTTGGTGATGTAATTGCATTAAAAGAGTTAAACTCCTAGACTATTAGAATTTTTGTGCAAGGTGATTCAGGCAGGATAGCCTTTTCCTTTTCTTTCTCTTTTATACTTGGGCTTTTGAATGATATAGCACGATGTTCAACTGAAGTTACCATGAGAAAGTGAATGCATCATTTCTATGTCAATCCCTCGCCTACTTCATAGGTGCAGAACAGGAGTCTTAAAAAGGCGGCTGATCGCCAAATCATCAATTTGGTTGGATAGTCTTGCATTTCAGACATCCAGTTAAAATTATGGAAGGTTTTATGCTCTAACATGGTGCCACCTATGAAATAGCGATTGGTGTTGAAAAACTCTGCAAATTCACCATGATCTGGCATGAGATGTAGCCGATAAATCATGAGACATATTGAAGGTTTCTTACTCCACTTGTAGTATCTAATGGATTTATTCAGAGACTATGAAGAAAAATAGAACGTCAAAAACGCTGAGCTTGAAAAGATCATAATGATATTCTTAGCAAACTTAGGGATAGATAGATGCTTCCGATTTTTAAATATGGTGCAGCTGATAAAAGCTAGTTTTCAACAGAATTTGGATTTGTTGACCTATAAAAGTTAATTGTTCACACATGTGAGCAAACGTTTAGAAATATTTTTACTTGTATACGCATATATTATATCATAAATCCTCCCCGTGCAGGGACGGGTTAAGAATATCACTGCAGCGCCCCCCAACAACTAGCGCTTGTCGTAAAAGGCGACTAAGGGGACAAATCAGATCTAGGCAATATAACACCCAAGTGAGCCTAGCGACACATATACTACCATAAAAACCCTCCCACAAGTGTGCATGCGAGTCCGTGGGTTGACACGACTGGAGATCACCGGTGTCATAAAAGAAAGATCAAACAATACTAAAACAGGAGCATGCACGTGTCAAACAACAAACACCATCGCAATATGGTGCAAAAATTGTATTGCAAAACTGTATCATTATGATAATACTTGCAAAAAGGAAAGGCACTACCACTGCTGTGCATGGTACTGATCCTGGACCGAGCAGAAATGTTCGGGTCAGAGCTATACGGATTCCGGGGGCTAGCAACATAATGAAACAGTTTGGACGCAATTTAAGGGTCGCGAGTTGGAACGTTGGAAGCATGACCGGTCGAAGTTACGAGCTGGAAGAGATGATGAATAGAAGGCGGGTGGACATCTTGTGTGTCCAAGAGACGAAATGGAAAAACACCGGAAATCGGGCGCGTTTCTTGGACGTTAGGACAAAAGATTACAAGATGTTCTACTACGGAACGGAAAAGGCTAGGAACGGAATCGGTATCATCCTTGCGGCAGAGCTACTTGGAAACGTCTTGAGCATTTCGAAGTCCAGCGACCGTTTGATGTCTCTCAAACTAGTAATACAAGGAGAGGTGTGGAATATTGTCAGTGCATATGCTCCCCACAATGCGTGCAATCAGATAGATAAAGATGCATTTTGGCTAGATTTCCACAATCTCCTTAAGAACATCCCAAAGGAAGAATTTCTGTTTGTTGGAGGAGATTTGAATGGTGATGTCGGGAAATCAAACGAAGACTATGAAGACTGCCATGGAGGACTAGGATATGGCACCAGGAACCTTCCTGGTGAAGACATCCTAAGCATGTGCAAATCACACGGTCTTATCGTGTTAAATACCATGTTCATCAAACAAAGCCGACACCTGATCACTTACAGCAGTGGTGGAGATGAAACTCAGATTGACTACCATTTGGTAGGCAGTTTCATGAAGCCTCGGGTAAAAGATTGCAAAGTGATCCTGGGAGAGGCAATCGCTCGTCAACACCGTCTCCTGCTAACAGAAATTTTTTTACGAAAACACCAAAGAAAAGCAAACAAACAAGGGTCTCTGAGAAAATCAAGTGGTACAATCTGGACAAAGAAAAAGACGAGGCTTTTGTTTTCGTAATGAAAAATTACCTCTCTCACACCATCAACGGAGCTGAAGATGAAGAGTGCAGAGCACAAAATATGTGTGATTCCCTACAGCGAACTTGCTTAAAGAAGGCGAAATCACTGCTAGGAGCTTCAAAAGGCCACCATCAACACGCCAAAGAAACATGGTGGTGGAGTGATGAAGCTAAGATGCTGATAAATGAGAAGAAAGCGGCTTTCAAAGCTTGGTCAAAGTGCCCCTCTAATAATAGTGACGAAAAAGCTCGCCTCGAAATGGAATACAGATGCTGCAAGAAAAACGCGAAGAAGAAGTGCGCTCAGCTTCAAGCAGAGAGTATGGAGGGCCTGTATCGGGAGCTGGAGAAAATATTTTCCCCGGTTGCTTATGCAAACCAGGCTATCCAGGAGCTGCGAAGACACAATATGAACAAGAGTGCCACTATCTTCAAAATAGCCGCCCAAAGAAGGAAGAATGCTCAGGAGATTCGTTCTCCAAAGTTCATTAGCAATGCTCATGGCCAGCTTCTTGTGGATGACGACAAAATTCTGCAGAGGTGGCGGCAGTATTGTGAAGAGCTTTTGAATGAACAGTTTCCCCGGCTATACTATCCAAGAGCCACCCCTAACTGTGAAGAAATACCCGACATTACAGTCGAAGAAGTTAGTGAGGCGGTCAAATACTCCAAAAAACGAAAAGCGGTTGGGCCAGACGAGATACCCTCTGAGTTCTGGAAAAAGATGGGACATCGGGTTCAGATGGCTCAGAATTCTTATCTCCAAATTCGTGAGAGGTGATCCAATGCCGAATGAGTGGAGGGAAAGTTACCTTCTCCCTGTATACAAAGGGAAGGGTGATACGCGAAACTGTGATAATTACCGTTCGATCAAGCTGATGTCACACACCATGAAGATCGTTGAGCGGGTATTAGGTGGCCGTCTGCGAAAAATAATACGGCTATCTGATGATCAGTGCTGGTTTGTCTCGGGTAAATCAACCACAGATGCAATCCAAAGTATAAGGATCATAATGGAAAAACATCGTGATTGCTTAAGGGATTTGCATATTGTATTGGTTGACTTTGAAAAGGTATTCGACAGACAACCACGAGATCTCATATGGGTGGCGCTAAGACATCGAGGGGTTCCAGAAACCTATGTACAGATGATTATGGACATGTACGAAGGAGCAAAGACAAAAGTAAGATGCCCCGCTGGACTAACCGAAGAGTTCCCAATCAAAGTCGGGGTGCACCAGGGAAGCGTTTTAAGTCCTTTTCTCTTTATTACAGTCCTTGATTATCTGCTTGAAGGTAAAGTGATGGACCCCAAGGTACATCAGTTATTCTTTGCTGACGATGGAGCCATCATAAGTGAGGATCCTACATCCCTGCAACGAGCACTTGATGTGTGGGTGGACGTTTTGGAGGGAAATGGGTATCGCATTAGTTTAAAAAAGACAGAGTACTTGTGCTGCCCGTTCTCTGATCCACTCAGGCCTATTCCAGACATTTATTTGAATGGAACAGTGCTTCCCAAGTGCGAAAAGTTCAAATATCTGGGATCTATGATCAATAGCAAAGCAACTTGTGATGACGACATCAATCATCGTGTAAGCGTAGGGTGGATGAAGTGGCGAGAAAATTCCGCTATCTTTTGTGACAGAAAAATTCCCCCTAAGTTGCAAGGAAGGCTCTACACCGCAGTTGTACCTCCAGCGCTTACATACGGTTCACAATGTTGGACGATGTACAAAAAGTATGAGAGTAAATTAACGGCAGCTGAGATGAAGATGCTTCGCATGACAGCAGGAGTGACAAAGCTTGATCGAATAAGAAGTTCGAAGATCCGTGGAAACTTTCACATCAAGGAAACCATCGTACAAAAAATAGTGCGTGACCGGCTCAGTTGGTATTGCCACGTTCAAAGAAGAGATCATTTGAACCCTGTTAAAAAGGCAATATCAATGCACGTTCCAAAGACATCGCGATATAGGAAAGGCAGGCCTATAAACGCCTGGATCAGACAAATGCGGCGACATCGGCATTTCATAGGCCTCAGTAACCGAGTGATCCAAAATCGGCAGGCCTGCCGATATTTTCTGAGGTCACCCCACAGGCGGATCAGTAGAAATGCGGTGAAGTGGGAGGGTTGTGATCCCTTGTTTTCGGATCATAGCCTCGCTGATAAAAGGAAGAAGAAGAAGAAGATATTATATCATAAATCCAGGTATAGGTACTATGCTCATTAGTGACAAAGGGCATCTTTTATAAATCAGGTAAGTCCTGAATATGTTGGCGCCGCGGCGTAAGTGGTTAGTGTATCAGATTACTATGCATGAGGTTCCAAGTTCGAATCCCGAAAAATACCAAAAAAAGTTTTTCCACGGTCCCACCTCTCGCGAGCGTCTGACAAACATCCGAGATTTTAATATTGGGTTCTCGAAAAAGCTTCTCAAATCGCCGTTCGGATACGGCACTAAACTGTAGGTCCCTTCCATTCGTGTGAAAAATATAACGCACACAACATGAGTGGTTGCGAGAAGCTAGGCCCTGGCACTTAAAGAGCTGTTGCGACAAATATTTTTATTTTTTTTTATTTTTGAGTCCTGAATATAACCTTCACTTGCAAAACTGATCTACCATGCTTATACAAGTTCGACTTTTGATACATATCGGCACGTTAGTATACATACATACATTTTCAATGGCCCGCTAATCCTTCATGAAGGTCGCGCGGGTAGGATGCTCAGGTAGGCCCTCCATCATTCCCGATCCTCCGCCATTTACTCCAACTCATCAGGAGGAATCCCTAGACGGCTCCAGGAGAGATGTCGGACTTGATCCAACAACCCATTTCTAGGCGTACCTGATGCCAGGCAATCATGGCATGTCTTGGAAGCTGGTCTGGGGGCATACGCACTACGTAACCAAACCATCGAAGCATAGATCGTTCCGTTCGGAGAAGTAGCTGCTCCATATTGAACGCCTCGCGTACTCTGGTGTTGCGCACTCGATCCCTATGAGTTATTCCAGCAACACCGTGAAGGAACCTCATTTCGGCAGCTTGAATCTGCGATCATTAGTATAATCACAGAAAATCTACATATGCACATTCATTTCTTACGTATGGGAGCTGTAATGATTTTGGAATCTGGAACCATCTGATTATTAGGTTTACCTTGTATTTCCAAGTTATTACATTTGACAAGTTCATTATAATTTCAAAGTCAATGTGTACGTAATACCACAATTTCATAAGAATATTTGCCGAAAACAAGTCACGTTGGTTTTCTTTATTTACGTGCGTTCCATCTTCGCAATAAACTACAAATTCTTCGAATATAAAACAATTTCTAAGCTTCTACTGAAAACAGATTTCTCTGATAAGTGGCAGACAAACACATTCCTAATACATTACTTTGGAAAGAATGTACAGTTTGCTATCCCCCAAAGTAGGTACAATGAAACTTTTAAATTGATTTACTCTAAGGATTCCATTCTACCGAGAACATATTTCAATTCAATACTCGATTCGAACAAAATTTTTGTATCCTTTGTCCGACGCAAATAATCAAAACTTTTTCCCTACTTCTGTACAAAGGCAAATATTTTCTAAATGTCGGAATGAATATTTTATAGCATAGAAACATGGCCATGCCATGAAGTTGTAGTAGGTATATGTACACCATTCAAGGTCACTCCTTAGGGGCCACCTATGGTGAGACACAATTGAGATACATTGGACTTCCTTTGGCCATTTAATATCGTGTTTAATTGCTTTTCACGGGGAAACGCATGTGTTTAATGGAGTGTGCGTGCGCTAAACCTAATGCAAATTGATTGATTAATATCCGGGGGACTATGAGACTAAAATTCATTTTTGGAATATTTTGTTTTTCGCTGGAAAATAGTACAGTCAGCGATAAAAATGTGTGCGTACTGCATATTTTTAATATTGAGATTGTGGTAGCTATAATCAGGAGAAATTGATTTGGGGAATTTGGGAAAGCATCTTATGCTGAAGCCAATGTAATAGCGCGTGGCTGTGTGGGAAGTATTTTTAGATTTCCACGAAACTAACGTAATTTCTTGGAACTGATTCGCTAGAGCCAATATTGCATGAAAATGTGCCTCTTGTATATTTGAAATGAGTTCACCTTGGAAGTGTTGTTCTCATAGTAAAACAGACTTCTTTACAACAGTTCCAGGAGCTATCATCTCAACTTTTACTATATAAGAGGATATAGCACCAAATTAGAGATAAAAGTTTATAATTATTGAGTGTTTGATTCTTCATTTTCAAACTTATCCAGGAAATATTGAGCGAAACGAACACGAGCGTGTTTTTGATCTTCATTCAACATTTTTGGAACCCATCGAGCTGACTTCTTCGAATATTTCAGGTGATAATTTAAAATTCGTGAACAGCCATGGCATTCAGACCCAGTTCATGCGCTATCATCTCCTGTGTCATCCTGGCATCTTCATCAATTTTAGCCTTCATCAGGGCCACATTTGTATCGTCGGTTGAGGATTTGGGCGGACCTTCACGAGACCGTCGTCCACAGAAAAATGGCCAGTATGGAATCTTCGAAATCACTTTGAAATAGTAACAAAGATGGTGCATTTATTCCATATGCATTTTGACTTTCGTGCAGAATTTTGACTGGCGTGAGTTGACGTCGAAATCCAAAGAGAATGGCAAAACGAACTTGTTCCTGTGTTGGCGGTGGAACTTCAACCGAGGTTGCGTCACTAATTTTTCTCTTTCTCGTCTCCATTTTTACCTATTGTTCTGAAGTCTGGAAATAAATATTGTCAGATTATAAGCTACAGAAAAGCATTTTTTTTTTCACCAACTAAGCGAACTTTTGTGAGTCCCTCCGTACATTACGTTTTCACTGATTTACATACAAAAGTCTTTTCAAATTTATCCTGAAATTATTATTATACCTTCTTTATACTAAAGACCTACCTACAACGCCCTACACCAAAACTGCAACTTTTGCCGACGACACGGCACTCTTAGCAGTGGGAGATACAACGCTAGAATCGACGCAAAAGCTACAAGCTGCTACAGACCAAATTATCAGGTGGACTCAAAGATGGCGTATAAAACTAAATTCGAGCAAATCTGTACATATTGACTTCACAAATAAGTCTATCTCGTACTCCCCCATAGCATTATCAGGCACGACAATACCTTACGCTACTACAGCGAAGTATCTAGGTATGACTCTAGATGCCAAGCTTCGTTGGAAAGAGCATATTAAAATGAAAAGACAAGAATTAGATATTAAATGGCGGAAATTAGAATGGCTTATAGGCAGGAAGTCAGGACTATCAATTAATAATAAAATTCTTTTATATAACCAGATCCTAAAACCAGTGTGAAACTATGGCGCTCAACTCTGGGGATGTGCCAGTCAAACTAATATTGCAGTCATCCAACGATTCCAGAATAAAGTCTTTCGAGGTATTGTGAACGCTCCATGGTACATCAGAAACAGCGACCTCCATCGGGACCTAGGGATTCCTACTATTCTTGAAGAAATCAACATTAGGGCCAAAGCACACGAGAAGAGTCTCCAGGAACATATTAATGAGGAAGCAACAATTCTTCTAAACGTATATGGCGTGAGACGACAGCAACGTATAAGACCGCCAGATCTTGCAAGGCAACCGCAAACCAGACGACTTACCACATCCTCTACTAGATAGTGACAGAGCGACAACAACGAGCGAAAAGAGGCGCTCGGAGTGAATTTAACCTCCAACGCTTTGGATGGATTAAATCCCATCTATGCTCTTGTTACTTTCATTAAAAGTTAAGAATGACATAAAACAAATTAAAACTATGTTGTACTTTAAAAATAGTAAACTGTTAGCCATTTACTTTTCTCTCACTATTTATACTGAAAAGCAAACTGCTCGTTGGTTTCATAACTAGTTGCAGTGTTAACAAACATTTGTAATCCTTTGAAATCCTAAAATTTGTTTTCCTTGCATTCGTTTGAAGACACGAATTTAAACATGAATGGTTAAATAAAGGAACTCTGTTTTCAAACCCAATATACGGGTTGGAATCTAAATACAGCTTTGCTTGAACTATTCTTGTCCAATCCCTAGAATTTATCGTAAATCGTCTTGCATTACAAACTTTGATCATTCTCTATGTCAAATGGCGTCATAGTCTAAGGTAAATCAGCAAGTAGCGAAGATCTACCGGTCCGAGGAGAACATGGCTCAGAAGAGTCGAAAAGGAGGCACGACAGTTGGAGAGAGCTGAGACACATTGCCAGAAACTGTACGCGATGGCACGTAGGCGTAGTAGAGGCCCTAGGACCCAAAAGGGGATACAGGACATAAGGTAAGCGCCGAATGCATATATTATTAAGCAGGTCCATATCACTGTAGTGTTTGTATACTTTGTGGTTGTGTCTCCACCTCTATGTACCGTCTACCTAGGACAATGTTCGAAGAATTTTTGTTTCAACAACTCCAAAAGCTTCCGACCTTGACAAATTACACATCTCTACAACATAAAGCTATATGGACTGGGCTGATGAGAGTTCTATTAAACACTTTCCGTTTGATAATGTACAGATTGGGCTATCTCGATATCTGTGCTGATATCGTTGGCAGAAGTAAGTGTGACAACGTCTCTTTCGATTAAATTTCCGAGCATTGCTGGCAAGTTTCCTTTAAAGCAGTATGTATCTCTTTTCTATTCTGTGGAAAGCTGATATTGTGGGACTTCTCTTGACGTAAATCGCCATTAATCTTTCGTAATGTGTTAGAAACTTTGTACTTTAATTCTAAAGTTAGTTAGTCCTTGGTAACAGAACTATCCCAAATAACTGCTGCTCCCACTCCACTCAAACCGCTATAAACTATCACACATATAAGTACTTTATAGCATTCCTGAATCTACATTAGTTTATCTGCCGCGGTTGGTTAAATGTACGAATATTCTACGCTCAGATCTGCAAATTGATGCCGCATGCTGTCCCGGTATTCAACAGATTCAAGAGTCCATTTATCCGCAATTTGCTTGTGCTCTATCACCCACGACGTATGATGTAGATAGTTAGCCGATTTTGAAAGACATATAGACACACAAAAATGGGAAGCAGTAAGTTTGAACTTGTAACCCCTGATCAGGAAGCCCTTAAATGGATACTGTATAAAGAGAACATTTTAGCTTTCGGATTTAGATATTTTAAGAAAAGTCTTCTGAGAGGATATGTCGAGTAGCTTAAGCTCGAAGAAGAACTATGGGGAAATCTTGAAAAGCGGATAGCTGAACTGGTTAAAAGTTTTTCTTAACACCGTCAATTAATTTGCGTGTATGCAAATCGCTTTGTTGATAGATGCCCTTCTGGCATTCAAGATCACTTCTTTGCCTTGCCTTTCATGTTGGCAGTTGTCCCACTCTATTTCTATGCAGAGCTTTATTTTTTCTATTCATCTAAGTCGGCATCATTTCCTGCCCTCATTCGTTTTGTCTTGTAGATCCCAATTACGTGTCTGCAGATACTGCTTAGTATAAGTCTCGCACTAAACATGCGGGCTAACACCTCTGTGAAAATCGGAAGAAGCTCCCCTGAGTGATATTACTACTCGAACTTCAAAGACTACTAGTGACTTCCTCACCCAATATTTAACAACGTACCCAACTCCATGTCGCTGACTGTTTTTCCTAACTTCCATAAAAAGGTCATCCTCAAATCCAAAAATAAAATTTGAGAAGCCAAACTCGCCGCACCGTTGGAAGCAATCCCATGTCCACCTAGTCGATTGAATGAACTGGAAAAAAGTGAATTAAATGTCTCTGTCGGGCGACGACGACGGAGTAGGTACCTATAAAGAGTATACAAATTTCCTCCCACATTCATTTGTTGCGCCATTTAAAATATTTCTTCCGGTTCCTGTGCTATCCCGCTGGTCATCCTTACTCATGATGAGTAATATATGAAAATGAGCGAATTAAAAAGAAAATTTTCTCCCTAGGTATACTCGTATCCACTCGTGTTTACTCGACTAGGTATTTCTATTCAAATTTATGCTCCTCTTTGGGGCGGAGGACGAAACTGATTGAACGGAAAAAATATACTTCCAAATGGTTTCAAATGGTTTTAAGGCATTTTTGTGTATTTGTTCCTACGACGACAATGACGGCTTACGCCAGCAATACGTAGTAAGGACACTGACTGGAATATCTTCCAACGAATAACTCTGAGAAACAGAGTCACAAAATTTGTAATTTATGATAATCAGGAAAGTTTAGGAGGGTAGATGGTGAAATAAAATTTTCGTTAAGGGTGCTAGAGCATACGAACCTTTAGTCTTACTTCGGGGAGTAGACGGTGGTGCTGGTGTTAGTGGTGGCGTTTTCCGTTCGTCGTGGAATAGAGGGGATCTTGGTTCGAATCGATCGTTCTGCAATACAAAAAAAAGAAAAGAAAATCCTCGTTTAGGTAATGAATTTCTTTGCTAACGAGCCAATGATGAAATGTAATAAAAAAATATATATATTCTATACAAGAGAAGCTTGTTAGCCAGGAAATACACTTAAAACATAAAAGGTTATAAAGTTCTTCCTTTTTGGGATTTATATTATTTTAATGAGTAAACTCAGATGAGGCATATAAAGTTGAATGAACGTCTTAGAGTTCCCCCTAATTTAGTATGCAAATATTGTGTTGTTGAAGTGAAGTTTATATTGCTAATGACGGATGAGTGCAATGATCCGGAGACAATTAAAATGTGAATCTTTTTATCTGTGATTAGGCAGACTTCTTCGACAGGCTATATAAGTAGGTAAATCTTAAACTTGTTATTTTTTTTTTTACTTGTTAAGGGAAAATCAACAAGTAGAACGCCATTGAATTTAGGGTATTTGCTGACACATAAATAACAATTGACTTTCGATGTACATATTGGGAGAGCATTAGACAATTTGAGGCTTAACTTTTTCGAAACGCAGATGTGAAACACATGTAAGGCTTTAGATCAATTGAAAGATTAAATGTCACTGTAGCAAACAAACGCCGACAATAATACACCCAATTAGTCAAGGATGGCTTTGCCTGTGTAAATCCGACTTTCAGGTTGTGCATTGACAATATTTCCCCAAAAAGTGAACAAAAAAGACAAGAGACTTAACTTTGTTAAGCTCAACCAGCTTTGACCGTGTAGCCCTATGAAGCTAACCTGAGTCTGTGAAGGCATTAAGAAAAAAGCCCAGCAATCGCCTTTGTTGGCCTACAACTTTCTGTAACCTATTGCTCATCGTTTCATAAAAGTGAAATGACTTAGCTGCTGTATCCTCAGCACTGTTAATTCTAGTTCGCATGAATTAAGCTCATATCCACATTTTAAGAGGTTGATCAGCGGGACTAAGTATTTGTTCGGGCTGAACATGATTTAAGAGCATTAGTATAAGAAGCTCGAATTTACTATGTGAAGTCATAAAGGAACGAAATGACTCTACGTTTCATCTTTGAATGTATATCCTTCGCCCAAATTAAAGCACAAATTAGTTGATCTCAACCATGGAAGTGCTCTTGGCTCAATGCATATTCGCTGATAGGCTATACTGAAGTTCAATGGATCATCGGACTTACATCCTTATCGTCTTCGGATGACGTCCCGTTAAGTATAATAAAATACAATAACTTTAATAAGATTGAAATCGCTGGATTTCTCAGAGGAAGCTGTAATTGTTTTTCTTTTTCATTGTTAGAAGTAGAAAGATGATATTTTTTGGTTGCATACTTCAGCCTTCTAACCAATCGAGAAGAGTTTGCTGCGAAAATTTTCATACCAAATTAGTTAGTTTATAGAAATTATTAAAGAACTCTGGAATTCAAAGCCTAACCTACTACCTAATATCTTCATTTTATCGGCGAGCTTATGATCTGAAAATAAGGGATCATAACCCTCCCACAACACCACATTTCTACTGATCCGCCTGTGGGGTTCGCCTACCTACTACCTAATATATAAGGACAAAAGGATAAACTTTACTTCGGTGTTAAACTGTTTGTTGAAGAATGCATAAAAATAATGGGGAGCGCAGTTTCACTGTTGAATAAGTCGACAACAAAATGATTCTAAGAATTATTGGATCTCAACAAACGGCCCGAAAGGACCTAGAATTTTTGGCAATGCAGGGACTCGTGGACTACTATGGCAGAAGGAATTTTCAGCTTATAATTGGATGCGATGCAAATGCTCATCATACCATCTGAGCTAGCTGAGATATAAACAAAAGAGGTGAGTCTTTCCTAGAATTTATTAATAAAAATAATATTGATATTATAAATTACGGAAATAACGCCACGTTTATAAACAGAGTTAAGGTACATCTCATCCTTAGTACCTCATTTACCATATAAAAAACTTTATCGAAAAATGGGATATTTCAACAGAATCATCTATGTCGGACCATCGCCAAAGTAGCTTCGATAGTAAGTTAGGCACTAAACACTCTCAAACTAATAGGCAGCCAAGCTCCACAGATTAGGAGCGATATAGTCTAGAACTCATGGATAGCTTGAACCGTTGCAATAAGAATATAAGAGACATAGATAGCCTAGAACTTGGTTGTAGGAATCTAAGTCTGCATGAGAAAGAAAAATCAGACAACCGCCTCAACTGTGGTGGAACAAAAAGCTCACCAATCTAAGCAGCATCGTAAGACCAACTACAGAGGACTGGCAGAGATCAAAGGAAATTTTCCACGAAGGAAAATGAATATGGGCCATAAGTTCTTTTCTTCCTTTTAAAGTCACAGGAGAGGACGGAATATTCCCAGCTTACCTTCAAAAAGACACCCATAGGGTTATGTACAATACCAACAAGTTAGAAAGAAGGCACCGTTAAGTTCGTATCTAAAGTGGGCCGTATACCAAAAGAATTAACGAAATCATACCGACCCATAAGCCTTACCTCTTTATCCTGGAGAGCTATGGAGAATATAATTGATAGGCATATGACGAATAGAGCTCTAAACATAAATCCTCTATATAAAAACCTATATGCATATCAACCACGAAAATCAACGACCCATGCTCTTCAGGAACTCACAACTAGGATTGAAAATCCTTTAGAGACAAAGAGTTTGCGGTGGGCTGCTTCCTTAACATCGAAGGAGCTTTTGATAACACGAATACGCAGAAATATACAGATGCATCCAATACACAGGAGTAGATAATACAATATATAACTTGATAAAATGTATGCCAGAAGACAGAAAAATTAACATCTCACTAGGCAGCAAAAACTCAGAGTCACTGCTGCGAAAGGATGCCCGCAAGGAGCAGATCTCTCCCCTTTATTGTGGTCTATTGTTGTTAATAAAAACACACAGCAACGAAGGCTTCTATTGCGATATAAATCAGAGGGAAATTCGAGGAAACAGTCTCCGATCTCCTTCAGAGTGCCTTGAATCTAGTTGATGACTGGTGCCTAATGGCCGACTTTCAGCACCATAGTTGTATTCACTAAAAGAAGAAAGTAAGAAAGACTAAAAGCACCAACACTCTTTGGTGAATTAATAGAATTCTCTAAGGAGGTCAAATACCTTGGCATAACACTGGATGAAAAACTTACCTAGAATTCTCACCTACCAAAAGCCATAGACAAAGCCAGGACCTTATTGTGGACCATCAAAAGTCTCATTGGTAAAAATTGGGACCTAAATCCCAAAATTATGCTATGTTCCTACACGGCAATAACAAGGCCAATTGTCACATATGCATCATCAGTATGGTAGCAATAAACAAAGCAAAGGTCTACGCAGGACAAGCTCAATAAACTACAAATGATACCCTGTGTATGCACAACAGATGCAATGAAAACTGCTCCTATTGCAGCGCTGGAGGTTATTCTGTTGCAGAAGAATTCGAAACTTGTTCACTTGGATACTTCGCATGAACTCAACAACAATGAACTACTAGGAATAACAATTACGGACAATTATTTGCCAAAATTCAACTTCAGTCACAACTTCAATGTTGCGTTCCCAGATCGCAATAACTGAGAACAGAACAAACCTACACTTGCCAATAACTCTCATGTATGGTATACAGACGGATCCAAGACAGATGAAGAAATTGTGGCTGGAGTATACGGCGCTACTACGAAAACTTTCAAATAAGTAAATCCGTATTCCAAGCCGAAGTATTCACTATAGAACTATTGCTCGCACTATTTTTAAAAGATATTGTATCTTACGGTGTAAGACTAAACAAATAAATGAATAAACTATGCATCAGAGAAAAATATAAACAGAACAAGAACATTTATTTTCTATCAGATAGCAAGGCTGCTCTACTGGCAATTAAGGCTTATGAAATAACATCCAAATTAGTATGGGACTACCTTCAACTACTCATATCACTAGCCAGCACAAACAGTTTTAATCTCATTTGGGTGCCAGGACACAGCGGATATGAAGGAAATGAAAAGGCTGACTTGCTAGCTAGAACAGAAGCTGCGTCAAACTTTCTGTAGATTACCAGTGAGTACGGCAAAAAGCTGTATTAAAAATTGGTTAAAAGATAAAGCGCATTATTGCTGGATGGAAACTGAAGGCAACAGACAAGTCAAGGTCTTTCTGCCAAATACTTCCCTCAAAAGATCGAAACAACTCCTACAATTAACTTGGAGTCAGATCCGAACAGCCACAGCTTTCCTCACAGGCCACTGTCGAGTGAAAAAATATCTCACGGATAGGGGAATAGCACAAAGCAGCATCTGAACATCAGAACACATCTTATGTCACTGTAACTATCTAATCAGAACACATCATCGTTATTTAGGTAAATTCTACCTTAAAGCAGAGGACCTATCTGCAAGCTCACTCAAAAGCGAAGTAGCGTTCATCACTAAATCGGGCATATTGAGTGAGATTTATGATCAGAGGAGATCCAAAGTAGGCCCAGTGTAGCGCGGTGATAAGGTGACCTAATCCCACCTCTTAAACAATCTACAACGGCCCAATTTACTATCGTCGTGGAAAAAGCAAGGCGTACATTCGGTCAACTGACACCCGGTCTGTTTTCGATCGAATCAGGAGTTAAACGGCAAGAAATATCAAACTGCCAACTTGAAGAAATAGTCTCTACTCCAGGAAATCATACGTATGTTAGGTGTACATGGAGAAATACACATATAGGATAATTTCATAAAAGATAAAAATCGTTTTTTTTTTAACAATCTTCTTTCAGGAAAGGCAAAGCTTATGCTAAAACGGTGCCCTAAAGATGGCTGCAGATGTCTGTTGATTCTGTTCTTCAATAGCTTGAGGTTGTTATCTTCTGAAAATATGTTCTCTGGGAGTGAGTTCCAAAGTCTTAATTTTTTTAACCGGTCGTGATGATGATATAGCGGCAACGATATCGACTGCCTGTCTTACTGCCAGTAAGGATTTATATATTACTCGTGAAATATACAAAGATAGTCCCATCAATTGTGAAAGCTTATTGAAAACTATTGTGAAGGCATAACCGTGGTAGTAGAGTGGTCTGAAATATTTTTTCGCTCTATTGTGTGATTAGTATGCCTATGACATCAGGAGGTTGGGGAAAAATGACTGCGAATCAGAAACTAGGATAAAACAACAAAACAAATCTCCCCGGTTACGAGTATCTGGACACCACCCCTTAAGTTCTTCTGAGCCCTAACGTCTGATTTCCAAACCACTGTACCCAATCTTCCTATACTTTCTGTTGCACTGCGCAAGTGTAGAAATTTCTTATCAGGTAACAAAATGTGAGCATTTTTCAACATATATGATGCTGACAGTTAAATCATTCACAGAAAATTAAAGAAATTTAAAGTGGTCCCTGACTAAGCTTATATTTTTAAATTTCTTTAGAATGACTCATAGTTCTTTCTAGAATTTGAGATGGATTGAAACCACTTGTTGATCAACAAAAAATTAATCAACCATCATACCAGCTTTTAACATCAAGGACAACGCCTATTTATCGGTTGCCTAATATGCATTCTTTGAGCTACATTTTATGACACCCCTCGACTATCAATTATTATCACAAAATTATCGATAAAAACAATTACACTATCTATTTGATCGACAATCGAACTGATAAGATGTCCATTATCTACTGCAGCCCATACATTGCCATCAATTGAAGTTCATTATTGTGCCATCAATAATCATACAGGCAATTACTGAGTTCACAGGTGCAATTACTACCACGCAGATATATCCATTTTCCCCCCTAAGGATGTCTAGTCTAATCGGAGTCATAATTTTCCTGTTAATCGCGGGAGCGTTTCATCAAGTTCGCAGTGAGTGATCCGAATAAAAATAATAAAAACAAAAATAAAATTACAGATAATTAACGATATCAATCAAACGGAATTGTGTGTCAACCGCGACACCGCACAACGCCTAAGCATTAATAAGAAACGATGACGAGGACGCGGCACGCAAATACATACCTCTCCTCGCTACCTTTAAGTGCCATAAAAGCTTAAAAACCCCCCGAAATACATCTCATCATCTAGCGTTCGTATCTGTGTGTTGGTGCTCATCTAAAAATACATCTAATGAAGTCATCTAAAAATCACTTGTAACGCCGTCGTCGTCGTTGTTGTAACGTCCAAAGAACGTTTTGTATCTACATATGTATCTGTGGGTGATGGTTATACTCGTATATATTTTTCTTTGATTCGATCGAGGTTACTCAAGTATTTCTGTTTGTTTTTGTTTTATCTGCACCACTGCATTGACGTCATCATACAGCGCTTTTCATCATAGTTCACTCGAATTAAAAATGTATCTAGATACATGTGCATGTGTGTGTGCTTTTAGGATTATTGTGCAAATCATGCCAAAAAGAACTATTTAAGTCCCTTGTTGTTGAGGACTGTTTTCCTCTTTTTTGTTTTTAGGTCTGCGCTGCTACACCTGTAGCTATGTTGATCCCAGTCCTGACAAGTCATGCATCACAAAACCCGATTCGGAGGGACAACGAACAACCTTGTGCTCGAAGAAATACTGCACCATTCAGCGTCAGGAGAGTTTGGTATGTACCTTATTGCTGTTGGGCTGTATACATTTTTTTTTATTATTATCACAGCGGCTTGAAAAGGGCGTCATAAACAGGGGATTTTTGGGCGGGAGTATGATTAAATCAAAATTTATTGCTAACTAAATTGCATGTTTCCGAAGAGAAATTTATTAAACCTCGTTGAGTAGCGGGGGTGGGTTATCTTTTCTTTTTTTTTTTGTGGGATAAGTTTCATTGTAGTAATGTGAAACCTTGTTGAAGACGATATATGAGAGAGATTAAAAAAATGTGATCATAACAGTCGATAAATTTTTTGCAAACGATCCATGAACGCTTATCACTGTTATATACGAGTATTTTGTTAGCTTTTATAGCAGAAGGATGGGTAATAAGTATTGTTAAGGTTTTGTTTGGTAGTTTGTATTATGGTCGAGGATTTTATTTTACGATTTCCATCAATACTTAATGGCGCAACATTTGTACTGCATTTAGGTAGAGTTCTACATTGTAGAATCCTTGGAAAGAGTTGATCAATGTGGCCATAGTGAAATATTTTTCAGCCGTTAAGAATGTGCATTTTTAACCTTGTTTTTATACTCGTATTTTCACAGAATTTCACTTTTCAAGAGGTCAGTAAGAGATACTCTTGAATAAAGGAAGGATAAGAATTAATTAATTTAATTAATAAATGGGTGAACCAATTTTGCCCACGGGTATGCGTTGCTTGTAGGGCACTACCAAATCGATCGACCCAGTATATCAAAGTATATGTGAGCGCCGTGGCGTAAGTGGTTAGTGTGTCGGATCACTACGCATGAGGTCCCAAGTTCGAATCCCAGAAAATACCAAAAAGTTTTTCACGGTCCCACCTCTCGCGAACGTCTGACAAACATCCGAGAGTATTGTTGTCACGAAAAAGCTTCTCAAATCGCCGTTCTGATTCGGCATTAAAAACTGTAGGTCCCTTCTATTTGTGTGAAAAATATAACGCACACAATATGAGTGGTTGCGAGAAGCTAGGCCCTGGCACTTTAAAGAGCTGTTGCGCCAAATATTTTTTTTTTTTAGTATATCAAACGTAAGACTCTTTTTTCTTTCTTTCTTACTGCCGGGGTGGGCCACTCCAGGCAGTTCAATCCCTAGCTATCTGCGTCCAGTTTCACACACCAAGTTGGTTGAGGTCACTCTCGAATTGTGCACGCCACCTAAGGTGGGGTCTTCCTCTGCTGCGTTGACCCTCCATGCTAGACTCGAAAGCTCGACGGGCTGGTGGGCTGATTTCTCTACGTGTCCCAGTCATATCAACTGCTGAATTCGTAGTATAGTCAGTAGAGTTCGTTATTGAGGGACCAATAAAATGAATTTAAAATCCACATCCACGATTTTATTGCCTTAAATACGACTTTTACTTTTCGCCATTCGAAGGGAATGTAGCTGGATTTGAAGCTGGACTTGAAAAGTATAACGAGAAGTAAAGTAGATGACTCTAGACCATGTTTTGAAGGTAGCAGTGGGTAGTTGGTTTGTTTGCTAACCGATATGTGCAGGTTGAGAGCCCAGCACAGAAGAGCATCCAACACCCATTCGAGTATAAAAGAAAACCCAACGACGTCGAAGCTGTTCCAAGTTATGATGAAGGTAAAGAGACCACGGGGCTTATTATTTCAGTCAGGGCAGTGGGCTTGGAAGAAAAGTTTCAGGATTTTGGAGAAATTGATCAAACTGCTTCAGGAGCACCATTTGCCATTTTTGTGATCTATCGTGAGCCTTCTCCTACTGTGGTGGGTGCACTACTAATCTGCAAAAGGCTCTCAAAGCTTTCCTCTTGGATTTCCTGAAGGCAATATTTATTTATTGATTTATTCGTCTTTAAAGTGTACAAGCCGCACAATGTAACTCGTTCAAGCTGAATGATAGTCGACCCATCTGTTTGATGTTCCGTCTGCATTTTACAGGCTGCTGACTTTCAGAGCTTTCATGGAACGTCTAGATTGATGAACCTATGTACTTCTGATTTCGTAGCTTTAACTCGTACGTCGAAGTAATTAAAGTATTTTTTCTATGAAACTTTCTCATCGAGTTTATATGCCGGTATATTTGGAACTGTGTAGAAGTTGAGCTTATTTACTTACTTATGTGGCGCTATAGTTCGGAGTGCACTTGGGCCTCAACCAACAAACCTCTCTTTATATCTCGATCTTTACTTAATTGGCTCCAGTTACATAGTCCAAGTTAGTTGAGGTCTCTTGAACTTATGCGCATCATCTACAGGGAGGAGGTCAATGCGTAGTTTTTGTCTAGGTCGATGTCGCTGTACAGCTCGTATAGGTTGCCATTAATTCTTCTCTTATAAAACCCATCAACGCAAATGGTACCAAATATCTTACGAATAATTTTTCTCTCGAAGCGACCAAGGATATCCTAGTCTACTTTCAATAGAGTCTATGTTTCAGCGCCGTAAAGCAGGACCGGTATAATCAGGGTCTTATATAGAGTCTCCTTAGTTGTTCGAGAAAGGGCTTTATTGTTGAATTGCCTTATTAGCCAAATAAAGAGCAATTGGCAAGAGTTATTTCGCTCTTGATTTCTGCGCTGGTACCATTGTTAGAGTTAATTGCAGAGCCAATCTTTCTACTTCGAAGTTATAGCTGCTCACTTTGACGTGTGTGTGTTAATTGTCCTTTCTTGTTGGCTGAATATATCGGGTATATAACTTAATTCGTGCGGTTTTGAGTTCATGTGGAACCCAATTTCCTTGCTTTTGAATATATCCAGCTGCTTTTAAACGTTTTGAAATGGCTGCTTGAGCGACACCCAAAGATTCTGCGAGCTCTTCTTGTGTTTGGCAACAATCTTCATAGAGTAATGCTTCCAGTTCTTCATCTTCAAACCTTTTTGGCTGCCCAGGACGTTCATCGTCTTTCAAGCCAAAATCACCACTTTTAAATCGTGCAAACCACTTTTGGCACGTTCGCTCAGCTAGCGCATGTTCACCATAAACTTCCACCAAACTACGATGACTTTCGGTAGCAGTTTTCTTCATATTAAAGTAATGAAGAAGAACTCCCCGCAAAAACATTTTTTCAGGCACAAAGTTCGACATATTTGAGTGAAAAAAATTATTGTTGTTTACGCTTCAAATGAATGACATATACTGAAATGACGTACAATGACAGTAGCTTTCCAACGCATGTTCCAATGGAATAATAACAATGGAATAATACAAGTTACGCCATCTCTTAGCAAACCGCACGAATTAAGTTATAGACCCAATACTTGGTTTTCCCCTCATTTATTGCTAAACCCATTTTGGCCGCTTCTGCTTCAATGCTTGCAAACGCACCGGTGACAGCCCGCTGGGTTCTTCCAATTATATCAATATCGTCGGCGTATGCAAGCAGTTGTACGGACTTTTGATAGATTATGCCTCTGGTTTTGGCTTGTGCGTTTCGCAGAAATTGAGCTGGCCACCCCCAAACCATTCTTTCTATTCGTATATAGAAGATTTAAAACCTACAATATATGAACGCCCCCAAATTTTGTATGCTAAGAAGGAAATTTTAACAAAAAAGGCAGAAAGATACTTGCTGACAAAGTCACTTAGCTAGGAAACGAAATCTGGCCTCTGAATAACCTTCTACAAGGAAGTCTTTTCAGGTGATGTGATTATCATAATTTCCTTTCATGTATCTCCACAAACATTGTGAAACATTTTGTTTAAGATAATGGCACGTTACTTTCACTAATAGCCAAGCTGAGGCTAACACTCTGGTACAAATATCTTTTAAAGACCAGTTTAGATTTGCCACCTGCTTTATGACAAAATAGCTGATCAATTCAATAGTCGTCCGTAGAAGCCTTCACGTCAAGGAAACCATCTGACGAAAGATAGAGCACGACTGGTATTGCCACGTTCAAAGAAGAGATAATTTGAACCCTGTTAAAAAGGCAATATCAATGAACGTTCAATGAACATCGCGAGGCAGAAGAGGCAGACCTATAAATGCCTGCATCATATAAATGCGACGACATCGGCATTTCATTGGCCTCAGTAACCGAGTGATCTAAAATAAGAAGGCCTGCCGATATTTTCTCAAATAGGCGAACCCCACAGGCGGATCAGTAGAAATGTGGTGAAGTGGGAGGGTTATGATCCCTTGTTTTCGGATCATAGCCTCGCGAAAATAGGAAGAAGGAAGGAATTCAATAGTCGTACAAGTATATTTGATTAGCAAAGCTGCGAATACTATGAACATGCAGATAGTTGTGATGATGCGTTACTATAATAGACAAGACCCGCCAGAGCTAGATCAGAGAGTTGTAGAAGTCTTACTAAAATGGTTGATTAAAAATATCTAGGGGCTATTACTCTAGCTAGGTGCGCTAAAAGAATTGGATTTTTCCAGAAGGTTTTTTTTCTAGAATGATGGGAGAATAATATTTTCTGCAAATTGTGTGCTAGATACCTATCTATATAGAAACAGTAGTGCCTTTCTTTAACACCTACGTATGTATGTATAAGTAAATTTTAATTAATTTTTGCCCACCTCGTGTACACTTTTTTTATGTTCAAAAATGCGATAAAAGAAAAGAGGACTTACATCGACAGCTCAAGTCTTATTACTCACCGCCCTTATAAACCAAGAATTCTTAATTAAATTACATACATATCCTTTCATCGTAAACGGTTTACTGCTCAGAAATGCCGATGCCTCAAGATAACCCAATGAAAGATTTCCCTAAGCACAACGACCATCCTTCATCTTCTTTATTCATCAGATTTTAGGTTATCTAAAGACCAGCATGCACTAACATACAATCAAGTATTAATTAAGCGAACAGCTTTAATTCCATAGCATACCCTCAATCCTTTCTCATGTAGAACACCACTCATTGCACTCCTCTGGGGACCTCAATATGTCATTGTTCCACTTCCAAGGAACTAGGTTCACAAGGAAACCTCAAATCATTTCTCTCTCGAGATTTTGGACTCCTTCCTACGCATTTTAGTCATCTCTACTCTTGAAGGAGACCATTTGTCTGTTTCATTAGAAGACGATAAATAAAACATATCAAACGACTCACACCGATTTAATTAATTGAAATCTCATTGGGGTTACAAGATATGAAAATACAAAGAACACTATAAAAAATAATTTATCGTTTCGTATTCGTATCTATTTTTGAAATGTTTTCTTTTTCGTAGCAAAAATAAACAACAATCACAGCTGTCCAACGCCGCGGCGTAAATCATTGACAGCTAAACATTAATTGTTGCCGAAGAAAGTCTGCTGTACTCAAGGGGTGGGGTTGCAGTGTTAGCATTTGAAATTGAGTCGACAACAAAGGAACTCATCATTCAAGACATAAATCGGTCGCTTTGATAAATTAAAACAGTTACGCCCTTCTGAATACCCTATGGGGCCAAATACATAGACTTAGTCATCTTTTTAAATATGCATCTGTGCGCTTAAAGGCTAAATTTTCATTCAGAGGGATGTTTAGTATACCCCACCGCAAGAAGATATGAGTGTATTCCTTAATATGCAAATTTTATGGTCATGCAAATTTTCACTTCACTCCCGCTTAGCTGGAAGTTTGTAAAATTTTGATGATAAAGAAATTATTTGGCTTTTCCTGCCCCTAGATAGTTTCATTAGATACTTTGGTGTTGGTCTACCAAGGTTAAGAAACTGATGAGTCATGGTGCTTGCTTATGCTGAAAGTCTCCACATGTATCCTGAGAAATGAGTTCATTAATCCGATTGGTTTGAGGGAATACCAATTGATTGAAACTGCCTCAGACAATAGATAAACGAAACCGCGAAGTGCTATGAATGCCGGGCTATGACTTTAGGCAAATAATTTTTTTTCTAGGTTATCATGATGAATTAACGATGTAGGGTGTAATTTAAATGAATAATCCTTGGGTTTATTGAATTAGGTTAATAAAGGCATTAACGTCGGCAGTAATTTTGATGAGATACTTAAAGTATGTTAATGAGATCCATAAAACCACGGGTGTAATGGGTCAATTAAGTGGGAAAGTTGAAGAACTTTGCTTTATATTTGGTAAGGCAAGCCAGCCTCATAGCACCAGTCCGACAGATGAAACTCATGGTCAGCAGAATACCGACGGTGTATGGTTTGGCACCAAATTGATTATCAATCTTGACTAGCTTCCGAGTAAAGTGAGAAGACGCAGACGTTTACTCAGGCATCGATTTCAAATAATTTGTGAATGGAATAAAATTGGAGAAAACTACATTTTGCAGTTCAATCTCTTCTAGATGACGATAGACTTAAGGCAATTTATGTTTGCTACATCTGCCATACAGGAATATTCACCCCACACAACATACACATATATCAAATCGGTTTAACAGGCGTGCTTGACTGACATGAGTTATTGAAAAAATCCGAAAGAGAGCTGTCGTGTGGGATTGATTCACTGGAAGGAGTTGGAGACGGTTTAAAGGGTTGAGACAAATCTCTACTGCCAGCATGTTATAACAATAACTAGACTTTTGAATATGAAATTCTGCCTCATCATCCATATTTTCCGGATTTATCATCAAACTTGAAAGTTTCTTCTTCCTATGTCCTGTATCCCCTTGTGGGTCCTAGGGCCTACGCGTCATCGGTTTCTGGCAACGTGTCTGAGTACTCCCCAACTTTTCCCCAACTGCCGTGCTTCCTTTTTGACTGTTCTGCGCCAAGTTCTCCTTGGACCGCCAGGTCTTCTGCCATCCTGATTTAAAGGGTTCCATTGCATAGCGTAGTTCGCTATGGAACTGTCACCTTTTCTGAACGTGTGACTAATCCACTGCCGCTTCCGTCGTCAGATGGTTGTGCCTATTGGTTTCTAACCCATTCTCTCGTAATGGTATTCGTTAGAGATACGATTGGGCTAGAAAGTCCTTAAGATATTGCGCAAGCACCTATTAACAAACGTTTGCAGCTTTCTGGTGATAGTAGTGGTCACTCTCCAACGCAGTGTTCGATGATAACCCGCAGGGTGTTGATATGGTCGACACAGGAGGATGTGTGTGTCTTCAAGATGTTGTTTGATTCGCTCAAGGATAATTTTAGGGGAACTTCTCACCTCGGGCATCTCAGTCTGATTTGGGAGCATATCACAAGCGAATACATGGTTCAAAACCGTAGCAAAATGCTCTTTCCATCTCTTGAGCTGGTCCTCATCCGAAATGAGCAAGGAGCCGTCTAGACTTTTCAGTGGGTGTTGGCTGGAGCTGCGACCACCTGTCAGCTCTTTCGTGATTCTGTAGACGGTCCTGCTGTCGCACCTCCGTGCAGCTTCTTCTGCTTCTGTAGCCAACGCGTTGATGTAGTTGCGCTTGTTACGTCGTACGCTACGTTGAACTTCTCTCATCTTCATGCCATATAGGGACTCTAGCTCGCTTCTCCCTGCTGCTGGAGTAGCTGCAACGTGAGCTTTCAGCTGTTTTCGTTCGTCAATCCGTCTCCAGGTATCCTCGGAAGGCCACGCCCTATGTCTTCCCTGCGATCGACCGACGATTCTTTCAGCATCAGATGTAAAAACATTTTTCACAGCACACCAGTGGTCTTGGATGGTTGCGGGCATTGAGCTGCTGATTGCTTCCACACCTTGCGAAAAGTGTTCCCTTAATTGTTGGCGCACTGAGGGATCACTAAGTCTATCGATGATGAACTTGGGCATTCTTGTGTTGTTGTTGTCGTGGGATCTTCGAACTGCAGCAGTGCATAGTTGGAGAGTAGCTATCATAAGATGGTGATCACGTGCTATCCCCAAATCTGCCCCTCGCCTGTTTCGGACGTCCAGGAGACTACTTCTAGAGCGGCGGCTGATGGCAAAATGGTCAATTTGGTTGGAGGTTGCTTGCCTGTCGTTGGTAACCCAGCTGACTTTGTGGCAGGTCTTGTGCTCAAACATGGTGCCACCTATTACAAGGCGGTTGGCATTGCAGAAATCCACAAACCTTTCGCCGTTGTCATTGCGGTTGCCTAGCCCATGCTTCCTGATTACATGTTTGAGCCCTTCGTTCTCGTTGCCTACCTTGGCATTCAAATCCCCCATCACTATGACAATGTCTCCATTTGGTGTTGTGTTGAAAACGGCACTTAAGAGATTGTAAAAGCTCTCCTTTTCGTCCTCAGACGAACTATTCGTTGGGGCGTAACACTGTATGATGGCGACGCGTCGTATTGAAAGCTACCACCTCTTCCTTGTTGCACAATATCCTGAAAAGTGAAAAAGACGAGCCAATCGCGCTGTGATTGAAGACCTCAGCACCCCAGATGCCAATCAATTCTGTTCTTAAATATTTCTAGATGGAAGGATTCTGAACATATTAGTTTAGACAGTGAGCTCCATACTTTGCTTGTTCTGCAGCAACAGGAATTTTGGTGGAGAGGTATTTGTGCGGTTTTCAGGTGACCGTTAAGGCCCTGGGCTCTCTTGGTTTGCCTGATATGATGTGCAAATATTGTATCCCGAGCTCGTCGGGTCATTTGCCGTGGTAGTATCAGTAGTACAGGCATTCGTCTTCTTTAGTGAGCCAACGATTGCATGTTGGCAGTAACTATTTATTTCTGGATGCTATTGGGTCATAATTAAGTCCTATTTTAGGGCTAACGAATGTTCAGGCGCCGGTATTACTTGTGATGTGAAGTACAGTTTTATTTGGAACAGCTGGCTTAAGTTTGTGTTCGCTGATTTTGCGATACGTCGGCGTGGCAAGTTACTTCATAGTTGACAGTGACACCAAGAAGATGTTCTATTTGGATTTGATCGCTTGATTACAGTTGTGGTGTAGTGAAAATATTCTTTCTGAAAAAGGTGGAGGATTTGTACTTCAAGATTTTGTGTACGAGTATATCTGCATTTAATTCGTGCATTTGTTGACATCTGTGACGATGTGAAGTGTGTGCACTCGCAGGCGTATTGTTAGACCAAGATAATAATAATAATGGATTTTTTTTAGTGTTTGAAAGTACACACAGGGCCTAAAGCACTGTGTTATCGACACTGTATACCGACACTGATGTTAATGCAGCGCAGATCAAATACCAAGCCTTAGCCAATGACTGCTGTCAATGTCAACACGCTGTTAGTATGTGTATTTGGTTTATGCACAGTTTATTAAAAGTCACCAACACAATGCAAGGCTATGTAAACCACTCACAACCACTCGTGCTTTTATTTCTTACACCAATGCAAGGGACATGCAGTTTAGTGCCATATCCGAAGAGCAATTTGTTTTGAGAAGCTTTTTCGTGACAACAATACTCTCGGATGTTTGTCAGACGTTCGCGAGAGGTGAGACCGTGAAAAAACTTGTTTGCTGTTCTCTGGGATTCGAAGTTAAAACCTCACGTGCATCATGGTGCTGTTAGAAACTAAAATCTTATTATTTGTTGATTTCAGCATATGGGCAAGAAAAAAAGTTGGAAAAAGTATAGACTCCGGTGGTACTTCAGCCAATATATCGGAAAGTGCGCCATCGACCGAAATTTGAATTGATCAGTCTCGAGAACGTGTTCCATTCATCTGAAAGGTATCTGGCTCTAGATGCCCTGTGCTTTTCGATGGCTGACGCCCATAATTCAGTTACATAGCTCAGAAGGTCTCCAGTCGAATAGTTCCTACGAAAAACATATTGTCGGTCGCATATTAGTCCTTCGGTAACTTTATCTGGAATCTTTCTCTTCCATAAAAGTTTTTTAATTGCAGTGACTGGACTGCGTGGTATTTATCTATGTAATGATTTACAAAAAAACTCTTAAGCCTGAAATAAATGTGCACCAAAATTAAAAAAAAAGTGGCTTTATATGTAAGAGGACACATGTGTTCGCTGCACGGTTTTGCATTGCTGCAACATATCTTTATTTCTAATTTTGATGCAGACTTCCAGCAGTAGAATAGCAAATAGCACAATTTAATACAATTTTTGTGATTTGATGTTTTATGTAAGTGAGAATGAATCATGTGATGCGATCAAGTGTCAACAATTACTGCACGTCTGTTTCAAATGCGTTGCTGCACATCTGTTTTAGGCTTTAAACTAAATTTTCATCATAGACATTACCCCAACGAGGACTGGTTCCTTCAAATTATCAGTCTCTGCCACCAAACCCCTTAATAGACTCTAGCAAGTTCATATTATTTTAGCCGCTTATCCGAATTCTACTTCATGATGAAAGACTTAGCTTCAGAAAGGATTGCTGACAAGAAAATAATCTGGCTTTCGACTACAGATAGATTGATGTCTCACCAAATACTGTTTTCCCGTATACACTGTTAGTCTTCTATCCAAACTTTCACGACGATCAATCTGCTTCATTTTTTGTTCTTTTACTTGCCACCCCAGTAACTTGACTTGTAAACTCATTGTTAGTTTTTTTTAGCTAAAATAACTCTCTTCAAGTAAGTTAAACTCTATGTACATATCTTAGCTCATCTTGTGACTACCAGTCGAATTTTCCACTCTGCAGCGCACAACTATAAACATTTTAGAGACTTCTTCGCTATTCCATCATTCAACTACTCCACAGTCTGGATTATGTTCCGCCGTTCAAAAAGTAGCTTTTTCCCCCTGACTCATAAAACTTTACTTCGTTCTAATGAATATTATACCCACAGTCACTCCAAATATTATAAGAAAACTTTCCCATTAACCACTTTATTACGCCCGCATTACAAGCAATTTAGATTAAAAATCTCTGATAGCACTCCTCCACTCGCATAATTTAACAGCGTGGTCTTGGCACATACGCAGACCCCCACTAAAAAAAAATCCAATATAAGTTCCATCATTATCCTAGCGAAATCCTATTTTAGTGTTTTGTCCAGCAGTCTTCACTTCCTACCCACTGGTCGTCCTCCCTCCAGACAGTGCTTAAACAACTGAATTGACATTTGACGTCCGACAAGTGAACAGAGACAGAGAAATTCAATTACCATCCCCACGAGATATGAAGGACATGAACAAAAAAATAGAGAAAAATTAATTACATTGGACAGGAGAGTTGCAGCACCATTCTTCCCTCAATGTCCACAGACCCTCGGCATCGGCACACACATGTGGAAGTCTTTCTCTCGGCCCTGTAAACAATGAGGGATTACCATAATTTAATGGGAACTCAGTAAGCGTGTAATATTGAGGATTCGCGCATCCTCCTGGCCTAGGACAAGTTTGCCACTGACAGCAGCAGAGTAAAGTAATTTTCTCCTCCTATCCTGGTGATAATCTGTTGGAAGTTTGAATAAAAAAAAAAAACAAAACAACTGTCATCGACATGCGAATCCTAGTCGCATACACAAAATCCTTATTTACATTTTATTCAGTTAAGTGTTTGATGTTTATACGCTCGGTCAGTAATAAAATCTCACTACGAACCATAGCACGGTTGCAGGTAGTATAGCGATTTCCACCTGCGAAAAAAGAAAGTGCTCCAGCTTGCTTATAAGTTTTTATTATTATTGACGCTTTGATGTTGTGCTATAAGTTTTATCGTTTTGTTTAGTGTTAGTCTTCTTATATAATTTTTATTTTTAAGACGAAAATCTTCGGATGAGTTATGAAATTAATTAAAACGTGTGCTGGAAGTCAAACAACCAAATGACCTTAAGGAGGGAAATTTATCGTCGATGATTTATTTTGAGTTTGTTTGATGTGCGATATCTTTAGAATGGCGGTACAGATTTTTATGGAATTTTCAATAAAATAGTAGTTTATTTTGCAATGAGTTAGGTTTCTTAAATAAACGTAGGAAAATAGAAATATTGAATTTGTCCGTGACTTATATATAGAGAAACAGATTTAATATGAAAAAAAAAAGATAAAATGAATCTACATTTAGAGCAAGAAGTGACTACAAAAGTGAGTAAACAAGAGCATATACGATATAAATACAACAAAGAGTAAATATATTGCGACCCTTAGTGATACCATTTTACCTGTTTGGAGGGAAAGAAAGCAAGAAAAAGATTTAAATGGTTGAACGATACTTGGACTCATCCGTTTAGGGTGTTTGAGCCCGTCTCGAATAGAAATGTGGACCAGCTGGACTTGTTGCAGAATTTCACAATTATCGAGATGGGTGTATCACCCAGTTCTTCTAATTCTTCAAAGAAAGGTTTGTCCAGCTGATGTCTAGACAGTAACATAGGAAGTGTTTGGTGTCCTCCTCAAAGTCCGGGTCGTCATAACCTCTGCAAACGTGCTGCAAGTTAGGTTAGGTTAGGTTAGGTATGTGGGCTGGTGTAGGTGATAGAAAACCTCTACACAACACTCCGGTCAATATAGACCCATTGTGATACCCATGAGGGGATATAAGATAGATTACAGAATCCTTTCATCGCGAAAAGCTGAAAATAAAACGTCTTTTGTACATATCTTAAAGAAAGCGTTTAGTATTGTACTTACTGTGCCCGAGATACAAACCATCCAGAGGATTTTATGAAGTTTGCGATGTCGTTTATCGGTCTATTGGACAACTTTTCTTAATCTTTAAAGAAGTGTTGTCCAAGGAACTTATTTCCTGGGCAGTAGCAAAGAAAGTCAAACGGTAGTGCATGCGATCATATGAAAACACAAGCGTTTTCACTCAGCTGAGGCCTACCAACTCCTACTCTCAACCTCCACGCGGTGACAGCCGGGTGCCTAGTACCTTAATCCAAGAAATGGGTAACCAACCCCGTTTGGCGGATTCTTGGTGGCAGCAGATGAGAGAGGGGGGGAAGAGTGCTTTTCTCACTAGAGCACTTCTTCCTGTCCCAGGCGGCAGCGGACGAATTCCCTAGACGGTGTCAACGGTAGCGTCTATAGTTCCAGTTAGGTTGAACTTAGTGAATACCTTGCGCGAGCTGCTTCGACGTATTCGGATCACAGGTCGGTAAGGAATTTCCAATGTTGGTCAGGACATTGGAATAGAGATGGTGGCGGAGGAGCCCTTAATGGGCCAACGGCAGCGCTCATACTCCCGTAGTGGACTACTGGCACCGGTGTACCCGGCCCCTCGTCCTAGGGGAATAATTAAGGAACTGGCCCTCCAGGTTGGGGGTTGTGCCGTCGGGGTAACTTCCCTACCACGTAAAACACGCATGGTTCCGAAACAACCAAAAGCCTCGGATAAGGATGACCCAACTAATGACGACCCCAGCAAACGAAATAAGGACAACGACCTTCGGATCTGTACGTGGAATGTTCTGTCCCTTTACAGACCACGTGCAGCCGAACAACTAGCAGAGGCCCTAGACTGCTATAAAGCAGATATTACCGCCATCCAGGAAGTGCGATGGGATGGGCCAGGCAAAAAGAGGATGAAAAACTGTGACATCTACTACGGTGATTGCTACAGAGGCAACAGGCAACGCTTATTCGGATGCGGATTTGTCATACGCGGCAGACTTAGGCAAGAAGTCTTAAGCTTCCGACACTTCCGTATTATGACTATCCGGATCAAGGCTAAATTCGCTAACATAAGCCTAATATGTGTTCATGCCCCCACAGAAGAAAAGGACCCTGCTTCCAAAGAGTGTTTCTACGAGCTCCTTGACAAAACATACGAGCAATGTCCTAAATACGACGTTAAGATCGTATTGGGCGATTTTAACGCCAAAATAGGAAAGGAGGACGTCTTCGGTAGAGCAGTCGGTAAGCATAGCCTACACGACACCACGTCTGATAACGGACTAAGGCTAATTGATTTCGCTGTGGAGCGAAATGTCACCATAGCAAGCACATGGTTTCCTCATCTCGATATTCATAAGCAGACATGGCGGTCCAATGATCATGTCACGATCAACCAAATTGATCATATTGCGATCGACGCAAGGCATGCCTCCAGTATTCTGGATGTCCGGACCTTCCGAGCGGCCAACATAGACTCGGATCATTACCTTGTTGTAGCCAAGGTACGAATGCGGATATCCCAATCTGAGCAACAAAGAAGAATTACTGTGAGAAAATTCAACGTCGAAAAGCTACAATCGCAAGAGACCGCCAGACTCTTCGCTGAACGCGTATCCCGAAATCTCTCAATCACCCCTACACCGCCAGCATCAAGTGCCGAAGACCGGTGGCAACGCTGCCAACATGCCATCAGAAACGCCGCGACTGATGTGCTGGGTCTCGCTCGCCCACCACCGCGAAACCCCTGGTTTGACGAAGAATGCCGGCGAGTGCATGCAGCAAAACAAGAGGCATACAAAGCGGCGCTGCAAAGGAAGACGAGAGCTGCTCGTGAGCTCTACGAGCAAAAGAGACGGGAAGAACATCAGCTTCTCCAAAAGAAGAAGAAAGAGCAAAGCGCGCGTTTGAGAATATCGAGAGTCTATACTCCAGGAACAATGTACGGAAGTTTTACCAAAAGGTAAAAAGAACGTGTCAGAGAAGTAATACCCGTACAGAAACCTGTAGAGATGAGAATGGAAACCTCGTAGTAGAATCACAGTCGGTGCTGAGAATATGGAAAAACTACTTCTGCAGACTGTATAACGGCGACGAAGACCAACATCCCGCTGTCAGGCAGAATGAACCATTCAACATGGACGATGATAGTCAAAATTTCCGTCCACCTGACCAAAACGAAGTGAGGATAGCAATATAAAAGCTAAAATCGAACAAGGCTGCTGGACCTGACGGCTTACCGGCCAAACTTTTCAAGGCAGCGGGGGATGAATTGGTAGAGTGCATACACCAACTCATTTCTAATATTTGGTCAGAGGAGTGTATGCCTGATGAATGGAATCTCAGCATCGTTTGCCCGATCCACAAGAAAGGAGACCCCCTCAACTGCGCCAATTATAGAGGCATCAGTCTCCTCAACATCGCGTACAAGATCTTTTCTGCGATATTGTGTGAACGCCTGAAACCTTTTATCAACAGCCTGATTGGACCCTATCAGTGCGGTTTCAGGCCAGGAAAGTCCACCATCGATCAAATCTTCACACTTCGGCAGATCCTGGAGAAAACCCAAGAATTCCAAATCGATACTCACCACCTCTTTATCGATTTCAAGGCCGCCTATGACAGCATCTATAGAGAAGAGCTTTATAGAGCCATGTCTAGTTTTGACATCCCTGCCAAACTTGTCCGCCTGTGCAGGCTGACGATGGAGAACGCTCGCTGCTCCATCAAGGTCGGTAATGACCTCACCGAGACCTTTGATGTCAAAAAAGGCTTTAGACAAGGTGACGCGCTGTCATGTGACTTCTTCAATATTGTACTTGAACGGATTGTGCGGAACTCACAAGCCAACACCGGAGGCACAATCTATTACAAGTCTGTACAACTGCTTGCATACGCCGACGATATAGACATTATCGGAAGATCTCAGCGGGCTGTCACCGGTGCTTTTGCAAGCATTGAAGCGGAAGCGGCCAAAATGGGTTTGGCGATAAACGAGGGCAAAACCAAGTATATGCTGTCAACTAGAAGGGAAAACCAACATCGACGAATTGGACAAAACGTCACCGTGGGCAGCTATAACTTCGAGGTAGTAAGGGACTTTGTCTACCTTGGCTCTGCTATAAACTCTGAGAACAACATCAGCGCAGAAATCAATCGAAGAATAACTCTTGCCAATCGCTGTTTTTTTGGGCTTATAAGGCAATTCAACAGTAAAGCCCTCTCTCGAACAACTAAGGAGACTCTATATAAGACCTTGATCATCCCAGTCCTGCTTTACGGCGCTGAAACATGGACTTTATTAAAAGAGGATGAAGATATCCTTGGTCGCTTCGAGAGAAAAATTCTTCGTAAGATTTTCGGTCCCGTTTGCGTTGACGGGTTTTGGAGGAGAAGATTCAATCACGAACTATACGAGCTGTACAGCGACATCGACCTAGTCAAAAAACTGCGTATTGGACGTCTGAGATGGCTAGGACATGTAGAGCGAATGGACACCAACGCTCCGGCCCGCAGAGTCTTCGAATCTAACCCCGAGGGACGACGCAGTAGAGGGAATTATCGCCGTAGGTGGCGCGCACAAGTTCAAGGGGACCTCGACCAACTTGGAGTGCGCAACTGGAGGCAATTAGCTAAAGACCGAGATAAATGGAGAGGCTTGTTGGTTGAGGCCCAGGTTCACCCCGAACTGTAGCGCCACCTAAGTAAGTAAGTAAGCAAAGAAAGTGGGTGGTGTCTTCCTGAACCTCCTCGTCCACCGCAGCCCCTACAAAGGTATTCGTTCGTCACACATAGCTTTTCATACGGCATCGCATAGTGCTATGCCCCGTAATGACTCCTATTAGATTAAAGAGGGATTCCCTATTCCTCTGTATGAGAATATTGGATCTTGCTCTGTCGAATTGAGGCCATAGCTTCCTCATGGTGACACAAGTATCTAAAGAGGTCCATCTGTTATTTGCCTCCGTTCCCTGTTTCGAATTTGAGTGTGCAAGGCGGGATGTACACTGATGGATCGGATTGGTCTAAGTTTAGTGCTAACCCTCCTCTAGTCAGTTCGTTGGCTTTCTCACTCCCTGGTATGCTTTCATGACCAGGGACCCAGCAGAGCTTTAACTTGTGGTGTGTTCCAAGAACCTTGAGCTTTTCTTTACAACACTTCACAAGCTTCGATTTTATTTCTATAGGAGGTATTGCTTTCATCGCTGCCTGTCGATGAGAAAGATTTTTTTTTTTTTTTTTTTCGATGGTAGGTGAAAATCTTCAATTAGACACTATGAGGATCGACAGCGCGTGCTCATAGTAGTGTGGGATTTTTACCCACTAAAAAACCTCCCTTCGAAACAGACTTGTTTTCATTTTTACTACAACTAAGTATTCGACTTATCAAGTAGTTTTCGTTTCACGTTATAAGGACGTTTTGCAGGGACCTTCCCATTAGAAGTTCCTGCCAGCTCCGCAGTTTAGACGCGGTTACTTATCGGGCTAAGTCTAAAGGTTTGGTTATTTGTAGACGGCGCAGTAAATTTCTTTCTTCCAAAACTTGGAGGACTGTAATATTTTCGTGACTTTCTAGTCGACTTCTATGCTTTCTCGCGTAGGTTTGAATTTCGTCTTCTATAGTTTTAATGCCAAGATCTCTATGGATATCGCTATTTCTGATATACCATGGCTCATTAACAATACCTCTTAGCACTTTGTTTTCAAAAGTTTGTAAAATTTTAATATTAGTTATTTTGGTACAACCCCAGAGTTGTATACCATATGTCCATACGGGCTTTAGCACTTGCTTATATAAAAGCAGTTTGTTCTCTATATTAAGCTTGGAATATTTTCCAAGTAACCAATACATTTCTCTATATCTATTATCTAGTTCTTTGCGTTTTTTCTTAACGTGCGTTTTCCATTTCAGCTTTGCATCAAGTGTCATTCCAAGATACTTAGCCTCGTTTGCAGATGGAATTTGAACCGAGTTTGAAAAGATCGGCAAATTATTTATTTTCTTATAAGTAAAGTTTACATGAACAGATTTGGTCTCGTTAAGTGCGATTCGCTAAACCGTTGTCCATTCATTTACTCTACCCAAAGCTTCTTGCAGTTTTTCTGTAGTATCTTCAACTGTTTTACCTACTGTCAAGATAGCAGTGTCGTCGGCTGTTCGAGTTAATGTGGCAATACCATAAAGTGTGTCACTGTTGAAGTGTAAAGTCAGTTCTATGTTTTGAATTTATATAATAATTTCCCTTGTTTCCCAATACATACACACCCTTGTAAATTGACATATCAAATGTAACATTATATAAAAGGTTAATCAAGAGCAAAATACACAATTGAATTTATAACGTCACAACACAGACGGTACTCTTTTATTTCCGTAGAATTCTCTTGTTTTACAGTGAATAATTACAGTGGTCGAATACGGCGTTGAACATCGGCAAATGTAGCTAGCTCAGAGCCTTCTACTTGCGGTATATCACGGGTGTATAATAGATACAAGACTGGACCAAGAACGCTTCCTTGCGGCACCCCAGCCATTATTTCCTTGAAATCTGAATATTCATTTCCACACTTGACGCGGAATAGTCTATTCGTAAGGTAGTTCTTCAAAATATTATACAGGTGCTCTGGCAGAACTTGTCGTAATTTAAACTTTAAGCCTTCGTGCCAGACCTTGTCAAAGGCTTGAGAGACGTCAAGGAATACGCTTGAACAAATCATTTTTTCTTCAAGTGACTTTTCGATTACATGTGTTATACGATGTAGTTGTTCAACTGTAGAATGCTTACTTCTGAATCCGAATTGATGATCCGGAATGAGATGCCTTTCTTCTATTACCGGCTGTATTCGCCTAATCAATATTCTCTCGAACACCTTGGATATAATTGGAAGAAGCGAAATCGGTCTATAAGACGTTTTTTCATTCGGCGGTTTTCCGGGCTTAAGGACCATTATGATTTCGGCGACTTTCCATTGACTGGGAACATATTCTAGTCTAATCGCGGCGTTTATAATGAACAGAAGCTTAATTAGAGCTTTTCTTGGTAGGGCTTTAAGAACCTCTCCCGTAATTAAGTCGTATCCAGGAGCCTTCTTAGGTCTAAGTTTCTTTATTTCTTCCTTAAGTTCGGTAAGTGTTGCATTTCTTATTACGCTATTGTCTATATACGACGTATTTATATTTTCAATAAGAGCTTGTCCACCCAACGGTTTGAAAGTTTCTTCCAGGTGGGTGGCAAAAACTTGCGCTTTCTCTTTGTCATGCCTGGCCCATTCGTTTTGATTTTTCCTAATTGGGGCGGCTTGAATTTGGGGTTTTTTAATACCTTTTATAGCCTTCCAAAGCAAGTAATTAGAATCTTTTTCTGCCGTTAAGCTTTCTAGGTAAGTTTGCATTTCATTATTCTTAAGGTTTTTAATAGAACTTTTTAGTGAGTTGCACAAACGGTTAAGATGTGCTTTATGTTGCGGAACCCGAGTTTGTTGCCATTTTTTGCGTGCTTTTCTCTTCTCCTTAATCACCTCTTTTATTTCCTGCGGATAAGTTTGAATGTAACTAGCCGGCGTTTTCTTAGGTTTGGGAGTATTCTTCCACGCGGCATTCTGTAGGATTTCGACGAAGCGATCAACTTCAACTTCAAGTTCATATGGCGTTTTAAGTGATACGCTCAGCTCAGTATTTGCTTCAATATCTTTTTTAAAGCCATCCCAATTAGTTTTCTCGCTGGTTAATCTGACCCGTCCTGCTTTTTCAATCAGAGCATCGCTTATCGTCATAATGATTGGAGAATGATCAGAGGAGAGATCAAAGCTTTCTTCAACTTGTATACAGTTGCCAGATATTCCTTTAACAACAAAGAAATCGATCAGATCTGGTATCTTATTTCTATCAGTCGGCCAATATGTTGGTTTACCCGTCGAGTGAAAATCCCAACTGTATTGCATACCCGCATTATAAAGCTTTCTACCTTTCTGAGAGGCGTACCTTGAACCCCAGAATGGGTGTTTCGCGTTGAAGTCGCCACCAATAATGAAATTTGGTTTAAGGAAGTTGAAGATGTTTGTGAAATCACTTTCTTCAAGTTTACATCGCAGTGGACAATATATAGACGAAATGTTGAAGGCAAAATGTCTATTTCTAACACGTACCGTGCTTACTTGCATTGCTTCTAATTCAATCTTTACTTCCGCTGAGTGTTCGATACATTCTTTTATAAACAAAGATGATCCGCCTCTTGCTCTTTCCGATGGGTGGAAGGCGTGATACACGCTATATCTTCTTATCTTAACATTCGTTTGTTTTGTCAGATGAGTTTCACAGACCAAGCATATATCAATATCTTTTTCTCGTATAAATATTTCTAACTCGTCGAGTCTTCGTATGAGGCCGTTAGCGTTCCATGTAAGAATTTTTAGCATTTCTTTCATATTCGGGTTGAAGTGCGCGTGTTATGAATGTTGCTTTCTAGTGCAACTAGTCTCTCGAAAATAAGTTTGTTTGTTTTGCATTGCTCTTCAAGTTTCGCAAGTATTAGGGAGAAAACATTGGATACTGGATTTTGTGATGAGAAAGATGATATCCTCCCATGGTATTGCCTTCATCGCAGTCTCACGGGCTGCTATTGCCACTGCTAGGACCTCTACCTGGAAAACGCTGCTGTAATTCGGAAGCCGAGCTGACATGGAGATAACAAGTAATTAAGAGAAGATGCCTGCATCTACACCTATTTTCATTTTGGATCCATCAGTGTTCATAGCTATAGATCGCTCGTTAGGCGTTCTGTCATTTTTTAGTCCTTCCTGTTTGGATAGGTGCTTAAAAATTGTCTCGTGAAGTCTAGGTAAGGCGTTATGCAGTCCGTACCAGATACATTGCCTAGATATCTCTGCAGAATCGTGATACGAGTGTGACCCATTGCATTTGTTCTCCAGCTATCTATTTGGCTTAGTCTTACGGCAATAAGAGCTGCCGATACTTGCATAAAGATATCTAGCGGAAGCAGATTGAAAATGACATCGAATCCTGCTGTAGGTGTTGTTATTGTTGCACTAGCTGTGGCGATGCACGCTAGTCTTTGTACTTTTGTGATAGCAGTTAGGTTGCTTATTTTGCTGGCTCCTTGCCACCATACAAGGCTGCATTACGGAATTGTGGAACTATCCATTTATAAGTGAATAGTACTAACTCCATTTTCTGTGGATTAACCGCTATTCCACATCTCTCTATCCAGGAGTCAATTGTTTTCAGCGCCCCTTCTATTTGCTCGCTCAGAGTTGGTAGAAACTTTCCTGTTACCAGCAGCACAATGTCGTCAGCATATGCTATGGTTTTGACGCCGCTGTTTCTGAGTTTTAGCAGAACTGCGTTCATAACAATTACCCACAGCAGTGGGGATATAACCGCCCTTTTATTCCTACGAGTTCAACTTTAATATGTGTTTCTTCTAGCATATTGACGATCCATTTTATCAGGGAGTTGTGAATATTGATGTTCGTTAGAGTTCTATGAACCGCATCTGTTTTGACACTGTTAACTTGTTGCTGCAAGTTAATTGCCATCAACTCTTGTAGCAATTGCTATAGACGGCCAGTTAAGGGATAATCGTCTTTTAGACTTAATGATGTCTAACTTCGGCCAAAGTGCCTTTGTGTTCTTGCAGGTTTTGATATTGTCCCATCTGCTTTCAGCTATGTTTTGCATTTTACTTTTTGTTTTAGATTTTATGTATAAAATAGGAACCTCAACTCTTTTGTCCATTAAAGATGCACAGGGATCCAATCTTATTCGGGCCAGCTCATCCACTTTTTCATTATCGTTAATACCAGTGTGGTCTGGTAACCAAATAATTTGGAGCTTATTCTGCCTGCTTAGAGACTGAAGTTCTAAACTGTAGAGTACGTCTACTTTAGATGATATTTTAATGGATGCCAGAACTTTAATGGCTGCCTGACTATCAAAGTAAATGGAATTATCCTCCTGCGATATGTCCAATACTCTTGTTGGGCTGCATCGTATATAGCTATAATTTCAGCTTAAAAAATACTGCACTGAATTCGAGAGCCTTATTGACGTGGATATGTTAATTTCTTCGAGAAAATACCAACTCCGGCATCGTTGTCCATCTTTGATCCGTCCATGTAAATTGCTATTTTACAAACACATATGACAGTGTTCGCTACCCATTCATCTCTATTGGGTATCTTCACAGATTAATTTCGATTGAAATCCATATAGGGGATAACGTAATCAGTTGCCTCATCGGCACAAGAAACCGAGTGAAGTTTTGAGCGGTAACCATGTGTTCTATATTTCCAGTAGTAAGTAGCGTTAAGGCAAACAGTATTTCTCTCTGCAGTGTATTTTATAGGAAGTATAGGCAAACTTGATTGACTCAAGTCCCGCAGTTGGGCTTAATCTTAGAGCTCCTGTTGTGTCTAGACACGCTGCTCTTTGTGTTTTTGTTAGTATCTGAGAGTTTTAGTATTTACATAAGACCGTCCACCATATAGTACAGCCGTATGTGAGTATGATTCTAATAACTGCAGTGTATAGCCAGTGCATAATTTTTGGCGAGTGGCCCCACTTTTTGCCACATATTGCGTTGCAGGTATACCGAGCTACGGATGCCTTTTTTTTTTCTTCCATAATGTATTTAGATTCCAGCTTATCTTACTGTCAAGAATCAGGCCCAGATACTTTGCGTTTTCCGACAATTCAAGTGCAGAGCCTTCCAGTGTTGGTAGTGCGAAGTCTGAAATAGATCGTTTGTTAGCGAATAAAACTAGTTTTGTTTTCTGTGAATTTACTCCTGAATCAAACGATTGTGCCCATTTGTTTAGATCGTTCAGTCCAGATTGCATTAAATCACTTAGGGTTGATGTAAATTTGCCACAGATCAAGAGCACTACATCGTCGATATAAGCACTCTCGTGCAGACAGCCAACGTAACCTAACCTCACCTAGACTTCTCTCGTAAGGGCTTTGAACAACATTATTACGCGAAACACACATCAATATCGATCATTTTGTATTGGTTTGTACTAAGGTCGGGCATTCTATCTCCACCTTTCAAGAAGGAGTGGTAATGCTTGATGCTATGTACTACGACTTTACAATATAACCTATTCCAGTACATACCTTATTGAAACTCATCCCTCTTCCCCGGCAGATTGAAACATCAAATACATATATTACACATCATCCTTTTGAGTACATCTACTATAGATGAAAACCCAATGAAATATGTTCTACTACTACGCACTACTTTTCTATGTTTGAATATTTCTCTCTTCAAGCTCAGACTATATAAATTTTAATTCATCCTTTTCCGTTTTATAATCCACACCCTAGCTCCAGATTCGCTCATAAATTATATTTCATTTTTCATTTTTAATATCAACTCAACTCAGACAACTTGAATAGCTGCTAGTATGGACAAAAAAATGACTTGCAAACTTTCCTATCCCTTTGCTATGGTGGATCGTCCTTTTTCTGTGATTAATAGACTTCTGCCGTGTGCACATTAATAAGAAGTATGAGTACCTCTACCGGAAATTCTTTCTCTCACCTCATTTGCGTCCCGTTTTGTTTTTTATGACTTTCAACAAAAAGTTCCAAATTGGAGAATAAATTTCGGACATTTTCGTAATAATTCTGTCAGGATAAAGATGAATTATCTACCCGGGGATAGGTGTATCCAAACGAGATCAGGGACCTTATATTTATTCTTTAATTCTTATTTTTGGAAATAAACAATCTACTTGAATTGCGAAACTTTTCCGCGTCTGAGATACTTCCTTAAAAAAATCTGTGTGCTGCAATGTTTATTTTAACATATTTCTTTTTTTATATACAGAATCCACCTGGAAAGATCGTGTCATTCATCAGGGACTGTCAAGACAAACCGTTGGTAAGTGCTTAATATTTTCAGAATTTAATGCTTTTTTCCTTGTTTATAATGTAAAGTGATTGTTTGTAAAGAAGATGAATTGTTGCAGCGTAATGTTGTAACTTAATGGAATAACAGGCATATTATGGAAGAGCTTTGTTTTGAAATTGATGTTTATTTGGGAAAGATAAGGAAGTGTTGCGTTGATTTTTAAGTGCAGTCTGTTAAATCTTAAAAATGCTGAAGGGTATTGCATCAAGTGATAGCATTTCAAGAAAAGAATATGAGCAATTAGCTAATGCAAATGTCACAGCTGCCACATATTTCAAAATAGTTACCAGCAGGGAATAAATAAGCAGCGGTTTCGACTTTATTGAGTTAATACTTCGTCTGTAATGGAAGTAAATAGCATAAAGAAATTTTCGAAGCCATTGCCGCAAAAAGGAATTAAAGAAAAAAAACTAAAATCATGGAAATATGAAAACATTTCTATTCGGTTTAGAATTTGTGTTAAATACCTGCAGCAGTTTGCAACGTATTTAATACTATCTGAAAGTGATAAATTAAAGAGTTTTTATGACTGGATAAAATGTATTGCATAGTTATATCCTTTATGTGGTGCTTCAACCAACAAATCTGTCCAACTTATTCTATTTTAAGACAGTCTTTCTAGTTTTACATGCCAAATTGGTTGAGGTGAGGTACGACCGCTACCTGTTGAGAGATCTTTAATACGTTGTTCATCCGAGTTACCGCAGGTGTAAACACGCTCTGAGTACTCCAGCCATCTGACGCTGACTATGAACCTTTTCCACTACGTTTATGTTGCTGACCAACTTCATCAGTTCATCGGGATCATTCCTGTTAAAGTCATGGTTCTACACCAAACAGCATAACTAAGATCTTACGGATCCTAAATTAAGTTCGCTTGATTGTTTTTGAGAAGAAAAACCGTAGAAACAGCCACTGACAATTGTGGTTTTACGATCTCTACGCTTAACTACGTCTTTAGCTTCTTTATCTGGGGCTTAATATTGGCTTACAGGACTTGAATAGTTTGCAGTTTATCAGCATATACCAAAGACTTTACATAACCCCACAAGGAGTAATCGAGTGGCCTCAAATCGCACGATTTCGGTGGCTAATTCATTGGCCCATTTTGCGATATAATATGGTCCTCAGTAAGAGAATGGTTTCATGGGCAGCATGACACTAGTGCCATCCTGCTAGGACCATATATCGTCCGGGTCAATATCCTCTATATTTTCGAAGAAATAATCACTGATCATTGTCCATTGACTGTAAGGTGAGCTCCGGTCTCATTTTTGAAAGAATAATGGGCGAGGATGCCACAAGCGTGAAGTTCACTTTCGTGAGTTTAATTGAGTCTCATGAGTCTCCTTTGCATCCGTTTCACTCCAGAAACGGAAATTTTGCATGTTCGCAAACCCATTGAGCCATTGAGCATAGTGAACCTAGTCACTAAACACGATTTTTCGATGAAAAAATGCCAACTAGTGTAAGGGTCGAGCTGTTCAAGAATCCAATCCGCGAACTTGCAAAAGCAAGCCATAGTCTCTTGGGTTTAGTTCATGCACCAGTTGGATCTTCTACGTGTTTGGCCGAGATCTTTTCGCAAAATTGTTCATACAGTGGACGGACAAGAGCCAAACTGTTGCGATCGATGCCGAACTGACAATTCCGGAACTTCCGCCACATGTTCACTTACAGCGGCTACAGTTTCTTCTATACGCACATTACGCTGAAGCTTTACTGGCTTTCTATCGTGTAGAGTGTATGTGGCGGGAAACGTATTCATAGCACGACGAATAGCGAGCTCAGTTGATCGATTATGAAGACCAAACAAATCACGTAATCTTCTATATGCTTCGTGAGTTGAGGACCAATGAATGATACGGAAGAATTTTTCTGGTGTAAGTCTATTGCGATGATTTGGCAAGCAATACTGAATATAGGCAAAATTGAAAGAACTATCAAAAATGAGTGGGCGCCGTGGTGTAAGTGGTTAGTGTGTCAGATCACTGCGCATGAGGTTCCAAGTTCGAATCCCAGAAAAACACAAAGAATTTTTTTCACGGTCCCACCTCTCGCAAACGTCTGACGAACATCCAAGAGTATTGTTGTCACAAAAAGCTTCTCAAAACAAATTTCCCTTGATAGTGTATGAATAAAACAGAATCTCTTTTGCGATGAAAGCTAATCTCCAGAATTCTCCTGTAGAGAGAGCTTGGAATGAAAAGGAGGTTTAGGACTTGTAATCAAATGATTATGAGATCCAATATAAGATTCGGCAGCAATTTACCATTTTACCTTCCTTGTTGGTGCTGGTAGTTAGAGATGTGTTTCGCGCTATTTTGTTGAAAATTTGCCAAGAAAGACTTTTGAACGTTTTTGAACGTTCTTAGTTACGATAGACTAAATTAGGTTGAATATAAAGAAATTTTGCTCAAATTGAATGAGTTCTATAAAATGGTAAATCAGATTTCTGGAAAACAGAATGCGTAATAATAATAAGAAGCAGTGAACTATTTTTTTTTTTTTATCTATCAACATTGGTGTTTCATTTTCGTCTGGCTCGGAAAGTTACGAAGAATTGTTTCTTGAATTTTATTTAGCTCGGGAGTAAAATATTTAACTCGATAACGAGTCAGAATTATTATAAGTACGATAGTAATGCATTCATTGTCATTGCGTTCGATCATGTTAAAGGGTCCGGATCGAGGTAAGCGTAAGAATAAAAGGTTCGAAGATCCGTGGAAGCCTTGACGTCAAAGAAACCATCTTACGAAAATTAGAGCGCGACCTGCTCAGCTGGTATTGCCACTCTCCTTTCTTTATTTAAATAGAAAATCCTTCTGTCAAAAACAAAACTCGTTTTTCGGTCAGCAATTCCGCAATTCCAATTTGATGAGTATATATCTCTAGCGATAATAATAAGAAACTAAAAGTAAAAGTGGGGGACAGTGGTGGTGTAGTAGTAGCGTCATCAATTGTCACGGTAATGTTTCATTTCTTTATTTCTCATGAAATATAGAAGGTCGTTCCGATCCATTGCAAAAGCTTGTGTCAACACGTTTTAAAGGCATAACACTATCAGTAAGTAGTTTGGTCATTTGACTAGAAAAAATATTCGCTCTGATAGATGATTGGAATGCCTATTATATCAGATAGCCGGAAAAATATTCTGTGAATCAGAAGCAATAACGCTGCCTAGTAATCTGGACACCACCCCCGGAGTTTTTCTGAAACCTAGCATCTGAGTCTCAAACCACTACACCAATATTTCTCCTCGTCTCTGTGTATCCTTTCAAACGTTTACAAGACCGGATTGAAACAGGATTAAATTTCAATCCGCATTTTCACTGAGTTTTCATAAAGAGGATTGATTTCTACAGTCTTCCACTGTGCGTAATTTAAGGTATGCCAAACTATTTACCTTTATCTGCACCTTAAGTTTTACTCCGCATAGTGAACATCAGGCCTCGTATAATCCATGCAGCACTAGGCAACAGTAGTACAACTAAGGCGGTAAACAGAGGAACTCCACAAGGCGGAGTCATCTCCCCCCTGCTGGCTAATGGTTAATGGCGATTAATAAAATCTTGGTGCGACTTGATAGGGAGGGTTTTAAGATGGTTGCGTACGCGGATGATATGGTTGTACTAGTATCAGGAAAGTTCCTCTCCATGATAAGTCAACTCATGGAGAGGGCTCTGGATAAGGTACCTCATGGGCTACGAGCTGTGGCCTCGGAGTTAATCCGGAGAACACTGAACTGATACTGTTTACCACTAAAACCAAGGTACCGGCAGTCTGATCTCCAGAATGGATGGATGCTGGACCACAAGGCCATATGGTCACGGCAAGGTCCTGGAGACGATTCCAAGTGAACTGGTTGCGTCCTCGACCGACTACACGATACCCAAACTCAACTTCAGAAAATCCTTCTTAACAAAATTCCTTTCCAGAGAAGAATGGAAGAACGGAAGCATTACCTGCAATAATGATATAGGGATATACACGGACGGTGCGAAGATGGACTGCGGAGTCGGCGCAGGCATCTTCTCTGACCAGCTGAATATATCAAGGTCCTTCCGTCTTCCACACTCTGCTAGTGTTTTCCAAGCGGAGCTTCTTGCGATTCGAGAAGCCTGCCGCCTGCTTAACAATCTTCCAACATCTAATCACAATATCGCTATTTTTTCGGATAGCCAGGCTGCCATCGAGGCCATTGATGCGGTCTACTTCTCTTTAAAACTGGTAGAGCAATGCCGGTTTGAATTGAATCAACAAAGCACTCACTCGAGAATCACTCTCATCTGGGTCCCAGAGCACAGCAACCATGAGGGTAATGAGCGTGCTAATGAGCTGGCCAGGCGAGGGTCGGCCCTGAACGGCTCTCTAGCAGAAAGAGTCGACACTCCGCTTGGTGCCGTTAAGGGCTATATTCACCTCCACTTCCTCCAGCTAGCCAATCGCGGGTGGAACAGCTTCACAAGCTGTGTCATATCTAGGAAGACGTGGCCCAGTTTCAACAAACCCAGGTCAAAAGAGTTACTAGGCAAACCAAGACCAGTTATTGCCAAAATCGTAGCTATTATCACAGGTCACTGGCCAGTTGGAAACCATGCGGCCAAGCTTGGTATCCCCCACAACAACTTTTGTAGGAGCTGCAAGGATATTAATGAGAAAGAATCTCTATGTCATTTCCTTTGCAGATGTCCGGCCTTGGCGAGGATCAGACAACAAACTCTTGGCAAACCCTTCTTCGAGGATCTGAGGGAGATAGCGGACAAGAGGATTGGAGAACTAATCCTCTTCCCGAATTCCATGGGCTGGGTTTAAACTTAACATCCCTTTTTAACTAACCACTACAATAGGTATGCACGAGTCCGTGGTAACCTACCGAACATCAGGTCACCAAATTATAAACAAATGAACACTTCACACGTTCTTTCTTTATATGTCAAACTCGTCATTTAATCTGCGTTTAAATGCAAAATCTAAACTCGAAGGGTGTTCATAAGCCCTTGAGTGAGCTTAAATTATAAAAAATAAATGTAAGTGCCCCACATCACCTGTATATGCCATATACACACTCATATTTTACAAAGTATTATTTGAATTTAAATTTTAAACATTAGGTGGAAGACTTAACCATACTGGGTGTAGAAAAACTCAGTTAAGTGTTTATTGTTGTTTCCTAATATTACTACGAATAAGGAAACTCGTAACACCGAGTACTGTGAGAGATTGTTCTGAGAAACTGAAAGACTGACAACCTCGTCAGTAATAGCACTAGCTTAAGTGTTCTGCCAGAATTTTAGGACGTAGGGATGCGTTTCAGGACTGGAAAAAATCACTTAAGCTTGACATAATTATCGTGGCAAATTTTCACAAATCTGGCTTAAGCTAGATCAGAAACGCTCTAGTGGTTTGGTCTCGCTCATTCGATCAGATGCCAAAGAATTAGCCCTCTTCTCAAAAGATTTCTGCACAAGCTGCTGGGATGAATACTTTCACTCCATTTGCTGCCCAGTAGTGTTTAAAAGAGATTACTCCCTTTGGAGTCTCTTGATGAACTCGATTACTTGGCAAATACTAACGACAGAAGCATCTTTCGTTCCGGTTGGTTTAATTAGTCCTTGAGTAGCGTTGATTAGTTATTGATTAGTGATTGACCCAGTGGACCTCTTCTGATCTAAGCATGTCTTGCTAGAGGCAGCCACACTACCTTTACATAACTTAAACGCATTTATGGAGTCATTGCTAGTTTTGGTGATAAATATCTAAATTTATAAAAAATGGCTGTGAAATTGATATGCCGTGCGAGTTTTGCTGCAAATCGGTGGGACAGAGAAGCTCTTTTATTTCATTTTCTTTATAGAAATAGATTTCAAAAGGTTGCCAGTAGTGTCCCACAAGCGTGCTTTATAACTATGTATGCATGTAACGCCTCTATTCTTTTCATTTCAGTATCTCAACGATATCCAAATGGATTCTACCTTCAAGGTTTACTATCGATCCTGTACATCGGATCTCTGCAATCATGGTGATGGCCTGCAAATAGTCTCTTCCGCTGATCCGGACTTTGGAGCTGGCGAGAATCTTATTGTCGAAGGGAAAAGTGCATCTGCATCGCTTCAGGCATTCCTCTGGTTAATCTCAGGAGCATGTATTCTGCTACTATTGAAAACAGTATGAAATACACTCTACACAGTCTATTAAATTGAATTTTGAAGATAATAAAAAAGTCATGTTTAACTTGTAAGCAACGAGCTGCCATGAGTTTTATTCTTTCGTTATAAATCTACCATCCCGTCCCGAGAGAGCGAGTGTGTATATCGCCACCCAGAAGCAATAACAATTTCCCCCCTTTGTTGTTGTTAGCGTAATATACTTAATTAACTTTGTTGTCCTTTGGTTAAACAAATAGAGTGACCGGGGGCCTTTAGTACAGTACCCTGTTTCATGCACATAGATCAACACTAAAGTGTACACGATGAAACGATGTAGTATAACTTCATCCTTCCTCTACATACCATGTCAATCGATTAATTGGGTTAAAGCTCCATTGATTGCTTTTTACTTAAACAAGCCTGCATGTGGCGGATTTTGAAAATCTCTTGGATGGTTGTTGCACTAAATTTACTATACCTGCTGCACACATTGACATGACAAGTGAGTATCCTTGATGCAATTCCTATAGTGTGCGGCCTCTCAAAACTTTTAATTGCTTTCACCTAATGTAATTGGACAAAAACAAAAAAACAATCAACAGACCAACATGGAAATATGTTAACTTTGCCAGTCAAACCCTATAGGTGCTCGATACAGTGTGCCATTATTCCAAACGGAAGACTTTCGAATTAATTAAACTTTTGTGATTTAAGCAGAGGGGTTTAATAATGTTTTCTTACAGGCGGGTTATAGGAAGCTAGATGAGGAGGTGAATAAATTGAAAATTTCGACAGCAGACGTTTGTAAATTACAGAGGAGTTGGGTTGTAGCTAGGGAGCTTTATGCATAATTATAAACTTTATATGGTTTCGATATATGAAATTGAAGAAATTTTCCTATTGGTGAGGGCTTGCGTACGTACGAGTATAATGGGTTCTGGAAATGGTAGCTAAAGTAACGAATTGAATTATATGTTACCAAGTTTGAAAAGAGGTGGGTTATTTTGTTAGGTACATATGACCTTGAAAGTTGATCGTATCTTTGTGTCAAGAGCAGCAAGGTAATGTATTTAAGGTCACAACAAAACCCGTCAAAATATGTAGACGGAAGTGGGAGGGAGCTGTAAAGTCTTTGCCAAATATTGATTTAAATTGAAGAATTTTGGTAGTAGAGAAAATATCATGGAACCAGCATTTTAAAAAGATAAATCTGCTTTACTATCTAAGATGTCATTCTGCTGAGTCAAAAAGGCAGTATCGCTTACATAGTTAATAGTCACTGTTAATATTTGGAGGTAATTACTAAACATTCTGCAGATGTTCAGCTTTGATATCTGCCAAACATCTGCTGGCTCGTAAGCTTCTTGTCAAGTACTACCTTGTCGGAGTCAGGTTTATCAAGTACTGTTCCACTATTCAGTGTATCGACGACGATTCTCAAGACATCGATAGATAGTTTCAGAAGTTCTTTTAGCCAAATATAATACATGCACTCCACATGTTTTTTTGATGCTGTTGCTAGGAGTTACAATATCAACCCGTCATAAGAAGTCTATCCCTTTCGAACATCTTATCTTATAGCAAAAGGTTCAGGACCATACGTAACGTATAGTAGTATAGTAGTAGTAGTAGGGTTCTAAGTCCATTTCCATATGAAGATTGTACTGCTACTGCAACCCAGTAAAGGCATGAGAACGAAGAATGCGTCAAATGAGACTAAATTAATCATCCCATCTCATTTTCGTCAAAAAGAAGGTTTTATTTACTAAAATTCGCAAAAAAGGAGGTTAATTCTATCAAAAAAAGGACGATTGGTGGTTGACTATTTAATGAAGAAACAAATTTGTAAGTGTAATCTTAACCATAAAATAGAATGCGAAATACATTGTCGATATCAATTTGAGAGATACGTTAATGGTTGAAAGTCATCTTCGTCATCCATTTGTGTGCCGGCGCGCACAGTATATTTTGATTTCGATGAGATTTGACAAAGCATATCCGACTGGGATTTAATGAAAGAATTCCAGGCACGACATTTTCAAATTCAAGTTAATGGTCAGAATGGCCTTTGGTGTGTCGACTTTGAGTTGCATTTTCTCTGCCATCCACCTTTAATTCATTTCAGCAAAACTCTTTCAGCGGAAGCAGTCGAAACAGGCTGCTGCGGCGTTAATTGTATGTTGAATTTGTTGTACGTCATAATACTTTTGCTATGATTCGGACATGAAAGAATGATGATTCGAGATTTTAAAGACTGGAAGGTTTCGGATCGAAAAGAAGGACAGATGGTATGGTTAGTTTAAGCCCATAATATTGTCACCATGAGCTCTGTTCATAACCAATTGCAAGTCTTGTTTCTCCAGCTATTAATACATTTGCAGCAGTTTCACTGGTTTGCACTCTTTTTTTTTTCTTAGCATAAGAAGTATGCTTACGGTATAAGTTTTCTAGGTTTCGGTATTCTCCTAGCCTAATAGCAGCATCCTAAAAAATAAAAATTCACATCCTTATAAGGCACAATCCACACACAACTGGCATATGGTGCTGGTGTAGTGCTGGCGTTGTGCGGACATGTACCCCCTGCATGTTCTCTTATGAGCTAATACAGACAGATATGACGTGACGTGGGTGCGGTGACTCATGCCACAGCCACGCTATTTCAGCCATGCACCATTTGAAGTCTCTTTATTTAATTATTTGTTTTACTTATCTGGGTGCAAAATGCGTCACAATTTCTGTGAAGAAGTCCCTATCTGTGTGAATGGAGTGAGCCACATCTGTTCCACGTTCCACGCCTGCACCATACGGCAGATATGTATGGATTGGGAATAAGCTCACCCGACGAAAACAATGGAATGAATTTTCAGAGATTTCTTTCCATTCAAGCGTTCTTCGATGACTCCTAAACCTGAGAGTCTTGCATGAAAGCCGTGAGAAGCTCTGTTTTGAAGTTTAAAATTTGCCTATGCGAAAGTAAATCTATACAGATAAAGGATTCTTTTTAAGCCCCATTAGATATTTAAAAAAACGACACAAAAAATACATTTTTAATCAAAAATAATTTTCTATTCGAAAGATGGTATTAATATCGGAAGAATATTTCGGGCATATGGACATCACAGCTGTTCTTGATGAAGCGTATTCCATCCGTCCAATGCTGGGACACTTCTCGAGAAATAACACTTGTTTCCGGTTTATCAGGACAAGCCAGTGACTTTATGTAACCAAATCGCACAAACTTGTAGGCCATTGAAGGGTCCATTCTTTGAAATCATCACAAATCGTGATTTCAATAAATAGAGGGGCAGAATGACAATGAATGGATAAATTTGGATCTACTCGTATACGTACAGGGTGGGCCAACTACAAGTTTCTTTTTAAAAATGCAATCAAATGAACATAATTCCCTTTTTTCCATGTATTATGGCTTTATTAGTAAGAGCAAGCATTCCCATTAATTACGAAATACAACGTCGTTCAAGTGGCTGCCTCGGCTGGCCTCGCAGTAGCGCATTCTATCACTCCAATTTTCCAACACCTTGTTGATAGTTTCGGGCTGTAGCTCACGGATTGCTTGGATGATATTGGTCTTAAGTGCTTGAATCGTTTCCGGATTATTGGCATAACATCGGTCCTTCACGGTTCCCCACAAAAAAAAAGTCCAAAGGGGTCAAATCGCAGCTCCGAGGCGGCCAATTGACATCGCTAAGACGGCTGATAACACGATTTGGGAATTTGGTGCGCAAAAGACCGATTGTGGCATGGGCTGTGTGGCATGGCGCGCCATCCTGCATGAACCAGAGGTCGCCCAAATCCATGTCTTCAATTTCAGTAAAACAAAAGTCATCAACATGGCTCTGTAACGCCCACCGTTGACCGAAACGTTGTTCCCAGCCTCATTGTCGAAGAAAAATGGTCCAATGATGCCACCACTCCACAATCCGCACCAAACTGTCACTCTCTGTGGATGCATTGGCTTCTCGACAATAACGTGCGGGTTTTTCGAGCCCCAGATGTGGCAATTTTGTTTGTTAACGTAGCCGCCGAGATGAAAATGTTCCTCGTCAGAAAACATGATTTTTCGCCCAAAATCGTTGTCCAATTCAAGCTGCTCTAAGGCCCAAACTGCGAAGCGATAACGAAGCGGATGGTCGTGCGCTTTCAATCGCTTTATCAATTGGACCTTCTAAGCGAATAATCCCAGATTTTTGTGCAGAATTCTCCTCAGGCTAGTGCGTGAAATGTTGAGCTATTGAGATCGATGACGAGTTGATGTTCGTGAATTGAGTCTCACACTCTCGGCTACAGCAGCCACATTCTCGTCTGTGCGCACCGTACGACGACGGGGACCATGAGTGTTGTCCACTAGCATACCAGCCTCACGAACTTTCTGCACGAACTTGCGTACAGCAGTCGTGGTGGGTGCTTCATTTCGTCCAAAACTTCTTTTCAAAAAACGCACTGTTTGGGCTACACAGCACTCACTTTGGAAATAAGTTTTCAATATTTCCCAATTTTGTTCCAGCGTAAAGCGACTCATTTCGTTCGGCGGAGGTATGATACTGACTTTCTGTCAAGATTTCGAGCGGGAAATAGTAGTCAGTGTCAAAATAACCTATGATTTAAAAAGAAATCACTAGATGGCCCACCCGTTACTTGCACACTTTCGTTTACAGCGGCGATATTTGGTACGAAGTGAGTATGTGGTACCAAATATGTTCACAGTTCGACGTATGGCCTGCTCAAATTCGGATGGTTACTGGTAACATATGTGTGCCATAATAATCAAAAAGTCGTCTTTAAGTTTGGCAAATCAGCGACTAAGTTTTAAAGTAAATTTGGATACTCTTGTAGCATTATTCAAGCGTGAGTGTTTTTATAATGATTTGCCAGCTAATACTGAACGAAAATGCCAAAAGAGCGGAAAGAATAACAGCTCGGTTCGACTTTTATCCCTATCGTAAGTTTTATCTTAGAAACCTTATTTGACAAAATTCTTCGAAATGCATAACTTGGAGCGCAATCATCGAAAGAAGCGACTTGCAATCATGGACAAGATTTCGCTACAATGACGACTGTTCGCAGCATGCAGAATTCTTCGTTATTTTATTGATGTAAATATTTCTTTAAACTAACGATTTAATTCAGAACATCCTTGTAGAAATTGTGATAAAATATAAATGACAAAACTTCACAAAATTGTCTGCATTTTGGAATTCTCCTCGCAGCCAAGGCATAGCTTAAATAAATAATAGCAATATGTTCGTCCTAACAAGTTGACAATGAAAAATTCACGTAATAATTTCACCGAGAACTTCAACGTTCGAAAAATGCTTTTTAAAATGTTGTACAAAATTCAAATGAGATTTAAAATTTAAAAATGTATACAATTACTCGCTTATACCAACAAATTTGACATTATTAGTGTTTCCGTGTGTAGTTAGTTGTTCTTTCCTGAGCACTGAGACAGAAGTGATGGAAATGGGTCTAGGTGTGAAAGGGTAAAACAAAAAAAAAAGGATAATAAACACACTCAAAAGGTTCAGATAGAAGGTTTTGATAGAGGTTCTTCTAAAAAGTGGATAGTCTGAGGGAAAATCCGTTGAGTCAGAATTCCCTATGAGTTCAAGAGGAAATACAATGACAAACTATTTGGGATGTACAGACTTTAAAAAAAATGTTACTGAATCTGCAAAGGGTTGATACCGAACAGCAGAATAAAATTTGCCAGTTACCTTGTTTGTTGAGTTGCTTAGTCACATGTTCTGCCATTTACGAATAGTTTGGGTAAAGGATAGTTCATAAAGTTTAACTTAGTAAACTGCGCTGACCATATTAACACCTAACGGATCATCGTCGAACAATACGTCTAGCATAGGTTTCCGTTACACTTTCTATTAATTGATTTTGAAAAAGCGTTCGATAGTATAAAGAGGGAGCTTATATGGCATGTCTTACGCAGGAGAGGCATACCAATCAAGTTGGTGGTTATTACAAAAGCAAATTATGAAGTTGCTAAATATCACGTGTCGCATAGTAGGAGGTTGTGGGAAGAATTTATGATAGGAAGTGACATGGCAAGATTGCATGCTATCGCCACTACTCTTTTTGGTGGTAATCAGTGATATTTTGCGGAGCGCCCTATTGATAAGAAGTGCTGGAATCCAATGGAGCCTTGCACCTATCTCAAACACATCGACTATGCCTACTATCGCACAGAATCATGGATCTGTACCAGATAAGTAGGTAGGAGTGGTTGTGTCAGCAAACCATGCCGACACTTAATTAGCGCAGAAGCGCCGTTTTATTAGCACAACTCAAGTGACCTAACGGATGTAACAAGGATGTTTACTACTAGAAAAAAGAAGAAGAAAAAGGGGGTAAGGATTATTCAAATCCACCCCGTTGCATTGAGAAAGCTCATAATATCCCCAATGCTTATCTCCGCTAGCTCTATAAGGTTGTCGAAAAAGAGTTTACCTAAGGTGCGCTGTCTGACCTTGCCTAAAGCCGGACACTTGCAGAGGAAGTGTAAGATTGTTTCTATCTCATCAGCAGTATTGCAGCTGCGACAGTGTGCATTAAATGCAATGCCTATTCTGGCCGCATGAACCCCGATAGGCCAGTGGCCAGTACTAATTGCCAGAGTTCTTGCAATATCTGTATGGTTTCTGTTTAGTAGATCTTGCGTTCTTTTCAGGGAGTATTTGGGCCACTTCTGCCTGGAGATGACACAGTTCCGCAAACAAATGACCACTAGTTTGATGGCTTAGGTAAATAGGTAAACTTCGTAGTCTTGAGGATTAACTCTGCCAAATTTAAAATCATAAGTATTCGTTCAAACTCATCAACAACTCACATCAGCATTGCAGCGCAACGGAAGTTTAGTCTCGATTTACGGTGGCGCTGTATTAGATGCTGCATTCGGCATGTTGTCTAAAATATGGAGAAGCAGTGCAATCAGCTTAAGTACCAAGCTGCGTCTATTCCGTTCTAACGTGGAATCGGTACTATTATATGGCTGCAGGTCCTGGGAACTGACTGTCACACAAAAGCTGCCTAAGAAACATATTACATATTATTATTCTGGCCAAGCCGTATCCCAAATGAACGGATTTATGAGAGAACGGGCCAGAACCGTATAGATGCGGAAGTGGCAGTGGATTTGTCACACCCTACGTAAGGGTTTTGCCCGACAGGTCATGCAATGGAACCCCTTAACACAACAAGTTCGAATACAGTCCTCGTATGACGTGACGTAGAACAGTCAAAAAGGAATCTGGACAACTGGGAAAGAGTTGGTTGGAGCTGAAATACATCGCCAGGAACCAAACACGATGGTGCGTAGGCGTGGTTGATGCCCGAAGACCCATAAGGAAACACATATTAACCCTTCTGGCGGCTGCTAGAGAGAGATTGTTCTTATCCATTAGCAGTGTATTCAATAATATTTCCAACTCGCACTTTTGCATCACTGATTGAGCTAACTTATATGTCCCCTGTGGTGCTCCTGGAATTCGAAAACATACTTAATCAAGCCTCCATTTGACGTTGGACCTATGTAGTTAATATGTCGGGAATTCACAGACTACCGTAATTATTAATATTTCCAGGGGCTGGATCAATGTGTTGTCTTAATTTGCTTTGGTCTTTTGGTAAAGGAAGATTTACAGTGTTTAGAGTGCTTTTTATTGTAAGATATGGTGTATTAGAGGCTTCTAGAAGCTTAAAAAGAGATCTTCAAGATCTTTTGACAGTAATGCTTATTAGTCATGAAAACCGAAATAACTTTTCAACAGTTTTCGAATAGACTTTAGATTTTTATCTTATTTTAAATTTATCATGCAACGAATGGTATCTCAATTTAAATGGTTCACCCAGTACACAGTGACTGCCTCTTTACTGGTGCATGCTCGCGCTGGCAGACATTGCATGGAACTCTTTTAATGTGAAGCAAATAAAAAATGTTTGTCTACTTAAACTTGTCCCCATCTCCTCGATTCGGCACTTTTACAGCTTTGACTTAATGACCTATAGACCCACTTCCATCCCCCAAAAGCCTCATCTTTTTAATAATCCCATAAGTCCCCATCCATAAATTCAAACTCAATCCATTTCTCGTAAAATAAAAGTATTGCATGGCATTTCAGAAATTGGGCCAATAAAATTAACAGCTCTCATCAAGAGACACGAACAGTCTCGTCCCGCTGATTAACAAGGAGACCCAAAAAAGCTCAGGCTCGTTAAATATGTGTCCAAATATTTACAATTAACCCATGTGATCTGAATTCTTGAACTTCATGTGAAAAATCATAAAAAAAACACCACAAATATCTCGTCGAATGATATGTAGGACACCCTCCTAAGGGTGCAATGCACTTTCAAATCCGATTCGTCTTCACTTAGCCGGTGGTGTTGTAAACAATCTGGCCTATTCGGACAAAAAAAAACATCTCAACCGACACATTTCATTTAATTCACTGTTGTTATTGTTATTGTTGTGTACAATGGGATTTTATGGCATTTTAAACGGTGGAAATATTTCACCCTCATCCATGGCAGGAGCAACAACGTAGAGGTAGTGTAGTGGTAGTAGGTGTGTTTTCTCGCGCACAAAAGATACTCAATTAAGTCGGCTTCATCCCCCGTCGTTGGGGCTCGGCATGAGATGTTATTTCGGGAAATGGAGTAAAGTGATAATAATTATTATTATTCCTTTGTTTTTTTTCTTCAGTTTTCTGTTGAAAACAATCGCGTGGAAATGTTGTTCTCGCGTTACTACCCGGTCAGATAGAAAGTGGAATTTTGCGTTCGGTTAATGTAATGCTAATTGGCGGGATAAATTGGTAATTTTATTAGCCTCTTAGTTAAGGAATTCAATTCAAAGTGAAAATTTTCCGTAACTAGACATGCGGAAAAGTGTGGAAATTTGTTGTGAATTTGTTTAGAAATAAGCGGATATTCGCGCGAAATTATCTCATTATTAATATTGGGTCTTATATCAAGGGGCTGGCATAAGTCTTTATGAATTAACATAGTTTAGTTTGAGTTGCTCGTATTTAAATTAAATTTCAAGTTCAAGGCCAATAGTAAAATACTTTCCAAAGGTAAATTTGTGGAAGGTGAGAAGTTTGCTTTAACATTAATTTTTTTTTTTTATAGACTTTTGGTTTTGTCAAGGTGTATAGGGTAATCTTATAATCTTATGCCTATATGTGTATAACCCTCTTAATGAGAAAGTCCATTAAGTAGATCCTTATATTGTAGTTAATTAAAATGTTATCTCCTCGATTATTGCATATACCAATCTACAAGTTACGCAGGTTTTTCAAGATAATGGAGGAAAGCCACCCTCGTATGGACCTATGGCTTCAATATTTGCGTTGTAAGTATAGAGGATTTATTTATGTAAAAAGAATGAATTCTGCTCCCAACTGTTGAAGCGTCGAGCAACAAAAATTATCCGAGCGAGTCGAATCTGATGAAATTGGAATGGCATCCTCAATGCGGCCAATCTTCATCGACGAACTGACTTAACCCAATTTCCAAGAGTTTTCGTATTGTTACCACCAGTGGCACGGGGCTCAATATACAGAGCTGTGATACCAAAAGTTTTGCACTTCTCGATGGCATTCTGGGCAGTCAACAAAGCAGCATAGTGTGAAGTTTCATCACGACCAGCCTTCACTTTCATCCCACTGATGATATGGGCAATAATTTCATGGCCGGACAAGTCGGTAACATGAACGAATGTATCGTTGAAACTAGCATAGATATATGAACGACACCAAATACGAGTTCACCATCGCGCACTTCTGACCCTGGGAAAAACCTGGATCTCTTCTTTCTGGGCTTTGTCCTTCCTTAGAGGCATATTGAGTGGGTTCATTTGAGAAATACTATCTAATCGTGTGAATCGGATATACAGGAAAGGATCCCATCCAACGTTTCTGTTTAGGCATCTTCAGTTTTTCTACGCCACACTCGCCAAAACTTATTAATGTGGCTTACGGCTTGGGAGATCAACAGTGGACTGAATACTAACAACGAAGGCATCGTCTGGAGCTCAACAAAACGAATTCCGAACAAAAGACCAAATACAATCTATCTATTGAACCTAACATTTAAAAACAATCTTTTAATAAAGTAGTGAGTTAGATCATGGAAAAGAACAAGTAAAGCAGGACCGTGCTATCGCATCAATCAATCCATCAGATAGCCACCTAAGAGTAAGGCCCATTTCACACATACCCGCCATCGGATACATGGCGCTGTGTATCTGGTTCAAAGTATACAGAACTAAATGAGAGCGTTCACACTTAACCGGCATCGGATACATGGCGTTTTTTCTGCCGAACAAATATTAGCTCTATCCGTCATCGGATGCCGGATACATGGCACCCGATAAATCGAAGTGTACAGAAATGAATGGGAGAACTATTCATCCGGCATTGGATACAACTTGACTATTATGTTGCAAAATAATGTTCAAATGAGTTTTGGATGCGCCGTGTATCCGGTGCCGGATAAGTGAGTTCTGCATACTTTGAACCAGATACACGGCCCTGTATATACGGAGTCGGATATGTGTGAAAACTACAAAAAGCGTATCTGATGTGTATCTGATGCCGGATATGTGTAAAATGGAGCCTAAAGATAGATTTCACATATAAATTCAACATATACTTAGAATTCCAAAGAATATTGGGGTGACAGAACTGATGCTACTTTCTTCTTCTGGAATTTTAAAGTCTCATTGATTTGCGTTTATATTGTGATAAATACTCCAAGAAATGTTGTTAAATCCTGTCTTCGCAGTGACTTTTAGGCTAAACAGGCTTCACCTAATGACTAAAAGTGCGAAAATGAAACCAACGTAACTACTAAAGAGGCTGAGACTGATTTAGAGATCAGGACACACAGTGATTTTTCACGAGATGTGGAGAAGATGCTTCCGAAAATCCCGCATTGCATAACAAGTCAAATCTAAACAATGACATATTGCCCAAGAAGACGAGACCCTCTTGTTCATCTCCTAAGGTGAAAAGAAGCTGACTCTTTCCCGATTTCTATGAGAATAATCCCTGTTTCCACAACGCAACATTTGGACGCCCTACCAGGTAGGTCACTTGAACGCATGACTTTTGTTGTTCACATGGAAACCAAAGGAACATCTCTTTACTAAAACGTTTGTTTTATTATAATTTAGCACGCTATAGCACCCACTTACTATTACGCTATTAAGTAACACTCTTCGGCCATCAAAAATCAAAATCAAGACATGCATCACGGGACAGTATGTCAGCGTAGTTGGTTCCCATTTCGTGAGATAAAGTAACCTGACAATCTTAATACTTTAGTGTGTGGTATGTCCTGTACTATGAAACCTTTTCTTCAGACAGATTTGGGTACACATATTCTTCAAATGTTGCCTTTTGCTTGCAATGTGTATAAAAACTGGCGTATACAATGCTCGTGCTATTGAGAAGGATACCAGTTCTTTGTTCGAGAACAACTTCATGTAATCTTCTTCCTTCTCCCCGAAATTATAAAAAGAATAGGTTTATTCAATTAAATCAGTTGATTGGTAATCATGCTGGAATTTAAGGAAATGACACCCAAACTGAAAACTCTATGAAGATTCGCAGTATTCGCATCCTAGACATCCACTTAAAGCAATTTGCCGTTCTAGTAACTCTAATGTATGGTCAGGAGACTAAAGTTGTATCGGGAGGAGTCAGAGTACAAAGCGTATCACTTTACAGATTCTATTTGTTTAAAAAACTAATTGTTACTAGGTCACATTCAGAGCTTCATGATGGAATCTCGGATTCAAGTATCGACTCTGAATTGGAACATCTCTGATGAATAAGTAGGTCTCAAGTCGATGCAGCTGTGCAGCCACAACTACCATCAAAGTCAAGACTCCTGTCTTCACTGACATCTGGTTTAAGGTATCTTCTGTGAGCCTACTCTATCACCCCTTTGCCTTCCAAATGAAGGTAGAAGAACAAAATAATCTGATTATGGAGAATTAGTTCGGATTTCGAAGAAGAACTCCGCCAAACTGCGTACTTTCAAACTCAAAAGAGCATCTAGCTGTCTTCTTGGGCTTGAAAGGAGCATTTGAGGTCATATACAGCGATATTTATATACAAGATGCAGGAGTACGAAATTCGTCGTATTGAGCTTCAATGGATGAGACCATAGCTCGGTCAGAGGAGTCAGAGAACATCTGTGAAATACACAGTATCGGAACCAATACCAAGGGCAATGGGTGTTTAAACTGAATTTCAGAAATTAAGTCTTCAGTCCAAACCAGCGTAAAAAAATCGTATATCGCTGAAATTCTGGAATATTACTTTAGAGATAAATAAATTCATGGAAAATCCCTGATGTCAAACCATTAATATCCTTGAACGAAAAAAATATGATTAAAAGCGAATTTCTTACTAAGTTACCATTATAATTCTTAATTTTGTGGGAAAATGTTTCTCTTCTCGTGCAGACAAATTGGTTATTATTTCGCCCAAGAACCAGATTCCCTTCGGGATGCTAAGCGTGCACTAAGTATGCGCCTGTAGATTCTCTGAAATGATGGGCCTACTCATTGAAGATACCAACAAAATGGGATTTATTGAGCAAAATTGAAAGAAACTTTATTAAATGCAAAAAATTCTTTACCCAATATTTAAGAACATAATAATTGATTTTGTTCTGTTCTACGAATATAAAAGGAATTTAATTGCCAATAAACGGATGCCATAAAAAGGACCACAATGGGCGCCCACAAATCGGATTTTCTCCTTTTCACGAAACCACAACAACGTTGGTCAGATTACCCACTCACCACAGCTATTAATTCATTATTTGTTGTCTGTGGTCGTGGATGCTTCAAAGCTCTCTGATTATCACAAAAACCACTAAAACAGTTGGGGTCTCCCATTGTTTTTCGTCCCAGTTTGTGATTCCAAGAAATTATTTCGTCCACGGAAAAACATTCGACACATTTTCCATCGTCGTCTTAGCACCGTTGCAGGTCATTCAACTTCCTGTCAGCACATAGTTTCGCGCACAGGCTATCCCATATTTATCCAGAAGTGTGACAGGCAACGAGTCTGGTAAAACACAAGACGACAAGGCGCAACAAAAAACTATTGAAATAAATTTAATTTATTCGCCATTATCCACAAATAACAACGTAGCACAACGCTGTGTGGCACAAAAGACCGTGTCCAGAGTATACCAATAACCATCAAACACTCTGTCTTGCTGGCTGTCGTCGTCGTTGACGCTTCTGACACCATTTCGACTATGCCCTGCCACAGTACAAGGTGTTGCACCCTACTGTGTGACAACGTCTTCCGCATCCAAGCCCACAAAAAAAAAAAAAAACACACACACACACACAAATGTATCTAGCACTCGTGCATTTTAATATCTTCCAGAACCAGAAGCTATGACTAACTGATGGATTGGATAACATCAATTTGGCGTGTGTCCAGGAGTGAGTGCAAAACAGAATGAGGACTGGTGATTGTAAGACATGTCCCACATGAGTAATATTGCAAGTCTTGTCGGTCTTCTGCGCACCGTGCCCGCAATGACAGAAATATTTCAAAATTTCATAAATATTAGCAAAACTAAACAAATTGCGTGCGCGACAATTTAAGGAGAATTCGATTTGCCAATAGAATCTCCCAGTACCGAGACCTTGTTTGCATAAGGACATTCTGAGTAGGGATGTGTTCAGCATGTGGGTGGATCAAATGGTAATCTGCCAGGTTGATTATGAGAAAACATTGCTCGGGGGTAAGACATTCTGACGTTCGTCTTACTTGTGTGTACAGACATTGAAGAGGGATTTGTGCATGTAAATTTGATCCTGCAGCACAAGTGTTGGGATTTAATTTGCTGCTGTTGGGTTATTTATATTTGATGTTTGTGAGGTGTTGATTAAAAGACAACTCATTGCCAGGCAGCGTATGGTCAGAGATCGAAATGGTTTGGGTACTTCGAAGAAAGTATAATGATTGAAGATGTTCGCCACTAAAGGATTTCTAATAAAGTGTGTAATGAAGTGGGTGTCAAGGATGCTTATTTGCGCTGAAGGTGTAATGTGTACCAGAACTGTGTTCATATTGGATGATTGGTGTTATGTCGTAAGAATCAATAAAGGTGGAAGTCTCGTTCGAATATGTATATTTCGGGAAAAAGGGCTCTCAAAGGTTCGAAAGGACGAAGATTGATTTGAGGTTATTGAGCATGAAATCCATTGAGACTTGAATATTAAGTTACTAGACTTAGCTCGCCGTTATCTCATTGGATGGAACAGATAGTAAACGTCTGTAACCAAATGAAGTGTAAATAAAATCTATCTAATCTAAATCTAATAAAGGTCTGAATGAATGTTTACCAGAATGAAATAGGACGAATGCTTGATTCGTTTTATATTACAAACGGCACTTAACAACGCATATATACATATATATATAAACCAAGGCCTGGCTTATGAATAAAAACAGTTGCATATGCGGATTATATAGTAATCATGATCAATTGGAAATACTTACTTATAATCAGTAACCTCATGTAAACTGCACTAAAAATTGTCCTCCTTGGCAGAACAAAATGGCCTAGGTATAAATCCGACAAAGACCGTACTGGTTATGTTTACAAAACGAAAAAATTGGAAGAATTTGACCCCCAACATTGAATGGAATGCCTCTTTTACTCTTTCCGAGAGCAAAATATCTCGGGACTATCCCGGATTCGAATCCAGGATAAGCGTCGAAGCTTACCTGAAAGAAGAATAAAGAAAGCACTATGTGCATTCTACGCTTATAAGAAAACCTTTGGTAAACGATGGGACATAGGTCCGTCCATAATCAGCTGGATGTATACAGGAATTATCAGACCTATACCTACCTACGGTATCATTGTATGGTGGAGTACAACGGACAAGACCAGCTATCTAGAAAACCTAACTAATGTACAATGACTGGCATTTATAAACATAACCGGAACGCAGATATCAACACCGCAAGCAGGCTTGGAAGTGATGATAAACCTTCTCCTCTTGGGTGAGTACATTCGAAGCATAGCTGCCAAGAGTACGATTCGCCTCAAACAATCGGGCGCGTGGAAGCAAAGCTCCGATGGACATGGCTATATACTGCACTGGTACAGAATGGATCTCGATAGGTCTACTGAATATGTCATCCCCCACGTAGACTTCTACAAAAAATTAATCCACATTTATTCCCGAAAGGTATAAGTTGGAGTCCAACCCATTAACCAATGAACAGGACAGGTCATTCAACTCTAAACAGGCGGGTCTAAAATGGATATAGGAACTTGTTCTGGAGGTTTTTGTGATTCACTCAAAATCAACGACTCATACAAACTGCCGGATGACTGCATTATTTTCCAAGCCAAAGTCTTCGCTATTGATAGAGTAGTACAGACCATTCACAGAAAGAAACTTAATCCTTCCAAGATTTCTATCTTCGTGGATAGCTACAATCAAAGCAGAAGACCGTGAGGAAGTAAGATCAAAAGCAGTTTGCAAATGCCGAAATTCACTGAACAATATATGCAACACCCATGAAATAACTCTTTGCTGGATTCCCGGATATACCAATATAGAAGGGAATGAGATAGCAGAAGGGACCAACATTAGATATAGAACATACTCAGACATCAACAGAAGTTTCTATTGGTGTGCAAGAGAGTTGATCAACTATGCATGGCTTACCAGATGCGACTGTATCATGTATCGTAGCTTATGGCTGGTATTGAATAAAGGAAGAATCAAACGCCTGCTGGCAATAAAATAAAGAGTTTGTTAATGTCCTCATGAAAGAGATAACGTCTTTTCATTGTATACGACTACCAAAGTGGTGACCCCGACGACGCTACGGGAACACCTTTGTAATTCTGCTCGTCAAAAAAACGGAATCGAAGTACATAAAAGTCGAAGACAGTTACGTTCACATGGCGCCGGGAACGAACGAAGATCTTACTCAACCGCCCGCTACAAGTCAATCTAACGAACGACTACAAGACTCGGAGATATCAAAAGTGACCATCAAAGTCCCTCCATTCTGGAAGGAAAAGCCAGAATTATGGTTTATACAGGTGGAGTCGCAATTTTTTGTAGCGCGAATATCATCAGATGCAAGGAAGTATCATACGGTAATTGCGGCGATAGAAAGCAACGTCTTAAGTCAAGTCAGCGACATTTTACTCAATCCGCCAGCCGACAATCTATACGCTACGCTTAAAAAAAAAGTAATCGAACGATTTGCGGACTCAGGCCATCAACGATTGCGGAGGCTGTTACAAGAAATTGATCTAGGAGACAAGAAGCCGTCCCAATTGCTACGAGAAATGCGTCACCTTGCAGGAGCGAAAATGGATGACGATTTGCTGAAAAATCTGTGGTTACAGCGATTACCATCGAACATGCGCTCGATCATTTCGGTAAGTACAGAAGATCTTGCTAAACTAACAGAGCTTGCCGATAAAATTGCAGAAGTCAACGAGGCACCGCAATTGTCTGGAATCAGCCGACAAGATCAAAAACAGCATTTTCGGTCGCTTCACAATTGTAACGGCAGCAACATCGAACGAAAAATTGCCGAATTGTCACGTTCCATCGCTGAGTTAAAGACGCATCTTTCTTCTTCTCACACAAGTCCACACAGTCTATCTCGGCCTCGCACACACAGTCGCAATCGAAGTAGCAATCGCGAACAAACAAAACAAGACTGCTGGTTCCATCGCACATTTGCAGACAAGGCAAAGAAGTGCCGTCCCCCTTGCACATACCAATCGTCAAACTAGATGGCCAGTCGTTACTGGCGACAGACCCTGGCCTTAACAACTGTCGCCTTTTCGTTCGCGATAAAAAAAAGAAAAATACACATTTTTAAAAGACACCGGCGCGGATATTTCTGTTGTTCCAGCAACACGTGTGCAAAAACAGTTCAACGGTGATAATTCAGCAACTCTCTTTGCAGCGAACAATAAAAGAATTTCAACATACGGATCAAAAATATTTTTAGTGGATTTAGGATTACGCCGAGCATTTAAGTAGACGTTTATCTTCGCCGATGTAGCTCGTCCAATCATAGGAACGGATTTTTTGCAGCACTTCGGAATACTAGTGGATCTAAAGAAACGCTGCTTGGTAGATCATCAGACGTGTATATCCAGCGTAGATTTCATCACACGTATTCCATCATAGCAGCTCACTACAATCAGCCGGGAAGTGCCTTTTGGAGAACTCTTACAGGAATTCAAGGACTTAACGCGCCCCTCAGCCGCAAGAACAATGGTCAATCACAGCGTCTCTCATCACATCGTTACCAGTGGACAACCAGTACATGCGCGTTACCGTCGATTAAATCCTGAAAAACTGAAGGCAGCCAAAGCAGAATTTCAAACAATGATGGAGAAAGGGATATGTCGCCCCTCGAAGAGTCCTTGGGCAAGTCCCTTACGCATGCAACCTAAACCGAATGGAGAGTGGAGGCCCTGCGGGGATTTTCGGCGTCTTAATGCCGTCACAGCACCTGACCGCTATCCAGTTCCCAATGTACAGGACTTCACACATTTTTTAGCAGGTAAATCCATTTTTTCCACTCTAGACCTCCAGAAAGTGGAACCGAAGGACGTGCCGAAGACAGCGGTTATAACGCCTTTTGGCTTATATGAATTCGTCTATATGGCTTTCGGTTTGAGGAATGCAAGCCAAACATTCCAACGATTCATGGATGACATGCTGAGGGAATTTGACTTCGCATTCCCATACATCGATGACATTCTCATCGCGTCGAAGGACGAAAACGAGCATCGAGAACATCTTCGGTCGATATTCGAGTGATTACGAGAGTTCGGGATGATCATCAACCTAGAGAAATGCCAATTAGGTCAAGCTGAAGTACGCTTTCTAGGACATACAGTCAACGCTCTGGGAATAAAACCGCCAAAAAATAAAGTCGAAGCAATTTTGCAGTTTCCCAAGGCAACGAGGGTATGTGAACTAAAACGATTTTTAAATTCTCTAAACTTGTACAGACGTTTTATCAAAAATGCTGTTGAGCAATCCATTCTCCAACGCACGATACCGAAGGGAAACAGGAAGAAAGACACAAGGGCAATCGACTGGTCAGCTGAAGCAGAACGCAGTTTTGAGAGATGCAAGGTCGCCCTGGCGGATGCTGCATTATTAGCCCACCCTAAATCTAACGCTCGACTGGCACTGATGGTGGACGCTCCCGATGTAGCCATAGGAGAAGCTCTTCATCAATAATCCGGAGACGCGTGGGAACCTCTTGGTTTCTTTTCGAAGAAACTAACGACAGCACAAACGATATACAACACCTACGACCGGGAGCTGCTAAGTGCTTACATGGGAGTAAAGCATTTTCGCTATATGCCGGAAGGCCGTAAGGTCTGCATCGTCACCGATCACAAGCCGCTGACATTTGCCTTCAAACAAGATCCAGAAAGGGCATCCCCAAGGCAAGTTCGTTACCTAGACTTCATCGGACAGTTCAGTACCGATATAAAATTCATTGCTGGAGAAGAAAATGTTATCGCCGACACGCTTTCGAGGATTTCTGAACCCTCATCTGCAAACACTATCAACTACAAACAATTGGCCGACAACCAGGAACACGATGAGGAACTTTTGCAGTTCTTGCGGAAAGGTACGTCAAATGCTTTGATACTAAAGAAATTCCCTGTTCTTACAGATTCCAATCGCTTCATCTACTGTGATGTGTCAACGCAAAATGTTCGTCCTTTCATCACCAAACCATTTCGTCAGGCAGCTTTCGAAAGCGTGCACAACCTTGCACATCCTGGCATTCGATCTACTGTCAAAATGGCAACAGAGCGATTTGTATGGCCATCGATTCGAAAGGATTGCCAGCAGTGGGCAAGATGTTGCACACGTTGCCAACGGTCGAAAGTGTGGAGGCACGTTCTCACACGTATCCGTCGACAGATAATCGATTTGAACATCTAGATATTGACCTAGTTGGCCTCTTGCCACCATCGAGAGAGTTCCGGTATATCCTCACTTGCGTGGATCGCTTTTCGAGATGGCTGGAAGCGATACCAATCCGAGACAACACTGCCGAAACCGTGGCTAGGGCTTTGTATGAGGGATGGATTTCAAGGTTTGGCGTACCTCTTCGAATAACAACTGATCAAGGACGACAGTTCGAAAGCGAACTTTTCAAACAACTAATGAAGTTATTAGGCATCAAGCATCTTAGAACGACGGCATACCATCCCGAAGCCAACGGAATGATCGAGAGATATCACCGTACACTCAAGGCGGCGCTTAAGTGTCACAATACCATTTAACGGATAGATATTTTACCGTCAGTGCTCTTGGGGTTACGCACGATAGTCAAAGAAGATCTGGGAGCAGAGCAGCTCTACGGAAGAACTTTAAGGGTGCCTGGTGAGTTTCTCCACTCAACAAAGGATGATACAAATGCGCATGAGTTCGTGAAACACCTCCGGAGTTCCATGGCAACTTTCAAGTCAGCAGAGGTGAATCATTACGGCCGAAAAATACATTTCGTACCAAAGGACTTAAGGGAATGCAAATATATTTTCCTTCGTAACGACGCTATCAAAAGGCCACTCACTCCATCCTATGACGGACCCTATCTCGTATGCAATAGGACTTCAAAATACTATCAGATCGATACCAATGGAAAAAGGGTAAATATAACAATCGACCGACTAAAGCCCGCATATATTTTCAGTGAAGAAGAGTCACTGGTGAAACCGAAACAACAGTGCGTTACTCCAGAGTTAGCCAAAACACCTGTCAAGCAGTACGTAACACGATATGGTAGGAAGGTGACGTTGCGGAATCCTTTGTTTGATTACTAGCGCTAGAAGGGGAGTATTTTGGCTGTTCACCACACAATGGCAACACTACTCTGGTGGACACAGTTCTCACGGCTTGCGGCTCATGTTCTTGCCATCAGGGACAAGCGATGAGGAAGACTCGCTTCCTTCTATTCCTTCTTCTGGATTCAGCTGGCGATGGAGAAACGTGCTCCAAAAGATCTTCCCCCACGAGGAACAACACGGCCTTTCCTAAAAACATTAATTGTTTATATTTTAATTAAGTTTAAATTAATAATTGGTAGTATTATTGCTTCTTGGTACTGAGGAAGTCAGTGCATTTAAAATAAAGAGTTTGTTAATGTTCTCATGAAAGAGATAACGTCTTTTCATTGCATACGACTACCAAATGGCCATAAGACTACGGTTTAACTCACCCGACCACTCCAGGAGCCGTCATGACACGGAAGAGGTAGGAAGTATCAACTATTTACTGTTTTACTACCCAAATCTACAACACCATGACCAGCACCACATGGGTAACAGGTTTTTCGACGAACTAAGTGATCTTGCGCAAATTCTATTAAAGAACATGATACGATTCATAAATAGCTCAGGTTGGTTGGCTACTGGACCGATCGAAAGATAAAGAGTTTTAACAGGTTTCACAAACAAAAAAGGGAAACACAATGGACCGTTTGGCCAACTTGCGAAGCACCTAGGTGCACTTCCCTCTAACATATCCTAACCTAACCTAAGGCCTAGCTTTTCTCAAAAATTCATATTGTGTGTGTTATATTTTTCAAATGCATGAAAGGGACCTGCAAAGGACGCTATTGGAGATGTTTTTCTCGTGTTAGATATGTACACTATCTGAGGTTTTCAAGCAATGCTGATAATGTAGAAAAAAAAAAACAAAAATGTAGAATATGTAGTGTTCCTGGGACACATTCAGGGTTATCTTGAATAAATTCTCCCCCGGAATTTTTCCCCCGAACAAAAATTAGACACCTTAAAAATAGAGGAAATAAATCCGCGGAAAATAATTAAGTATCATGAAGTGCAATTCAGGAGCATTTTCAACGCAATCGGGCTACTTAATTTTTCCCCGATGAATTTTTTCCCTGTTTTTGAAGATACTTAATTTTTGTTCGGGGGAAAAATTCCGAGGGAAAATTTATTCGCGATAACACTGATTGTGGATAAATGCAGCCTATCGTATACCCAATAACTAAAAAAAAAGTTCAGATTCTTGTATCCTACTTGCTCATATTTGGTTTATTACATACATACACACGTACATATATATTTGACGCAACTGGCCGTGAAGGGCCTAGGCCTAACTAGGCAATTTGTGCGCAATTTACATTGAGCGACTAAATATTTCCCTTTTTTCCACCAGGTTCTCATTATAATAGATTTCATTGGTATGATGACGTTTATTGTGCTGAATCTATAGCCTATTTTATTTCTTTTCCAATCGCCTTCTATCGATCTTTTGCTTTTTCTGTACTTATACAATGGAATACCTGAACTTGTTGCTACTATTGTATGCATTTTTTTATTGCTAAAGTTTCGCTTCCTCACAGGACAATGGGAAAAGTTACAATAAGCGGCTTTATGTAGGTATTGTATCCATACTGGATATCCAATATAAGATATGTCCTTAAAGATACTTGTAACTGAAACCGAGATATTTGACCTACATTTTAGAATGATACGCGTAGAGAATAATATACTTCGAAACAATTAAAGTGTGGCCGCATGAATTAAAAGTTTGTTGTAAATAATAGCGAAGATGTATTATTTTCGATAACGTAAAGAAATTTGTTTTGTAGAGAAATAAGATATACTTGGATCAATCAATACATGTTTAACACATTTTATTTTCTCTTCAGAATGGCTGGAGAAATGCATTGTACTGATTAATGATTGACATGAATAACATCACATTGAGGAGAACAAAAAACAATACTGTGAGTTATAGAGCAACAGCAAAAGAAAAAAAAAATTCTCCCCAGTTTCCTGGACAATATCCCGGATCTTTTTAAAACCTAATGTCATCTGAATTTCAAACAGTTACATCATTTTTTCTCTCTCTATCTATGTCCCAGTCAACTTACGTCGTGCAATCAGTTAATTGCATTCAAGGGATTGCTCCATAGATGTAAGTTAATATTAAAAAAATATATATTATATTTATCTATATGTTCTCCAATAGTAGTAGTAGTTCATGGTAGCTACGTTGTTTTACCTGCTGTTAATTTTCCTGTTTTTTTATTTTTTCAGACACTAAAGATAAATCACCATGGCAAGTTACATTTTTCGGCTTGTATGGTCATCTTTCCTAGTCTACTATTCAACGTTTGGTAGCCAAATTCGAGTCGACCGATTCAGTAAATAATCAACCAATACCCGTATGTAAATAAAACGCAAGATCTGCCGAAAACATCACCGCTGTTCGTGAGAATGTGTAGGAGAACCCGAGGCAGTCAATTCCGCGCCGCGCACAAGAACTTGCCCTTTCGCAGACATCAACTTGGCGAATTTTGCATCAGGACTAGGGCCTACATCCGTACAAAATCCAACTGACCGAGGAGCTGAAGGAAAACGACCATAGACAACGCCACGTGTTTGCTGACGTGGTTCTAGAGCAGTTGGAAGCGGACCCCGATTTCAGCAAAAAAATCATCTTCAGCGACGAGGCCCATTTGTGGATGAACGGGTACGTCAACAGACAAAATTGCCGGTTTTGGGACGATGCCAATCTACACGAGATCCACTAAGTGGCAATGCATCCGCAAAAAGTCACTGTTTGGTGTGGATTGTGGGCCGGCGGCATCATTAGTCCGTACTTCTTTGAAAACGACGATGGCATTTCCATCACCATCAACGGAGAGCGCTACCAATCGATGATAACTAATTCCTTTTGGCCCAAATTGGATAATATGGATGTGAACGACATGTGTTTCCAACAAGATGGCGGTCCATGCCACACAGCTAATGCCAACATGGATATTCTGCACGAGCGATTTGAAGACATGGTTATCTCACGTAGAGGCGACGTGAACTGGCCACCGCGATCGTGAGATTTGACCCTGTTAGACTTTTTCTTGTAAGGTTTCCTTAAACCGCAGGTCTATATCAATAAGCCGCAAACTACCGATGCCCTCAAAGTCAACATGACCCATGCCATCGCTCAAATCAGCCAGAATTTGTAACAAAGAGCAACTTACAGGTGGGCATGGTATAGTAGTACCGTCACCAATAGTCACACTAAGGGTTCATGGTTTGAATCCCGATATCAGCAAGCATTTATTTATTTCTCATATCGATTCTGAAAGCTGCTGCGAACACTATTGCAAAGGCATAACACTGACAGTAGGTTGGTCATATGGCTGGAAAAATTGTTCGCTCTGTTGGGTGACTGATATGCCTATGACATCAGGTAGTCGGGGAAATTACAGTGAGAAGCAAAAAGAGAAATAACAAAAATTTAATTGGTTGATATAATAAAAATAAGGAAATAAATATCTTTTTATATAATAACGTTCTTTGCATCTAAACAAGAAAACGTTTTGCCAGTTCATGGTAGGTCCAAAGCTGCCAGATATCCTTGATATGGTATTATCGATACTGTATTATAATAGTATTTATTTCTTTGACTGATGCGTTTCAGAGCACAACTGTTATTTATTAAAATTCTTTTAAGGACTCCAACCACGTTCAAACCAAAGCTACTGCCTTGCTTTACAAATATTCCCAACACACTTTAAGATTTATGGATATCCTTCTCCTTTAAAGAGGACATCAAATACACATGTTGTAGTCCACTAAACGAATTCTACGCGTGGCGTGAAAAAATATTTCCTTTCATTGTGAAATATGATAATTTGTTTATATTACCCTCCTTTTTATGTGTTTTCATCCCCGCGCATAAATCATAGAATTCGCCGTCGGGATGTGTTGTGTGCTGCCTGTCGCCTTGAGGTTCATTCACATCTGGAACTTAATAACGAGGAAATGAAATGTCTGGGAGCTATTTTTTCCAGGAAAACGAAGACAGAAGCTGAACTCTTTGAAGATACCAACTCCTCTCCGGCTGCAAATAATTCGACATGCTATTGTTTATACTGCGGGTGGATACAACTTAATCCTTGTCGAGGAAATACCGTGCAGTTGAGTACATCCCGATGCACATGCTGTGTGCGATTCAATTTGACAAAAGCTGGGGGAGGAGGGATGATGTCACATTTGGTTCGTTGTACTGGGTGCATTGGACGAGGGAATTTTCGTCCACGTGGTGATTTCATTCTCCTTCTCCTGGCATAGGGAAATGAATACTCATAATCGGATATTGAACTCCTGCATTGTAATTGTGTCGGAATGTCTGATGGGAAGTCAGATGGCATTTTCTTCCGCTCATGAGACATTCTCTAGTTAATGAGTTTTGCAATGCGTTGGTTGAGGTTAAGAATAGCAAGGAAATTGTTTCCCAGAGCTTAAATTGATTATTTTTATTATTAATTTATTTTATGATTGTGGTATCGTTAGCCTGAAAGCAATTTTAATTGGTGCCAGAAGATATCAACAAGTGTTCTTTGTTATTTTTATCATGCGATATAAAATTGGATAGGCGCCGTATAAATAGATCTATTCTTGGGAAGTTTATTGCGGTCTCGGTTCGAAAGCATAATTCGCCCACAACCGCAATTTTAATTAAATATGATTTTGTTCTGGAATACAAGGTTCAATAATATTTATTATGTTCCATATAAAAGAAAAAAAACAAAAATAATTGGGAATGGCAATTGAGTAGCAAGCAGAGATAAAGTGTTATATTAATCAACTACGGCCTAACATCCGCAAATGGCTTACAAATTCCTGGTAAGAGTGAAGTTGGGTATGAGAATTCTCATTGGCTAGGTGAAGTTATTGGACATTCAGGTTTGACGCAGATAAGTCTAAATTATGCAATTAAATTAGAGTTGGCTCTGAATTCCTACACGGTAGGATCCAAACTTGAATGGGACTGTCTTAATCTACTCGAAGATCTCACATCCAAAAACACCGTCACTGTGGCTTGAATACCAGAACACGAAGGCTTCAAGGGCAATAAACGGGCGGACTGCTGAGCGAAAAGAGGCACCAGCCACCTACTAGTCAGTCTTGAACCCTGTTTTTGAGTTACACGGAGTAACACGAACCTCCAAATTCAAGAGCCTAAGACAAGCAAAAAAGTTCATCAACCTCAACCGTTGCAAGGATAGGAAGCTAATTGAGCTCAACAAAGCAGACTTAAGGAACTTAACATTGCTCACTCAGGTACCATCGGCACAAAATAGGAGTAACAGATACAGACGTACGCCGGCTATGTGGAGAGTAAAAAGAGACGGCAGAACATATTATTTGTAAATGCCCCATCCCCGCAAGGAATAGATTTCTCCACCTCGGGAGGACTTTTTTAAACACGTCAGACTTTTGGTACATTAGCCTTAGCCTTAACCCAGTTCTCGGCTAATAACTGGGCTGGCACACTAGATCGTGGAGGTCACAGTGCGTACAAAGCAGTAGTATAGTATAGAATGGTATGCAGTTAGATGTAAAAAAGAAGGCATATTCTATATTACACCCCAAACATCTGCAATAAGGATCAATTCTGAAGGCATACATAGATTAAAAAAAAAACCCTGCGTACAAATCACGTCTTTCCTCCAACATATTCTATTGGTTTTTGAGTGAACTCATTTAAATACATACTTTGCCGGATTGAACAGCTTAAGAATAGTTTTGAGCCAGAGCCAGAAATGCGGGAATACGAAGATGAGTTTAGTGGTCAATGAAGTAAAACAAAATATATGCTGTCTACAAAAAAGGACACCCAACATCGGCGTCTTGGACAAAACGCCACAATAAACAGATAAGATTTTGAGGTAGTAAAGGAATTTGTCTACCTAGGCTCTATGGTGAGCTACGCAAATTACACCAATGGGGGGATCAAAGGAATAATTGCTTTTGCCAATCGCTGTCTTTATGGGCTAAGAAGGCAATTAAGTAACAAAGCCCTATCTAGAACTACTAAGGTAACTCTGTGTAAGACACTTATCATCCCAGTCCTGCTGTATGGCACAGAGGCATGGACTTTGTCAAAATCGGATGAGGACGCCCTTGGTTATTTTGAGAGAAAAGTTCTTCGAGTGATCTTTGGTCCCGTCTGTATAGACAGCGAGTGAAGGAGAAAGTATATTGCCGAACTATACGGCTTATATAAGGACATCGACTTAGCCAGAAGAGTTCACATATAACGACTAAGATGGCTAGGTCATTTAGAGCAGTTGGAGCCCAACGTTCCCGCCAAGAAAGTCTTCGAATCCACCTCGGATGGACGACCTCGCGATAGGTTGCGCAAACAAGTGGAGAGGGACCTCAACCAAGTTGGCGTGCGCCAATGGAGGCAGCTGGCACATAACCGGGCTGGCTGGAGGAGTTTGCTGGTTGAGGCCCAGGGCCACCCCGAACTCTGGCGCCACCTAAGTAAGTAAGGGAATCTTCTTCTTCTTCCATTTATCAGCGAAGTTACGATCCGAAAATAAGGGATCATAACCCTCCCACTTCAATGCATGTCTACTGATCCGCCTGTGGAGTTCGCCTATTTGACCTCAGAAAATATCGGCAGGCCGATGCCGATGTCGTCGCATTTGTCTGATTCAGGCGTTTATAGGCCTGCCTTTCCTACATCACGATGTCTTTGGAACGTGCATTGATATTGCCTTTTTAACGGGGTTCAAATGATCTCTTCTTTGAACGTGTCAATACCGGTTAGGCCCGTTGCGCTCTATTTTTTGTATGATGGTTTCCTTGATGTGAAAGCTTCCACGAATCTTCGAACTTCTTACTCGATCAAGCTTTGTCACTCCTGCTGTCATGCGAAGCATCTTCATCTAAGTAATGGAATATAAATAAAATAAAGTTGCTCTACTTTCTTAAACTACAAATTATGATAACAGTTCTGGATACTGTTTCCTTAAGTCCAAAGCACCCAGAACGTAATAAAACAGAGTTATCCAACTTCCTCCATTTAGAATCAAGATTACTTCTTCCAATGATAAAATACTTCAGTTCCAATAATTCCTTCAGGATTGGGCATCTGCCTATAGAGTAATAGGTATCTTCGCGTTACTTCAAATTACACAGCGAGCAAATAGCTTGCATATCATTTCGGTTTGGCCTATAACTGAGCAGTAATAGCTCTCCCCTTAAAGCGCAAGCTAATTTGGTGAAGTGGGTACTGCTTATTAAAGCAACATTAATAAGTAGCTTGTGGACGTTACAGCTCTACATTTATCTAGGTAGGTAGGTAAAGTCGCGGTCCAAAAAGAACCCAATCAGCGCTTAAAGTGCGCCGTTTTGTTACCACGGACTCGTGTCTACCTGTTGTAGTGGCTAGTTAAAGATGATGTTAAGTTTAGACCCAACCCGTGGAGTTCAGAAAGAGGATTAGTTCTCCAATCCTCTTGTCCGCTATCTGTCTCAGATCCTCGAAGAAGGGTTTGCCAAGAGTTTGCTGTCTGATCCTCGCCAGGGCCGGACATCTGCAAAGGAAATGCCATAGAGATTCTTTCTCATTAATATCCTTGCAGCTCCTACAAAAGGTATTGTGGGGGATACCAAGCTAGGCAGCATGTTCTCCAACTGGCCAGTGGCCTGTGATAATAGCTACAATTTTGGCAATAACTGGTCTTGGTTTGCCTAGTAACTCTTTTGACCTGGGTTTGTTGAAACTGGGCCACGTCTTCCTAGATATGACACAGCTTGTGAGGTTGTTCCACCCGCGATTGGCTAGTTGGAAAAAGTGGAGGTGAATATAGCCCTTAACAGCACCAAGCGGAATGTCGACTCTTTCTGCTAGAGAGCCGTTAAGGGCCGACCCTCGCCTGGCCAACTCATCAGCACACTCATTTCCCTCATGGTTGCTGTGCCCTGGGACCCAGAGGAGAGTGATTCTTGAGTTAGTGATTTGTTGATTCAATTCAAACCGGCATTGCTCTACCAGTTTTGAAGAGATGCAGACTACATCAATGGCCTTGATGGCAGCCTGGCTATCCGAAAAAATAGCGATATTGTGATTAGATGTTGGAAGATTGTTAAGCAGGCGGCAGGCTTCTCGAATCGCAAGAAGCTCCGCTTGTGGAAAACGCTAGCAGAGTGTGGAAGATGGAAGGACCTTGATATATTCAGCTGGTCAGAGAAGATGCCTACGCCGACTCCGCAGTCCATCTTCGAACCGTCCGTGTATATCCCTATATCATAGTTGCAGGTAACGCTTCCGTTCTTCCATTCTTTTCTGGAAGGGAATTTTGCTAAGAAGGATTTTCTGAAGTTGAGTTTGGGTATCGTGTAGTCGGTAGAGGACGCAACCAGTTCACTTGGAATCGTCTCCAGGACCTTGCCGTGACCATATGGCCTTGTGGTCCAGCATCCGTATTCCCTGAGCCGAACTGCGCTGCATATAGCTGTGTCTATGATGTGTAGTTCGAGAGGGATCAGATGCAGGATCATACTGAGAGCATCTGTTGGACAAGACCTCATTGCTCCTGTAATACCCACGCACGCCGATCTCTGTACTTTTTTTATTCCGTCGATATTGTACTTTTTGCTCAAAGCTGGCCACCAAACGATGGCGCCGTAAGTAAGAATTGGACGCACAACGGCTGTGTATATCCAAAGGGTCATCTTTTGCTGGAGTCCCCATTTCTTACCGAATGTTTTATTACAGGCATAGAAGGCTACGCTTGCCTTCTTAATTCGCTGTTCTATATTGAGTTTCCAACTAAGTTTCGGGTCTAGAACGGTGCCTAGGTATTTTGCACTGGAGCAAAGCGAGAGAGGCTGACCATCTAGTTTGGGGGGGTGGGGGTGAATGCCGGTACCTTGGTTTTGGTGGTAAACAGCATCATTTCAGTCTTCTCCGGATTTACTCCGAGGCCACAGCTCGTAGCCCATGAGTGTACCTTATCCAGAGCCCTCTCCATGAGTTGACTTATCGTGGAGAGGAACTTTCCTGATACTAGTATAACCATATCATCCGCGTACGCAACCACCTTAAAACCCTTCCTATCAAGTCGCACCAAGATTTTATTGATCGCCATTAACCAGAGCAGGGGGGAGATGACTCCGCCTTGTGGAGTTCCTCTGTTTACCGTCTTAGTTGTACTACTGTTGCCTAGTATTGCTTGGATTATACGAGTACTGAGCATAGAAACTATCCATTGGCTAATAAAGCCTTCTACACCTAACTCGGTGAGAGATTCCTGAATAGATTCAGTGAAAATGTTGTTGAAGGCTCCTTCTATATCAAGAAATGTGGCGAGAGTATATTCTTTGTAGTGAAGAGTTTTTTCCACTGTACGCACGACCTAATCTAGTTTGGACAGAATACTTTTTAATGGTACACCCCACGTAAGTCTGTATTCCAATCTTAGAGAGAATTCTACGACACATTCCTCACTGATATGCTGCCCTTTCTGAAAAAAGGTGGATTTTTTGTTCAAAAGATAGGATAGGGGAACTCCGATTCTCGAAATCGGTACACTGAGGCGCGAAGAACTTGCAAATTAGCTGTGAAAACCGCGAAAGAACAGTCTTGGAAGGAGTTTGGCGAGAAATTGGAACGTGACCACAGATCTGCAAATAAGATGTTCTGGCAGACCGTCCGCCGACTCAGAGGAAAAAAGTTGAATATCGTTGAAGGAGTCAAATCCAAAGACGGTAGACTTCTTTCCAATGAGGAGGACATCTTACGCAGATGGAGCGAGCACTTTTCAGAATTACTCAATCCCGAACAGGGCACCGAAGATGACAGACCTATGGTTGAGAGTTGGGCGGAAAGTAGTCCTACGGTAGAGGAAGTAACTTTGGCGATCAAAGCGCTAAAAGTTGGCAAATCTGCTGGTGTGGACGAAATTCGGCCAGAAATGCTCAAGGCTTTAGGTAAAGAGGGAGTGCAATGGCTCTCGCGTGTCATTAAAGTGGCCTGGAAATGCGGTGAAACACCTGGTGATTGGCAAATGGGGGTGATAGTTCCTCTTTTTAAAAAAGGGGACAAAAGAGATTGCGCCAACTACAGGGGTATATCTCTTTTAAGTCTCCCTGGAAAAGTCTTCGCTAAGGTGCTAGAAAAACGTTCCAGAGCTGTGGTTGAGGACAGTTTGGGGGATGAGCAGTGCGGTTTTCGTCCCGGTAGAAGCACAACCGACCAGTTGTTCACTCTCAGAATGGTTCTTGAGAAAGCCTGGGAATATGCCAAACCTGTCTACACTTGTTTTGTGGATTTGGAAAAAGCATATGATAGGGTTCCTCGAGGCAAACTCTGGAGTGTTCTGCAGGAGTATGGGATTAATGGTTCCCTGTTAAGGGCGATTCAGTCTTTATATACAAACTGTAAAAGCTGTGTTCGGATAAACGGTGTTAAATCAATACCTTTCACTGTGGGCGTTGGACTCCGCCAGGGGTGCGTTTTGTCACCTCTCCTCTTCATTGTATATATGGATTGGATGTTGCAGCGCAGCCGTGGCGGAGAATGTTTCAAAGTGGGAGACCTAAGGATTAGTCATCTGCTCTTTGCGGATGATTTGGTCATCCTTGGGTCCTCTCAAACCGAACTTCAGCGCGCACTCGAAAGGTTTGTAGCCGTTTGTGATGATGCTGGAATGAAGATCAACGTGAACAAATCGGAAGTAATGGTCGTTTCCAAAAAACCCATTCAGTGCACTCTGCATGTTAGTGGAGTCCCACTGAAGCAGGTGGAGAAGTTTAAGTACCTCGGGGTTTTATTCACGAGTGATGGGAGGAGCAATGCCGAGTTATCCTGTAGAATTGGTCAGGCTGGATCAATTTTGAGAGAGCTTGGCCAATCTGTTATAAGGAAGGCCGAACTTAGTATTCAAGCTAAGCTATCGGTTTTTAACTTGGTGTATGTTCCAACTCTCACCTATGGTCATGAAATTTGGGTAGTGACCGAAAGAATAAGATCGCGGATACAAGCTGCCGAAATGAGGTTCCTTCGCGGTGTTGTTGGAATAACTCGTAGGGATCGAGTGCGCAACACCAGAGTACGCGAGGCGCTCAACGTTGAGCAGCTACTTCTCCGAACGGAACGATCTATGCTTCGATGGTTTGGTCACGTAGTGCGTATGCCCCCAGACCGGCTTCCAAGACGCGCCATGGTTGCCGTGCCATCAGGTAGACGACTTCGCGGAAGGCCCAGAAATAGATGGTTGGATCAAGTCCGACATCTCTCTTGGAGCCGCTTAGGGATTCTCCCTGATGAGTTGGAGTCAATGGCGGAGGATCGAGAAGGATGGAGAGTCCACCTGAGCATCCTACCCCCGCGACCCTCATGAAGGATTAGCGGGCCATTGAAAATGAATGAATGAATGAATGAATGAAAGATAGGATAGCACAATCTTTGGGAGACGCTGATTAGGAAGGTGCAGTATTTTTAAAGTATAATTGAAATGTAGTCTAAGAGAATGTAGGTGGAGAAGAGGAACACCGGTTTCCATATTCAGCATATATGTAGGTGTATTCGATGACAGTTTAAGTAAATGTTTCGGAAAGTACCTTTGAAACAGTTCAACCTCGTCGTATTCATCATAACCTGCGAGATTTTGGTGAACCCATGTTCTAAACTCTCCACAACATAATTTCATTTTGATAGCCAGCCCCACTGCGTCACTAAGCAGAGAAGACGAGTTTAATGAGCAAGGCAGTAGAAGACGAAGACGAGTTTAAACCAAGTTTCCAAAACCCTTTATACGTTATCTCTTTCTTTTGAAATCTATCAATAAATTGAATTATACCGCTGTATAGCGTAGCATATGATTGACCCGGCTGCTTCATACAGTATGTACTTTGCCCTTACTGGTATATCAGTTCTGCTGATTACTTTCCTCCACATGCTATTTAAAGTCTTTTTGATTCCTCATTTCACCTGCAAAAAAAAAAAACAAATATTTGGCGCAACAGCTCTTTAAAGTGCCAGGGCCTAGCTTCTCGCAACCACTCATGTTGTGTGCGTTATATTTTTTCACACGAATAGAAGGGACCTACAGTTTAATGCCGAATCCGAACGGCGATTTGCTTTTTCGTGACAACAATACTCTCGGATGTTTGCCAGACGCTCGCGAGAGGTGGGACCGTGAAAAACTCGGGACTCGAACTTGGAACCTCATGCGTAGTGATCCGACACACTAACCACTTACGCCACCGCGCCCACATTGTACCTGCACATGAGCCGAAAATGACACTTTTTTCATAAGGGTAACTCCTAAGTATCGGTATAGTTTTACCACTTGCAATCCTTCCTTACCAAATCTCTATTTCTCCTCTCTCGTATACTTACCTCCTTGGATTTTTTCTAAACATCATTATTTTCATATTTCATATATTTTTCCGTATTGACTTAGAGGTTCCACAAGGTACAGTATTATTCCAGCTTGTTTATCATTAGTTAAGCCATACATATATTTGGTATTTCTGCTAAAAGAACAATATCATCGGCATATAGGAGGACTTTGATCACCATGTTATCAAATGTTATTCTTCTTGTTAAGTGCATCTCCAGGTCATCTAGGAACAAACAGAAAAACATAGCGTCCAGTCTACATCCCTACTCCGAAGGTAGCACTAAACCAGTTTGACAGGGTATTTCCATCCCATACTGCAGTTTCGTTGACCGCTAAATTCATCTTTGTTGCATCGTTCTCAATACTCAAAAACGCTCCACTGACGGCCCTCTGAGTTCTTCCGACTATGTCAATGTCATCGGCATAAGCGAGTATTTGTACAGACTTATAAAGGATTGTACCTCCGGTGTTAGCTTGTGGGTTTCGTCCAACTGTTTCAAGTATTAGGTTATAGAGATCGCATGATAGCGCGTCACCTTGTCTAAAAACTTTCCTGACATCGAACGGTTCGTTGATGTTCTTACCGACTTTGATTGAGCAGCGAGAATTCACTATCGTCATCCTGATAGATGCCAAGACTAAACATGGCTCGGTATAACTGATAAGGACCTATCAGGTTATTGACACATTAAACAGGATCTTATATGCGATGTTGAGAAGGCTTATACCTCCGTAAATGGCGCTTTTCAAATGGTCTCCTTTCTTCAGGATCGGGTTAAAGTAAGTAAGTACACATGTGCCCAACATTTCTCAGCAATTTTTGTTTTTTTTTTTTTTTTGCCGAGAGCAGGTGAAAAATCTTCCAAAGACACCATAAGGCCCGACCGCGCGTGCTTATGGTAGTGTGAGATTTTTACTCACTAAAAAAACACCTCTCTTCAAAATGAACACTACAACTAAGCCAGTGCTTATCCAGTAGTTTTATTTTCGCTTACGAGAATCGTTATTCTAGAAAAAGATGATCGTATGTGATTAAAAATAAATGTAGCACTTTAGACAGGTTAAATTCTAATGAAAGTTCCTGCTTTTTCACGACCTTCATATGCTATGACGCGAGGTCAAAAGGTTTTGTCATTTGAAGACGACGAACTGAATTGTTCGCGTCAAGTAGTTGAGTGATAGTACGGTTACAATGGCCGTGAACACGATCTTTGTGTTTACGCGCGAATTTTGTTATCTCTTCGACGACGCTGGGAATTCCCAGATCCCGATGAATATTTTCGTTACGTACATACCACGGTGCGTTAACGATCGTTCTAAAAACTTTATTTTCAAAAATTAGTATGATGTTTCTATTGCTTTTCTTGGTACAACCCTATAGTTGTATACCATACGTTCACAAAGGCTTTAGCACTTGCTTATAGATAAGCAGTTTGTTATGTAGGCTCAACTTCGAATGTTTTCCGAGTAGCCAGTACATTTATCGGTATTTGTTTTGAAGTTCGTCGCGTTTCTTTTTGACGTGCGATTTCCATTTAAGCTTAACATCTAGAGTCATTCCTAGATATATTGCTTCGTTTGCGTATGGTATTTGAGCCGAGTTTAGATATACAGGCAATCTATCTACTTTCTTGTACGTAAAGTTGACGTGAGTAGATTTTCTTTCGTTCAGCACAATACACCAAGAATTCGTCCAAGCGTGGACTTTATTAATAGCATGTTGAAGCTTTCCGGTTGCTGCTTCAATGGTATCTCCCGTTGTCAATATCGCCGTATCGTCCGCAAACGTGGCGACGACACAGTTTCTTTCTTGCGGGATGTCACGCGTGTAGAGTACATATAGAAGTGGGCCAAGGACACTTCCTTGCGGGACTCCGGCTGCAATCTCCTTGAAGTCAGAGTAATCGTTTCCGTGCTTAACACGAAAGAGTCTCTCGGTGGTGAGGTACGATCGTAAGATTAAAAAGAGTTGCCGTGGCAGTAGTCGTTGCAATTTATATTCCAAGCCTTCGTGCCAAACCTTATCGAAAGCTTGTGAGACGTCAAGAAATACACCACAACAAATCTTTTTTTCTTGCAGAGCTTTCTCAATCACGTCAGTTATTTTTGTTGAAAAAGAATATAAGTCCTATTGTCCTTCTAAGACATCGAGGGGTTCCAGAAACCAATGCACAGATGATCATGGATATGTGCGAAGGAGCAAAGACAAGAGTAAGATGCCCCGCTGGAGGAACCGAAGAGTTCCCAATCAAAGTAGGTGTTCATTACATGTGGATAAATATCAAATATGCTCTTCAGTTTCGAAAAGTAATATAATACTTGTAGTTGTATTCTTATTAATACAGATACTATTTAAGTGAGGGTTTTGTCTTTGCTAACTGAAGTAAGTCGAATGATGTTGCAAGCAAAGTGCAGTCTTAAAGCGATAAAGAGAAGAGATTTCGTAATTTTGAGCTATAACCGAAAATAAATTTGTAGAAAATTGAATCACCAAGAGGACGGTTTAATCATTCGAACCCGAGCCAAAATATTAAAACACTAACCATGTTGCTCTAGTTTAGTTCATTTCATGATCTAATAGAATTTCCTAAAATCCAATTCAAAAGATTTCTTAAGCAATTTGGGTCATTAAACTATATAATCCAAAACTGAAAGACCGTTTAATTCAAATTCTTATTGAGAAAAACATTTAACAGTGGATTCCCACTAAGTAGCCGTGTGATATTAATTGCCAAGATTTCCTAGATTTCCTAAAATCAAAGAATTTGATTGTTAATCCTTTATTTCACGTAAAAACATTTTTTTCTAATACTTAAGAAATCCACATACGTGCCACGGATCATCTAATAAATTCAGTAAAACCACAACAACGTTGTACACAGTCAACCATAAAAGATAATTTTATGACTCGCGTCACTAATTGGCACACTTTCATCGTCATCAGGCGCTTTTTTGTGGGTCAGTTCCGCGGAACACCAAAAGATATGTTACTTTCACATGAAATTTTGATTCATTAAATCGTTGTTTCGCTGCCCAGCCGAGTGTGAAAATATCTGAGTATCTGTCTCATCAATATTTAGTGTGAAAATTCACATTCAGCCCACACGCATAATTTACCGCAAAGGAAACCTACATATTCATCATTTTCTTACGCTTAACATGTTTACGTATACATTTATTATTTCCCTCTTTATTTATTTTCTTTTTTTTTTGCTTTTTATTTGGCCAATAATTTTCCACCAAAGAAATCAAAGAGCTTAAAATGTGCTGCGACAATAGACATCCTCATATCCATTGAAGATGTGAAAGGAAAAAAAAAATGTCGCGAATATATAGGTACATAGGTATAGGTTCACATACAAATAAACGAATGGAAAATGGGGAAAAAGGAAAATTAAATTTTCCCCGAACGAATGTGATATATTTTCAGCAATGACACGATGAAACGTTGAAGTGGATTACTTTTTGGCTCTTTTCCTTCCGGGAAAACCCTGACTCATAAAGGACGTGCGGCGAGCAGCATGCGGGGTGAATAGACAATGTGAAACCAAGAGACGTGGAGACGCTAGCTTTCTATTTATTTACAATTATCAACGTTTCGAGTGAGGAGGGGCTCTTGTGATTTGTTGAGTGGATTTCGTCGCATATCCTCTGGCACTTAAATTCTTCAACCGAGATACAGTCTGATGACGTTCAATGGTCCATGAATTTGTACAGAGATTGATGGAGTCAATCAATAACCTGGTATTCGAGGGGCTTTTAGGTTCTCATAATTTATGAAACTTGAAAACTTTTTTGATTACATTTCGCGATATTTTTTGGGGAATATGTGTAGTTTCAATCGAAACAGAGAACTTTTAGAGCTGATGCAGCATAACTGGCAAGTTTCCATTCACTTGGATTGGAATCTAGAATATGTACCTAATCCCATTGTCAATGCTTTATGCAGTACTTCACCTACAATAGCGTCACTACAAAAAAAAAAAAAAATTGTTTAGGGATAGTACCATATTTGTACAATATATTGGTGACAGTTTCTCTAAAACTCCCCAATTATTTAAAGTGATTAACGCTTTATATCAATAACGAAGGCCGTGTAAAAAGGAAGGTGAAAGTCAACGCTTAGTTATCAGTCTTTAACTGAATGTGTGTTTAAACTCTAACCTGTGGTCGTAAAAGCCGGTAATTGGCCGAAAGAATAGGAATACCAATTATAAATAACTCATAGCAATCGAGTGCGCAACACCAGAGTACGCGAGACACTCAATGTTGGGCAGCTACATCTGCGAACGAAATCTATATTTAAATGGCTTACTCACCTAATGCGCATGTACACAGACTGACTTCCAAGCGATCCATTGGTAGCCCAAGGAATAGGAACTTCCCCAAACGAACTCTCCAACTCCGCACTGCTACAGTTCGAAAATACGATAACACAAGAATGCCCAGGTTCAACATAGTTCGATTTAGTGATCCCCCATTGCTCCAACAATTAAGGGCGCACCTATCGCAAATTGTGGAAGTAATCAACAGTTCACTGCCCGCAACCATCCAAGACCATTGGTGTGTTGTGAAAAATGTCTTTACATCTGGTGTTGAAAGAATTGTTGGTCGGTCGCAGAGAAGAGATAGGGCATGGTTTTCTGATGATACTTGGAGGCGGATTGACGAACGAAAACAGCTGAAAGCAGCAGGAAGAAGCGAGGAAGAAGCGAGCTAGAGTCCCTATATCGCATGAAGATGACAGAAGCTCAGCGTAGCGTGCGACGTAACAAAAGAAATAACATCAACGCGCTGGCTTTAGAAGCAGAAGTAGCTGCACGGGGATGCGGCAGCAGGACCACCTACAAAATCACGAAAGAGCTGGCAGGTGGTCGCAGCTCCAGCCAACACCCAGTGAAAAGCCCAGACGGCTCCTTGCTCATTTCGGATGTGGCCCAGCTCAAAAAATGGAAAGAGCATTTTGCTATGGTTTTGGACCCTGTATTTGCTAGCGATGTGCTCCCAAATCATATGCCCAAATACGCACCACGACTACCTGCATTGATGAGTTCACTACCGCGATCAAAGCACTCAGAGCCAACAAGGCGGTAGGACTTGGCGGTATTCCAGCAGAGCTCTTATGAGCAGCGCCAACAACATCGGCTGAGCATCTCCTTCCACTTATAGAGAGAGCTTTGAAAGCTAAGAGCCTTCCTGATGAGTGGAAAAAGTGAGTGACCGTCAAGCTTCCTAAGAAAGGAAATTTAATGGAGTGCGGAAACTGGAGGGGTATCTGAGTGCTGCCTGCTGTAGCTAAGATAATAGCTAAAATCATCATGAAGTGAATCAAACAACATCTCGAAGACACACTCGATGCCGAACAATCAGGTCTCCGCTCTGCATCCTCCTGTATCGACCACATCAACACCCTGCGGATTATCATCAAACAGTGCATTGAATACCGATCGCCACTCCACCTGCTACTCATCGATTTTGAGAGGCATTCGATAGCGCCAATGGCGAGATTATTTGAGGTGCCTTACGCAGGAGAAGTATTCCCGATAAATTAATTGCTATTATCAAAGCTACGAAGTCTCCAAACGTCACGTTCTGCACAGAGGAGGGTTGTCTGAGGAATTTGAGATCCAAAGTGGGGTAAGGCAAGGCTATATTCTTTTACCAATATCATTTTTATTGGTTATTAGCGATTTGCTTCATGCAGCTTTGTCGACGGGAAACGGAGGAATTTGATTTACTCTTACATCTCAACTGAAACATCTTGACTACGCTGACGATGTACGCTTAGTCTCTCACAGAATTATGGACCTCCACCAAATGACAGCAGATGTGGAGAGGGAGGCAGGCATCGTCAGGCTGAAAAGTAATACGGCAAAATCTAAAATGATCAGCCTCTTCACAAACTCATCGGCTCAAATATGCATTGCTGAACAACCGGTAGGGAGAGTAGAGGATTTCTAGTATCTTGGGGGTATTGTCTCGATCGATGATGGAACCGAACTGGATATAGCCCACAGGATCGCCAAAACAAAGTCCGCGATCGGAATGTTGTCCAAAATATGGCGAAGCAATGCAATCAATTTGAGCACCAAGCTAAGACTGTTCATCTCCAATGTTGAATCTGTGCTGTTATATGGATGCAACACGTGGAGAGTGACCACAACTATCACCAGAGAGCTGCAAACGTTCGTTAATAGGTACCTGCGCAATATCTTTAGAATTTCTGGCCCAATTGCGTCTCTAACGATCACCTTTGCGAGATAACGGGTCGGGAACTAATCGGCACAACCATGCAATGACGGAAGTGGCAGTGGATTAGTCACACGTTCCGAAAGGGTGACAGTTCCATAGCGAACCAATGGAACCCTTTAACTAAGGAAAAGACCTGGCGGTCCGAGGAGAACATGGCGGTGAACAGTCGAAAAGGAAGCACGGCAGTTCGAGAAAAGCTGGGAAGAGCTGAGACTTATTGCCAGAAACCGTACACGATGGTGCGTAGGCGTAGTAGAGGTCCTAGGACCCACAAGGGGATACAGGACATAAGTAAACTTTCCTGAACTCGTATGGTAATTCCTTCCGAGAAATTGTAGCCGCTGACGGTTGATAGATAAAGATGAAGAGTTCACCTTAATATTCTAGCCCCGCGGCCCACATGAAGGATAAGTGGGCCATTCAAAATACTCGTATATGTATTTCTTAGTATAATACTTTTAGCATTTTTTTCTGTATCATTTAAAAATCCCCGGACCTTGAGTCTATGTTCATTTTTTTCTTGAAATGGGGTCGATGTGGGTTACCCCCTCGATTAACATTTTTTTTAAGAATCCCTATACTAAAACCTGTAACCTTCCAAAGTTTTAATGCTTGTAATTTAAGGCTTCTGTGAGAACTATTTCAAAAAGGATTCATGTTTCGAAGGAAAACTTATTTTATAGTGTATTATCCTTAATTGCTAAGTATAAAAGAGCGTTGAACTTTTTATTAGACCGAGTATAATATTCGCGAAAAACCTTACTAACGACTCTTCTTTCTAAAACAGCTCCGGAAGCTCTCAGGAGGTAGACAACTTAATAGTTTCTTCACAGATTTGTAAAGAATCAATTGAGAGCTTTTTTAGCTCCTTCCCGTTAAAATCTTTACTTAACGGAAGAACAAGACATGAACAAAACTTCGACGCAATATGGATTCAGTCGTATTCAATAAGACATTTGCATTCGCAGATTCGCTTCTAAGAGTGTCTTGTGTAGAATCCTGAAACAGAGGGCAGATACTAGAAATATGATCCAGAAGATAAAATCAATAAATTTTGACTCAAAGTTACAGACAATACTGGTAGCATAGAACGACAAACAAGGAATGTCTAGCTTAAAACATAAAAATGTGTGAGACAATATCTAATAATTTTGATTTGATTTTCAATTCACAATGCTCAGCACAGATGCAACCGTTGGCATTTGATGCAACAAGGAATCAAATGATGACTAACATTTCTAATTAATGACTAATTTTCTATAAAATTTCGCTTGAAACATCTTAAATTTCCCATCCGCTCATAGTCTTCCTCTAACCTTGTCAAGCATAAAAAAAAAATCATGACATACTTGCCAAAACAAATATACAAACAGTTTAGTAAAACAATGTACTCGCGCGAAATTATGGCAAAAAGTCAAGGCGACTCAGTCATGCTCGACACTTGTCTTTGGCACTAGTCAAAACACTAGTTTTCAAAGTTTCATCTCCGCCTATACTAGTTCGCATTCATTTGAAAATAGAGTACCTAGCACCGGTGGCAGCCCACCTGTCATCATCAGAGCACAACCTAGTTCTTCTCACGAAATCATTATCGATATATAATAATTTATTTATTTCTTTTTCGTTTTAAAATGTTGAGTAATTTTTCTGTCGAAATCTTCGGGGTGGTTTCGACATTGAATCCGTTCATTGTAATGAGGGTGTTTATGAGTGGTGGACATATGTCAATTGAATTCTATTTTCATGTGCGAAAGATGCGGTAGCGTCGAACGGCCTTATGCTAGAAATGTCCAATTTGCATGAGCTAAAGTATAAAAGTGTGATTTGGATGATTTGTTATTGTGTTTGCGCACGTATCTATCTATGCCACCCGGGTGCATTAACTTGTGTGTTGAAGGGTAAGCTTTTAGGATTGTTCTCATTTTTACTGGCCTTGACGGTTTGTTTTAAACAATTAAATGGCGGAATGGTCTTCAAAATACGCCTCGGGAAGGAAGTATAAATATTTGGTTTCAAAGGCCCAGTGACGTCAATGGAGGCCGTCAACTTACATTTTAAGTTCAATGCAATAATTTTATTACCCCATAAAAAAGAGTGTTAAACGATCAACAAAAGGCTTATGATGGATAAAAAGGGCTGTAAAAATATCAGTTCTCTCGTTTGTTGCGGAGCGTCGTCGCCAGTATGTTGGGGATGGAGAGGGATTATTTTTGGATTTAATGACCTTGAACTTCTGGCGGAATTGTAATCAATCTTCCTCTTCTTCTGTAGCACTCTTGTTGAACTTGAAATAGAATTGGCTGAGATTTAATGAAGAGAAGGGAATTAATCACCGGAAATTTGGACTTATTTTGTTTTTGATGATATTTTTTTCAAATGAAACATCTTGTCCGTAATGAAAGACCGGTGGGAGGCCAATTTACATTATGACGAGTGTTTTAAATAAGCTTTAGGTACTTGTGTGTAGCATTTCCAGCCAAATTTTGATTCATGGATTTGAGAAAATTCACTTATGGTGGACTACTTTTCGTCTGTTTATGGTAAGTTTTTGATTTCTTACTGAAAGACATACCATGGCTGCAAAGAATGAAACACATATCTTTTAAGCCTTGAATTTGAAAAATTTAAGTAAATCAGAGTACAATGAAAGCTGTGGCCTTAGGGAAGTATAGAAAAATTGTATAAAACATACGAAGCTACAAACGATCAATAATTATTGGAATTTAGTTCAAGGAAGAGCAAAGAAGTATCAGCGCAGCCCTTATGTACATATATCGCTGAAACAGGTTGCTGGTGTCGGTGTATTTGGCTCGCAACTTGGGATCTGTTTAAGGGATGACTGGGCGCTTCAAGTTACTGATTATGACCTTGGGTTAACTGTTATTATATTTAAAAAATCCATACTATTGACGATTCTTCTTTCTAGTATGCAGATGGAAAGTTAGGGCCGTTGAAAGACCACTTGCAACTTGCAGACCCTAGAATATCTCAAAGAAGATATCGCGCTCATTCAAGGAGAGCAAAAGACACTCCTCCGCCAAGGTATTGAACGAGTTCGAATGCCAACTAAGTTGACTGGGACATATAGAACACATGGATATCGATCTGGTTGCAGATGATGTGGACGAGGGAAAAGGGTACTCGAACAAGTTAATTTGCGCAGCTGAAGGCAATTGGTTAATAATCGAACCCGCTTGACAAGTTTTCTTTTTATCGAATTGTGCTTAATATTTTTCATAAATGAGTTTCGTCCTTTAGCTGGAGTTTGTTGATAGAAACTATGTACTAGACTGCCTGTAACAACTTATGTCAATAGTAAGAGATGCAACTAAAATTTTCTCTGGGAACTACAACTAGTCGCTGGAAAATGTCGTTATGTATATAATTCGACACAAACGATTGCATAAACCGACCAGGTAAGGTCAGTAAAGAAGATGGCATATTCTACGAACCGCAGAATCACAAATTTGTCTATTTTGGATATAGTGTGCTTCAAGGTAAGAATACAGATACCATAAATTAAGGCTTCGTAGTCTGCGCTTATAAAACTCTACAAGCAGCAGCTAAATCAAACACAAAGTACGATGGCTCAATTCTGGGTAGCGGAACACCTCAGGTAACGAATAACCTCATGAATTTGCTTTGATTTGTAATGAGTACAAAAAATGAGTATTCACTGCTCCTCAACAGTCCTTAGGTTAATTTTCCGAATTTTCTAAAGTAAACTGACTAGATATAATTAAAGTTTGTGAAACTTTAACGACAAGAACTCGGTTGTCTTAGAACTACAATTCTACATTCAGCATTTAGCTATTCCACGAAGGATAAAACACATAAGCTATTTCTACTTCGATAGTGGATGAATCAGATTCGCTTCGAGGTCCACTCTGTCCAAAAGGAGGCGAGCGCATGGAAACAAAACTAACCTGAGAAGAAACACTGGTTAGGAATCCATCACTAGTGCCATGAGACGTAGGGGAATCGACGAACCTACTACCAGATGGGTTAGGTCTCTGTTCGATAGCCGCATAATACCATTTTCGTCAGGAGCGGTCTGTATGACGGTATTCGCGGCTAAATGCTGCCCCCAGGGCGGCGTTTTCTCGCATCTCTTATGGTCGCTCTTGGTGGATGACTTATTGAATAGACTTAATAGTTTAGGCTTCATAACTAAAGGCTATGCAGTTGATCTTGCGATTACCATTAAAAGCAAACATGAAGACAATGTGTGTCAACTCATGCAAGATGCACTCCTTGTAGTCTCGGACTGGTGTGCTGGGGATTGCGTATCGATTAACCCCAGCAAGGCAGTTGTTGTACCGTTCACAAGAAGATGAATACGGAACATTGGTTCAGTGACTCTAAATGGGACAACCATTCATTTTTGCGATGATGTAAAATATCTAGGAATTATCCTGGATAGGAAACTTAACTGGGACTCCCATGTTAAGCATGAACTTGCGACCACTGCCATGTGGACCTGTCGCCGTATGTATGGCAAAACCTGGGGTCTATCCCCAAAGGTCATATTCTGGTTATATACCACGGTGGTAATACCTACCCTTACATACACGTCCGTTGACTGGTGGACACAACCATCAACAAACCCAGCAAACTTCAAAGATTAGCTTGCCTAGGAATCACTGGTACTATGCATATCTGTCCTACAACAGCCAATGAAGCAATAATCGGACTAACTCCATTACATATATTCATAAAAAAAAGTGGCAATTCGCAAGGCAGTTAGTCTTCGAAAGTTGGATGTTAATGATACATGGGATCATGTGGATCTCATGGATCTATTAACCGACTTCCCCGAGCTGGACATGATCAGGAAGGGTTCTGACTTTACGCCTAAATCACTCTAGTTTGGTAGAAGGTCGAAGACGATCTCAAGATCGAGATCACAGGCCGTGATATATGGAATAATGGCGGACCGTTGCTTGTTCCAAAAGAAATCGTGTAATATACCAACAGATTAAAAATGGATTCAGAAGTTGGCGGCGATCTGTATGGACCCAGTTCTAAGCTGTTTCGACAGTTTACAAAACTTGGTAAAGTAAAACTTCATCATGTAGGCGTTGATGGCAACAAAACTGCAGACCAGCTAGCTAGAAAAGGCTCCTCTGAGTTGTTCACTAGACTTGAAACTTTTTGCGAAATATCTTATTCTGCGTTTCATTTATCCTGACGCTAAACAGTTGGGAACGCAACATGTGCATCACCCACTGGAATAACTCCCAAGGCCTAAGACAAGCTAAAAGACCTGTCCAACCCTTCCAAGAAAAAGGCAATTGATATTTTAAAATATGTCAGAAATGACATAAGAAGGCTTGTAAGCTTCCTTACCGGTCACTGTCAATTACTCTAACACAACAAAATGAGAATCCCGGAGGATAACATCTGCCGCCTCTACCTAGAAGAGGACGAAACCGCAGAACACATACTATGTGAGTGTAGCTCTGTGTAGAATTAGGAGAAGTTTTTTCCTTAAGGAGATCATATCTCCAATAGACTTAAGGAACTCCTCTGCGGCCGTAATTATAGCTTTCATAAGGAAAATAGAAGTACTGCTGCCCTAAAAAGTGACCTCTGACATAATAGATCTTTCTGGTCGCAGTGCCTACATGCCATTTAGGTGTCGCCATATGACTACAAAAAAAAAACCTGAGAAGAAACTACAACTGATCAAGGAAACCTGCTAAGAATCTTGCGGTTGAAGCAGTATACATACCATCCGAATTGTAGAACAATTTTGTACGCAAATACTCCCTAGCGCTTTGTCAGAAGTTGCCGCTTTGAAAAAATTTCAAGCTGCTCAAGACAAGGTGCCTGGTCATACTAAGTCAATGAGATAAGTCAAGGACTTTAGCTGTTTATTTTTCATAGGTACAAAAGGCTCATCCTTGTGATTCTCCGGTGCGCCTTCTATGTTCAACATAGTATACTACAATAATCAAAACATGTTTTGAAGATAATATCCTGTTCTTACTTACTACAACTGATGCACCCTGGGACTCTTTATCTTTATCTTATGACCTCACGTAAAATTATTTCAGAAACCATGCGACAATTAGTAAAAGTCGTACATAAAATGTACGTTTACTGCGTCAGTATGGTGAGCTCCATAAACACAGTTTTTTTTATTTATACAAACAAGATTATGTTATATAATTAGAAAACCGTATTACCTTAATCTTCTCATGGAAGAGGCGGATTCGTAAATTTGAGTTAGAACCCAGATGTAACTCCAAATTACTGATAATTGATAATATTGATGTTTAGAATGTATTTCTCTGTAATAAATCAAATTCTGATGTTAAAATGTTTACAATATACCAGCATTTTGGATTGTCGGCCCCGGTGGCTTGCCAAGGCTCGAATAATGTATTTGGTATGTTAGTATCTTATATCATAAACATTAGAAACTGTGGTACAGTAGTAGTGATGTCTTAAGTAATGGTTTGTGTTCTTCTATTAATCCCAATTATTATGAGATATAAGTGTAGAATGTTCAATTTGTTGAAGATTTAAAAGCTAATTATTATGCCGTTCTATAACAAATTTTCGAATAATAGAAGCCGTAGCTACGAGTAATTTTAAACTAAAATTTAATAAAAGGGTTTCTGCTTAAAAGATGCTACAGCTTAATTTCCATTCAAATTTACACAAACCCGCTTGCACTCAATAAGTCCTCGTACAATCCCTGAGTTAACATACATTTCATACCCCCTTGAGCCAAACAGTCAGTAAGCCCTTCAAGCTACACAACACCGTCGGCAATCCTTTCAACTAAACCACTATAAAAATGTACTATTTGCATAAAATTGTCCACATAAAACGGCCAGAAGCGATAAATTTGTTATGACATCTACTGAAATATCTTTGCCTCCCACTATTAAGCGCCCACCTAGAGCATGCATTCAGTTTATTGCAGCAATTATTAACGCTTGTATGCATGCACGCAAAAATACTGCAATCCGTGTATACTATTTTTAAACACTCCATCCACTGACACCAAACCAAAGACGAAAAAAAATCACATTTCAATTCCATTGCTCTGAAACGAAATCGAAAGTTTGTGTATACGTCTACATGTAGTTTCCTCTAAATTTACTCGTTAAAAATATATAAATTTATTTTTAAATTATACATAATTTGTAAGATAAAATACACCAAAATATGTGTCTAAGTTTAGTTCTGAGAAAAACTTTATTTAGCTCCTGGCGTTCCTATTTATATATTAAAAATTTCACCGTGTGAAAGTATCTAAACGATGGCTGATGCCAAGAAAATGCGTGTTGCGTGAAAAAAATGCATTCTCGCCATGTGGGTGTGTTAGAAAAGTATTTAGTTGCGATATTTTTCTTTTTTTACATGTGACCCACATATGGGTCGCGCCTTTATTTAATAGAGGGTTGGATCGTAGGTCATATATTTACAATAAATCAAGTTGAAATATAGTTCTGAGTAGGTGCACGCGGAATGGCGCCTGGAGCATAATAAGCACTGAGTGCACTTAATGTATCTTTTTGTGAAAATATTCTGCAGGTGTTTTTAAAATTAAATTGACTTTCTTTCATAAATATAGAGTTGTCTACGAGGTCGAGGAAGATACTTACTATTTACGAGTTGAAGTATGTGCTGTATCTGAAGTGTATCTATAGCCTTCAAAATACTTGAGATTCATCCAATGACATCAAAATTAAACGCTCTTTGATCTTTTGATGTAATAACTCATCGGAAATAACTACACACATCATGAGCCCATATGTAAATATTTTATTTAATCAATGATGCGAGGGTCAGGCAATGTACTCAATTTTTGTTCACATTTTCACAGCTGTCAATTTTATTGGTAGCATTGCTTTCGCTGACTATAACATTCAAATTGGTTTTGGTTTACCAATTTTGCTTTAAATCAATTTATCGCTGCAGGAGACAATGTGGCAATACGAGGATGCATGCAAATTTTTAATTAAATTTTCTTTATTCTACAATATTAAATGAGACAGAACTGAAAGAATCTCTCACCTCATTTAGAAGAGTTTTTCACTGCTCTAGGTGATGTACTTGTTATGTGGTTACCTGATCGTGGAGAGAGATTTATAACTCAAGTGCATGGGGTTACTTTTTAGTTAATTAAAAGTGAGTTTGCACTTTTTTTACGTTTGTCGTAGAGAAAAATGAACTGCAAAGTACTCGTGTATCCTTGTGGTCGTTGCATAAATGAGAGACAGAAGATGTGGATAATTTTGTAGATTTTTACGTAAGTCATTAGTGTAGAGAGCTCTTATGTGTTCGTCGAGTAGGAATTTATTATTTTTTTGGTTTAATGAGAATTTTTTTGTGGGTATAACTCTTAAACGTTGAGCAAAGTACAGAACTGCATGAACACCGCTAAAATGCAATAAAAAACTGAAAGCATTTTGCTGAAACTACGAAAGCGCTGCAGCCAATTGAATTTAAGTTTTTTTCTAATGGAAAGGGTAGGCTAAATGAAAATAAAAAGGAAGATCTCTCTTCTCTCTTCTTTTCATTCTTGTTTGTGAAACTTAAACGATAATCATTCAGGAGGAGGCCAATGCTTTTAGCGTACCTGCGAATGAGGCAACGTTTCACACTGACACCGACAGTTGCGTTGATGTGCGCTAGAGTTAAGCTAGACTGAGCGACTAAATAGAGCTTGACATATGGTACAATACCATCTGCATATCTGTAGTTGATTTTGCTGATTCCATTGAATAGAATCGGTTAAATTATGCGATGCCTGGCGAGATACGTCTTATGTCTCTTAAAGTGCAATCTGTGCCCAAGGTGACTTATTTGCTAAGAAACAATAGTTCCGGAAGAGGATGCAGATACGAACATTTAGATCGTAATTGATTCCAGGGGAATCATTATAAGGGACTACGCAGAGATTTAATGATACATTTAAAAAGATAAATGATACATATTTAGATCTTTTTTAAATTCTAGAATAGTGCTCAAGAGATATTAAAAGCTCCAAGTACATATATTATGTAAAACTTTATATCAAATGTTTCCCGTTGGGAAGCCTTTTAAGCCAGATTGTAAGAAGTTTAATATTTATAATCCAAATATCTGCAAAATTTTTCATCTACATCTAAGCTGCCTTCTACAAACCTCACACAACATATTTGGCGCAATAGCCCATGAGGGGCCTAGGCCTAGCTCCTCGCAACCACTCGTGTTGTGTGCGTTATATAATTTCCCCATGAATGGAAGAGACCTACAGTTTTATGCCGTATCCAAAGGGTGATTTTTATTTTGTTTTTGACAACAGATTTATTTATTTATTTTATTTATTTACTTGAACAGCTTATACATATTAAGATACAGTATCTCATAACTAGTGATAATCTATTAACTAACATTATATGAAAGCTGAGGTAGACCATTTATAATACATTATTTTCACATTCATTTCATATACATTATTTATTATAATTCATTGTCCGAAGAAAAAACGAAAAGAACAGAAATAAATACATTTTCTGTTATTTTTTTTACTTAAAAATATATATGGACTCTAGTCGCAAATGAGATCCTTTTAAAATTAGGACGCAGCGAACTAAAAGTTGTTGCTTATGTAGACGACATCGTCCTATTTATACCCGGCAAATTTTTCGACACTACCACCGAACTTCTGCCATTGGACCTAAATACCCTCCATATTTGGGCGAGAAGTTGTGTACTGAACGTTAATCCAGCGAAAATAGAGTGGTCCTCTTCAACAACAAAAGAATAATCCCAGCTTTTGGACCCCTACGACTCGGTGACACGATAAAGCACGATATCTTGGGAGCATACTGGACCGCAAACTGAGCTGGAGAGATAACACAAATGAAAGAATAAAGAAAGCGTACATTGCGTTCTATGCTAGCAGCAGAATTTTTGGTAAAAAAGGGGGACCCAAGCCTGCCATCATCCATTGGATGTACACAGCCATAGTTAAACCCATTCTTACATATGGGTGTATTGTCTGGTGGCCAATAGCAGAGAAAAACACACATCTCAAAGAGTTGACTAAAATCCAGAGATTTGCCCGCATAGCAACCACAGGCGCCATTAAAACTACCCCGACCGCAGGACTTGAAACAATTCTCACACTGATTCCACTAGACTTATTTGTTAAGAAATCAGCCGTGATGAGTGCCCTGCCCCTAAAAGAATCCAACCTATGGAGAAAAGGCCACACGGGCCACCGAAGCATCTCAAGATGGGCTCACCAAGATGCCACTACAGACTATCTTCCGCCATTCCCCGTTTTCAGCCTAAACGTCAAAACGGTCATCCCATCAAGAAAATACTGGGAAGACGGTGGGGCCATTAACTCGCATAGTATTTCAGTCTTCACTGACGGGTCCAAAACAACGAAGGAGTGGGTTCGGGTATCTACTAAGGCTTCAATACCACTAAGGCTTCCGAACCACAGTAGTGTGTTCCAGGCCGAAGCTCTGGCGATAGCAGAGGCGACACGAAAACTATCCACGAAACCTGTTACTAGGAAAAAGATTGATATTTACATAGATAGTCAAGCTGCTATAAAGGCTATCTCATCCACGGTTATAAAATCAAATGTTATAAAACGCTGCCGCGAGGAGCTTCACATGCTTATCCAAAGCCACCATGTAACAATCTGGTGGGTCCCAGGACACAAAGGAAATCCAGGGAACGAGATGGCAGATGAACTGGCAAGAAAGGGATCAGAACAAACCTGTCAATGGTCCAAAGCTCAGTCCTTCCTCTCCTAATACTTGTTTAATCAAATATAGCACTTGACTCCAAACGACAAGCAGAAGAAAAATGGAGAGCGCTCCCTTCATGCCGTGTCTCCAGAAGCATCTGGACAAAACATGACACGATGATAACCAAGCTAATCCTTACTCAAAATAGACAAAACTTGGAGCCTCTCATAGGTATCATCAACAGCTACAGCCTATTGGCGGCGCACCGGAAGAGAATGCGGCTAAGTACAGATGAACCCTGCAGAGGATGCGGCAACACAGACGTAGAGGCGGAAACGGAACACTTCCTTTGCAAATGCCCTAGTCTCTACAGTAACAGAAAAACGGCCCTTGGAGAGTATTTCTTCAACCATCTGGGCGACCTGTCTGAAAAGCCACCAACCACCATCATGAAATTTATAACTTCTTCAGGGTGGTTCAGAGGAGGCCGTTCCACTAGCACAGAACTCTAGCTATTTTTTTTTTTTTTTTTTCTCTTTACAGTTCTTCAGCCAGGAAAGTCCACGTTAGGGGAACACAATGGATCCGTTTGAGATCCGAGTGTAGGCTGTGCTAATTCATTGCAGCAAACCCCTTTAACCTAACCTAACCTACTGATATATAATAAAGTTCAGCCAAGTAGAGGGTGGCAATGGTGTAGTGGTAACGTCGTCAGTTGCCGCCCTAATGGTTCGTGGTTCAAATCCTGATGTTAGCAAGCATTTATTTATTTCTTATGAAATATAGAAAGTCAGTCCGATCAATTTCGAAAGCTTGTGGGGCACTACCGCGAAGGCATAACACTGGCAGAAGCTTGGTCATATGGCTGAAAAAATGATTCGCTCTGTTGATGATGATTTGCCAATGAGATCGGTTATTGGGAAAAAATACTGTGAATCAGAAGCAAAAGACAAAAAATAACAAAAACCTCCCTAGTTATATGGACGCTACCCCCGTAGCTTCTCTGAAGCATAAACAACTGAGCTTCAAAAACCACTACACCAAAAATCTCTTTCTCTCTCTCTCTATTTCTATCCTTTCCAACGCCCGCACTGTGTGTAAACATATTAAGGGTATTCATAAGTCCTTGAGTGCGCGCAAATTATAAAAAAGAAGAAAGAGGAGGGGTACAATTATAATTTTTAATTATTGGGTAAAATGTATCTTTATTTTGCTTTAAAATGTCGTAGCATCATCTATTTCTCTTAAAGGGCATGGTAGAGAATTCCATAAGCGCGTAGCATGAACAAAAAATTTACGTTCGGATATAAGGGAAGAATAACACGGGTGATATAATATTCGCCACCTATTTGAAGACGCCATTCTTAATTTGGCATAGAGGTAGGGAGGTTGGTGGTTA